>CM060883.1:93460000-93922500 GCA_030762935.1 Hymenopus coronatus | reverse complement strand
CACTATTCATTTCGCTGAAGATTGACTGGTATCGGCTACTAGATGCCGGAGCTTCTCCAATTGAATTGTGGTAGGCCGCTCTCTTCAACAAGTATATCAGCCGGGGCCGCAGATCCTGCGACGGGGTTGGCTGGTCGGATCCGTCGTACGACGATATACTCGCTGCTGGCTCGCACTTCCTCAATTCCGTCCAAGCCTGGATGTCTGTCGGTGTGCAATGGATTCGGTAGCCCTGCGGGCATTTCCTTTCGACAAAGCAACAATGCCCATGCAACGCCTTCCGTTCAATGTTTTTTTCGGTCCAGTACAAATAACCATGATCGCTGATCATCCGGGTGCGCCTTCACCACAATATCGCTTCTAGAGCACAAAGCTACATCCACCCTGCCTATCCCCAGATGATCGTGGTGGCTCCAGAGCAGCATCTCGTCTCAGCCGAGTCGCATGATCTTAAGGACGACATCGACCGTTGTCTCGTGACTCCTGAGGTCATCCAGTCCCAATATCACATACTCGACCACCTTCACGACAAATACCCACAGATTCACAGTGCTCAGTCCCAACGTTAACTCCACAGGTAAGTTGGCACCCGGCGGCGCCAAGAGTTAATAGGGCTTAGAGGTGTGTCATTAAAGCCCTTTGAAACGGAAATGGAAATGGCGTTTTATTTATGGACCCTCTTTAACTGCTGGGGTTCTCAGAGTCCCATTTTATACTGGGCGTGAAAGAGCGCTTAATTTTACTCAGAGGCCTCTCTATCAGGCTTGAGGTTCTTTTATATGCCGTAAATCTACGTCACGGGACCAACGGCTTTACTTCCCTTCCAAAGGAAGCCATGCTAAGGATTTTTACGCCCGAAAAAATCCATCGTCCTCCGCCGGTAACCGTTACCTCCGTCAGCATGGTAACCATTACACCACGGAAGATGGCACCCTTTGCAACGTCAAAGTCACGACTGTACCTATGTCTACTTATAACTGGCACAGCTTCCTTGAAACCAAATATCTACGATGACGCTGTTGTCCACTTTCCTGCCTAGGGGACATAGGTCACTCGAGGTATTGGTGATGACAACCCCGACGTGCCCCACCGTTGTCTTCCCCTGCTGATCGACTTTGACGTGGACAGTCTCTCGTTATGTGTCCTGTTTGGCTACTCTCCCAGCACTTATCGTCGCCGTTTCTGGGTTGTATTTCTTTCCTTTCGTATCAATACTTGTCTTTGGGGTCTGCGCAGATGTTATCTTGGCCGCCTCTATCCTTGGTGCTGCCGTTAACGCCTTGTGGAATGTTTTATTGCTGCCGAGCATTACGCGCCATCGTATCTCGGCATTAAGCATTCCGTTGACAAAGGAGTAGGCGGCCTCCTGGGATATGCAACTGGGTGGTACATTCACCAGTTGCTCAATCGCCAGAGCGAACTCTTACATCGCCCACTTGGCCGTAATGGTAGATTGACTACATAGACTGCAGCCCGGCGATGGTTCCCGAAACGATTCTCGAGTACATCTCAGATCTCTCCGGACATCGCCAACGTCGGAATCGTCCAGTGCTTCTGTCGTCTGTCCACCAGTCTTACCATCAGTTGTCCCGCTTCCTCTTCTGCTCACTATCGGTTGTGGATAGTGACTGCGCCAAACTATCGGCGGTAGATGTTACGTTGAACTTGAGTTGCTTGAAGCGTGCAGATGTATTTTCCCATTCTGTCGTCAAGACCTGCAAGTCTTTCATCCTCCTGTCTCGCTTATTTTCCACCATCGTATTCAGTTCTTTGGCTTTCGAATCTTCCCTCTACGGCATTAAATCATTGGTCGTGGTTTTTTATCATTCCACTCTTCTCCCAAAATGTTTCTCTTCCTTCTTCACGATGCCAGCCGTTCATCAATTTTGTTCACTATCTCTTTCTTCGGATTCTATATTCCGCATTTAATTTTCTCTTCCATCTTGTCCATGCTGGATTCCATTTTCTCCTCAATCTTCCCCGTCGAGCAGTTAACAGTCGTTATTTTGGGGTTCATGTTCTGAATTCCGAGTTCCATTTTCTCAATATTTTCCGTTCCTTATTTCATTTCTGTTTTCAGTTCCTTAATTTCTGCGAGTGAAGTTTTCATCATCTCCTTCATCGTGGCGTTTAAATACCACTCCTGACCCCAGTGTAATAAAAACTCTATTTTTCTTCAACAAGTGCCTATTTTTCCACAAAGTGATTATATTCTGCTCACAAATACCCTTCTTTTATAACAAGTCTACCGTATAGCTTTATTTCACGTTCGCTAAAGCAACAAAATTGGTCGCTATGAAGTTCCCGTCGAATCCACTCAACTGTTGCATACGATGCATTCCTGAGCAGAGCTTCGTTGCCTCTTTTTATATCAGTTGCTCACGTGACTGGAAATTTCGAGCCGTCGTCGCATGTGAAATACCGCAGGTGTTCACAACCTCAATCAAGCTGACATTGCGCTGGTTCGACATCAAAGAACCTTCCCAAAGAACACTAGTCCACTCGCACGGGTACGGTAATCACAGCTGCGATGTAACAAGAAGTTACCGCGACATGGTGTTCACTTATACAAGTGTGTAACAAGAACTTACTGCGATATGGTGTTCACTAATGCAAGTGTGTAACAAGAACTTACCGCCAATGGTGTTCATTTATTCATATGTGTAACAAGAACTTACTGCGATGTGGTGTTCACTAATGCAAGTGTGTAACAAGAACTTACCGCATGAAGGAGTTCACTAACGCTAGTGATGTCAACAATCAGTCATGAAAGAAATATCAGGTATATGCATTTCCTTCATTGCCCACGCTGATCTCGACAAATGAGGTTCGTGAGCCGTGGATGTACAACTTGCTTCATAAGATTAAGCTGTTTTAAAGTAAACTTTTTCATAATTTTGTTTAACATCGGAAGTTGATTCCGTATTTTTAACTTTGTGTGAACTCACTGAATTACAGTGTGCAGCATTTAGACTGTAACTGAGATTGAACGCGTAAGGTAAAATACATCAAGTATTACCTGGCAAAGCGATGAAGCGTATTGACCTTCGTCAAGGCACTGCAGTCACTGATGTCACTTCACTAGAACTGTGAAGTAATAGGTACTCACCAGGGGCATATTTACGGGGGGGGGGATGAACGGGACCGGACCCCCCTCCAGAACCCGTCCCTCCCAAATGAACTACGTACAAGTTCTTGCAATTTTTTAACTTAAAAGGGACATATTTCATTGTAATTCTCCGTTACAAACAGCTTTCTGCTATACCACAGAAATAAAGGAATATATTTAACTTAATATAAATAAGATTATAAAATAAGATGATTTGTGGCTTTTGTGCGGGTTAGTCGCTCTCCAACCAGGAAGACTCTGCAACCAGAGACTGCCGCCTGTTGTTTCAGCGCTACTTAAGTTTAGCGTTAGTGTATATGATATCATGGTATACGATAGTGAATGGCTGCTTATGCTCTTTTCCTCTGGTTCGTTGATCCGCTACGCTAATTAATTTGCCTTCTTTTTTTTTTTATCATTAATCAATTTAACTGACATGGGAGAAAAGCGTAAAGCTGACGATATCGGTGTAAGCCTGGCATTCATCCCGTAAAAACGGAACAGGCCCCTTTTTACTTCTCGCATCCCGAGAATTTTTATTGGAACGCCAATAGGTCCCAATTGTCTTGACACTGCCTTTCTAAATTAAACACCTAACTAAAATTGTTGCCATTTCTTGTTATGAGAAATGCCGAATTGGCGCCTATCTCACTTATTTTTGTTATTGTTTAGTGCGTTCTGTGAGCAGAAGTCTCGCCCAGTATAGTGTTGGTAGTTGATGTGCTGTGGTGTTTGCAAGAACATAAGCTATTATGCCTAAACGGAAATGCACCGTCCCATACAATTTACAGGATAGATGTCCTTTCTTTGAAGAGTTAAGAGTTTAATTATAGGGTTCTCTCTAAAATTTGCAATCGACATTTTTGATTGCACATGATGGGACCTCTGATATTTATTCAATATCATGTTTTCTTCATTCTAATGTTATGTTAATGCCATATTCAGAAACCATTGATTAGTTAATGCAACATTTTCAGGCGTACCGTATTTTAACGGGGGGAAATGGCAGGCTTATACTGGTATCATCACTATTTACTCGTTTTTAAAAGGAGAACAACTGGATCATCTTCAGAAAGTGACAAAGGACCTTAAAACTGAACAATTCAGTACCAGACAAGATAAATAATCCACTGCTGAGCTTTCAAGTAATAAAAATTCGACGTCTTAAGTTCATTCCCAGCCACAACAAACATCTCATTTCATTTATCCTAAGAGATTGGGATGTACACCTGTACAGGTACGGTACTTCATTAGTTACTTTAATATTTGGAAACTACTTCGTATTCTTAAATTATTTTATTAAAAAAGATTTTTATTGTTTTTCCGCATGGGTAGCGCATGGAAACCAGCACCGCGTACAGACTGCTCTCCAGCCAATTACACACGAATTGTTGCACACCTCGAGCAGATACAACAGCAAGTAGGTAAACGTGTAATCATTACATAATAAAGAAATAAAAAATAATCTAATGCAACTAGACGAAACAGATAAATATTGTGAGCAGTCTAGTACTTGCGGCCGGCTTTTTGTGCGCTATCCTGTAGAACATCATTTACTCGTATTTATTCGATTTTTTAATCAATTAACAATTTATTCTCTAAAAGTACGTACAGTGACTTAGTTAGGCGAATAAAATCCAACTACTGTACATTAATCATAATACAGAATAAGTCTACAAAGCTGATAAACCAAATCGCATTGTTTTTAGTAATCTATAAAGGTTACATCTGGCGCAAATTTTCATAATAATTAGAGCACTTAATTTGCATAATCAAATAATTTGCACAATTAATTCATTTGCATATCAAACATTTTCCATATAAACATTTTAAATAATCAGAGAAATGTATTTGCAGATCAGACAACTATCAATCATTGATGCATATTAATGATCCCGAAGACCACGCCCCTCGCGGACCTAAGCTCCATCAGACCACGGCCCCTCGCGGGAGAAAACATAGCTGCTCGCCAATTATTGACGTACATAGGACTTTGAGGGGTCATTTCCAATTGAAATGTAATGAAGATTCTAATTATGGAATCCGATTTTACCTATCTTTACACAATAAAAACTTTATACATTACCTGTTTTGAATACTTATTATAATTAATTTCATGCTGAATGTATAGACATTTCCAAGTATAAGATCACACGATAGTATCATACTTCACGCGTCTGGATATGGAAACATTCGAATGATTTAATACCAATACTTATAAATAAAAAAAAACTTTCAGCGTTTTATTTAGCGAAATTCGCTTAAAATTCGCAAAACCAACAAAATGAGTTGAAATATAAGCAGAACAGTATTTCAAATATGTAACCCTTAAGTGAATTAATGCAACTTATAACTAATACAAGCACATGACTCAGGAAAAAAAGGAAATCCTGTAATTATTAGTTTAATTTAATTATTTATTTTTATTGCATTGCAGAGCTGAGTATACACTCGGAAAATGTTCGTGCTAGTTGGGGGGGGGGTGTGAATTAATCCAACACTTTGAGAATGAAATGTTGATAAATCATCAGCATGACAAATTTAAATACGATGCAATAGCGATTCGATGAACAAATATCAGGCCAGCGGGAATCGAGCCCTCATCACCAGAACATACATACACAGATACGCACACAAACACATACATAAATTGATATATTCAATAAAAATCACGAATTCAAATGCAATGCAATAGCACTATGATGAACATCACACCAGCGGGAATCGAACCTTGGTCATCAGAACATACGTACACAGTTACTCACACAGACGCATACATAACCACATGTGTATTCATAGCGAAAAATATATGCTCATTACTTTCAACGAACCCGCTACTCTCCTAAGAAACGCACACACACATACACACAATCTTGAATTTATATAATATGAATGCTACTAAAGCAGCAAGAGCCGCCTGAACCTCAAGTTGTCCCAGCAACATAAGAGTTTATACTAAGGTTAAAATGGACAAATACCACAAAAACAGCTTCTTCCCACTTTTAAAGCGAGACGACCCTCAGCCCCGCACAGGCAGGTGTAAGGGGGCACATACAAGCAAAACGACCCTCAGCCCACCCAGCTAGGTGTAGGGGGACGCTCACAAGCGGCATCACCCTCCAGATGTCCAGGTAAAGGAGGATGTCTCCCCTAAATTCAGACCTTGGTATTTCGGCTCGCATTCGTTATAATGAAAGAAAAACCTTGCTGTCAAACCTATTCTCAGGACAAAAATGCCTGTGGAGGAATTTCGAACTAAATCTACAGCTATTGTTAACTATTCAGAACTGAAATGTAGCTGCCTCAAATTATTTTATTAGTTTTTCAAGTTTACCTTAAAAGCGAAGCACCCCTTGACTTTACATGAATTGCCTTACAAAGAAATGTAGTGTGAAGTATAAAAAAATACACAATCAGCCTCTCTTAGCAAGGAGCTACACATTTCAGCTTTATTCAAGGTAAGATCTTTACTTTGAAATATACAACAATCTTTTTTTAGATTAAATATAATTTACAGTGACTTTAGCATAAACCACACTATGTCTTTACTGGTTTTTATGCTTGAGATTATAGAAACTTAAACAAACCAGTTAATCTGAGAGAGAAAGAGAGAGACAGAGAGTTGAACAAACTATTTCACACGTATGCATATACATCAGCGCTCACAGGTGCAAGCTCCAAAAACTATACATACATATATACACGTGAATATAAATACGAGTGGGCAGACACATACACACACAGCAACACATCTTAAAATAAGACCTCTAATATCTTGATGCTATGCATACGTGCACTTTTACTTGCATCGTCTTTATGAAGCCTAAAACCGCAGTGCATTTTCACTATATTTGTGCTTAATTAACACTATTATAATGGAAATCTAGATACAAAAATATTTTTCTCTAAGAGACTTTCAAAAATCTCCTTCGCACATACACTTACATACACCCGCCCAACGTGCATACACAATTGCATACACACTTATGCACGCTCACACGCATGCACACATACACACATATTCATACACTTTCATACTGACATATATGCATACACACATGCACACCTTTCCATGCACACACTTGCACATATTTACATGCTTACACACATTCACACACTCTCATGCACACAACTCGTGTACAAGCATGCATGCATGCACATGAACACATGCATATACACGTATACACGCATGTACACACATACATGCATACACACATTCATACACTTTCATGCACACACATGCATAGACACATACACAAATGAATGCACACATACACTTTCATGCACACATGCATACACTTATACACACGTGTACATACATGCATACACACCTTCTTACACTGCCGTGCACATACATGCATGCACGCATGCACATACACATGCATAAACACGTATACACGCATGTACACACTAGCACACATTCACACACATACATACACACATTCATACACTTTCATGCACACACATTCATAGACACATATACACATGAGTACACTTGTACATATTCACACATACACATTCATACACTTTCATGTTCTTATATATGCATACACGCATGCACACCTTCTCATATACAGACATGCACACCTATGCTCGCACATGTATACACGCAAGCACCCACATACCTGCATACACAGAGTCGCACACTCACGCATACACACAAACACGCAAACATACACAAGCAATCACACACACTTGCACACATTCACATGCATACACACAGTCACGGAAACGCACATAAGCAATCACACACACTTGCACACATTCACATACATACTCACATGCACGCACTCACACACACGTGCACACGCAAGTACGCACACGTACACACTCATGCACACATATATGCATACACACATGCACACCTTCTCATACACATTTGTATACACGCATGCACGCACGGTCATACACGTAAGCACGCACGCTCATACTCGCATGCACACACATAAACTCGCTTGCACGCACACATATACTCTCATATACACATAGGCACGCACACGCATACACGCATGTCCATAGACAAGCTACTAGATGAACACCTGATGACTAATAAAATATGTAAACATGCTTTCGAAAAAGTACAATGAGCTCATTACTATGATACGATGTTGATGATGATGATGCCGAGGTCATAAGCGCCCTACATTACTATGATACCTTACACATTCAGAAGCAACGAATCATTCAGGGTACAAGAGAACACACAAATGTGATGGTCGGGGAATAGCAGTAGAGGCTAAGCTGCACATGCTTATGCTGATTGTGGCTGCAGCGTCCTACTGCATGACTCGCTTCTTCTCTTAGCCGGTAAGATATCCAATCTTTAATTTATAAAATAGATAAACCATGTAGAATGCATCACCCTGAAGATAGTTAAAACTTGATTCTTTTGTTACATATTACAGAAAACCATCCTCCACTTGACTTGTCAAAGAGCGGTTATAACCAGCCTGCACTCCCTCTTGATCTGGTAATATGCAGGACCCCTGATGATGGAGCCACTAGATCTTTCTATCAGAGGAGGAGTGCCAGCAATCCCAGAGGCTGAGAAGACATCAAATAGATTCCCTCCTCCTAAAAACTTCGAGGTGGAGGGCGCCCTTCGGGGGATGAGATGTGGAGTGCAGTAATTGCTGCAATGATATATGATAATGCTGTGACAGCGCAACTACCTCAACAGACACAAACCGAGCGTCTAGGTTCTCCAGTTTCAGGTCCTTCCTGTAAACCCGACCATTTTGGAAATGCTTGGAAAGACACCAAAAAACCGCTACAGGAGCATGGATTCATGTTGAGATTCCATCATCCTTCGATGAGGACGAAGACGCACCCTCATCACCTAAAATTCTAAAGGACAATCATAGCCATCATCAATGTAATACAATAGAAAAGGCATTCAAATGGCGAATTTTTAAATCTAAAATAGAAAATACACCTAAAATCACGAACCCCTAGGTATTCCTAGAGAGGTGCAGGCCTCTAATTGTCAATGAGATGAGCTCAATACTGGTCAGAAATCAATCGGGATTTAAGACAATTTGCTCTTCGCAAGTTACGTACATGATCCAAGCCTTGGATTCTAACCAATTGAGAATATCCATTTTAATAGTGATACCATTTTGGGGCTACAATCATCCGACTTGGAATCTTTATTCTCCACTATGGTGAATGAAATGCTTGTAAACATTTCAAATTTCCAAGGACAAGCCAGTACAAAATCTTTGCTGTCTGTAAACTCACTAAATAATAGTGCAAGGTATTATAGACCTCTCAAGGCATCACATAGAACTTCCTGCTGTAATTAGCAATAAAAAGCTGTTATAAGCATTCATAATGATGATGAATACTGTTTTGCCTGGTGTATGTTGGCCGCAAGATATAGTATAAAGAAGGATACACAAAAGATAAACAAATGCCCTAAACATCTATTTTTCATTGAATTCAATTATACAATTATCGAATTCTCTGTCGGCCTACACCAGGTATATCAGTTTGAAAAACAAAACTTAGGAACATCGGTGGCTGTATTTGGATTAGATGACGATAGATCTGAAATCCCACTATCCCAACCAAAAACAAAGGATACATTTCATGTTAATTTACTTGTGTTAATCTCAGAGGGGGAAAACTCCCATTATTGGCTCATAAAGAACTTGCAAAAATGGCCTGTTATTTATGGACGCTCTTTAACTGCTGTGGTTCTCAGGTCCCGTTCTATACTGGGCGTGAAAGACCGCTTAGTTTTGCTCAGAGGCCTCTCTTATCAGGCTTGAGGTTCTTTTACGTGCCGCAAATGTACGACACGGGACCAACGGCTTTACTTCCCTTCCGACGGAAGCCATGCTAAGGATTTTTACACCCGAAAAATATCCATCGTCCTCCGCCGGGTTTGAACCCGCGACCTTGGGTATATGAAGCTAGCATGGTAACCATTACACCACGGAGGGCGATAAAAGAACTTGTTAAAAAAAAGGAAAATAAAAAAGCCAATTCACGAAGAATCGCAACAACCACTGGATCTGCGAAACCTGCATGAGACACTTTAAAATTGAAGAAATGTACAAGAAACACCAGCTGAGATGTTCCAAGGCACAAATTCTGAAGATGTCTACAAGCGATGATGACATCCGGTTTTCATTCTATTCAAAGGGTTCACCTGTAAGCTTTGTAATCTACGCTGACATTGAGAGTGCGCTAGCAAAGGTCCACTTTTTTGAGTCCTCGACTAATGAGAGCTGGACCCGAGCTATCCAGGATCATAATGCCATGTCAATATCGCTCAAGCTAGTATGTCGTCATGACAATCCGCTATCTAAATGCATGTATGCTCTTTAGAGGTCCTGATGCTATTAAACATGTCTTTATCGAGCTTAAAGAGATAGCCGACATGGTAATCTCGCATTACAGCAAGATAGATGAAATGAATTTGACAGCTCAGGATTGGGCTGATTTTCATAGCGCTCGTCACTGTCACATATGTAGGAAGGGGTTTGAGGAACATTATCTGAAAGCTAGGGACCATGATCATTTATCAGGGGCCTTTATTAGAGCCGCTCATTCTGCCTGTAATTTAAATAAAAAGGTACCGAATTTCATACCAATCTTTTTTCATTGCCTGAGCAACTATGACAGCCACTTTTTATTATAGCATCTGACATTCAATGATAATGCGATTTCATGTTTCACAGCCACTTCTGAGCGGTATATATCGTTTTCAAAGCGAAACAGGTACATAGATTTCAGGTTTCTAGATTGCTTCAGGTTCCTAGACGATAAGCCATCTAGCTTAGCCAACAGGCTTGAAAGGATGAATCCTGGATAACAAATGCAGACTATAAAGATCCTGAACACCAAGAGCTCATGAGAGCAAAAGGGATATTTTCCGACTAATATGTTTAAAATGAAGAAAAACTGGAAGAAACTCAATTACCTGACATTGAACAGTTCGATGGTATATCTCAAGATGAGTATCAACATGCCCAAACTGCTTGGAAAACATTCAAAATTAAGAATCTAGGCCAATACAGAGATCTATACCTGAAAACAGACACATTATTGCTAGCTGATGTCTCTGAGAAGTTTAGGGACTTCTGTCTGGAAGTATACAATTTAGATTCGTGCTGGCATTAAACATTTCAAGGTCTTTCCGACAATGCTATGATTATGATGTCGAAGGTAAAGCTTGACCTCATTTCTGGCCAACAAATGTTGGCATTTTTGACGGAGCAATCAGAGGCGAAATGTGTAGTGTATCAAAGAGCTACATAAAAGCTAAAAATAAATACTTACAAGATTATCAGCCTGAAGAAAAACCTGTTCTTACCTCCTATTTGGATTTAAATAATTTATACGGAAGTTCATTGATTAATTACCTTCCTAAGGGAAACCTAAGATGGCTGACCAAAGATGAAATCAGTTTGATGATTTCGCCTCTGTATCTTTTGATTCACCCATTGGATATGTGCTCGAAGTTCATTTGAAGTATCCTAGCCATATCCATGACGAGCACAACGAGTTTCTTAGCTGTTCACAAAGTCAAATACCACCACATGGTCAATACAAAAAACTGCTGGCAACTTTGGACAATAAAGAAAAGTACACCTTGCACTACAGGAATCTCCAGCAGTGTATTGATTTGGGTTTCAAATTGTAAAAAATACATCGTGTGGTGGAATATGATCAGTCAGATTGGCTGAAGACTTATATTAATGTGAACACAGAAAGACGTGCAAGGGAGACGTTAAAATTTAGACAAAATCTGTGAAAAAAAAATAATAAATTTGTATAAGGAAAAGTCATTGAAAATGTGAGAAAATATACTGACTTCGGACATGTATCGTCTTGCAAGAAGGCCAGGAAACTGACTGCCAGACCGACGTACATTAGGAGCATTATGTTTACGGAAAACCTTGTAGGGATAGCGTTGAGCAGAGAGGAATTTCTCATGAATAAGCCTTCCTACATAGGGCAGGCAATTTTGTATATTTCAAAATTGATAATGTACGATTTTTATAGAGTCATGAAACCAAATTTTCAAGATTAGTCGTGGCATACATGGATACCGACTCCCTTATGTTTGAAACCTCAACAGATATTTATCAGTACATGAAGCGGTACCTACACCTTTTTGACACACCAAATTTTGCAGTAGACAATCCATATGGAATAATACCACTGAACAAAAAAGTAATAGGTATATTTAAAGATGAGCTTGGAGGTATGCTCTTGTATGAATAAGCTTAGTTCTAAACTGTATAGTTATAGATATGAAGGACAGACAGTAAACATCTGCTGTGTTACAATCACATGACTTTCTCTAGCTGTTCTACAAACTTCATACATAAGATTCTTCTTTCTGCACCTTACTTATCGAGGTACTCATTAGCACAATGTTCTTATTATTTAGTTCCGTATAAGTGGGAAGAGAATAAGGGAATACACTGGGCTAAACCAATAGTCAAATGTTTTAAAAGCTGTCGTTATGCGATTGTCATTACAAATAGCTTCTTTTCTTGGCCAGGAGTAGAACAAAAGAAAAAGGGACACTCCCGTCTGAGAAAAGTATAAGTACTTCACAACTGAAACTAATAACAATACTTACCTCGAAAACGGTAAGCTCCACGAGAAAAATGTATAGGATATAACTTGTGTATTTTAACAGGACCTAAATTTTTTGTATAATAAGTTTTGTCTATCTCTTTCGGTTTACTAGTTATGCCAAATTAAGCAAAAGTCATCCAGAATAAATAGGTCTACGGAAACAATTCCCAAAAAAATTCAAGATATACATTTTATTTGTTAGGTAAATATCTTTAATATACGATATTTTAATCAAAATCGTTAGAGCCATTTTGAAGAAAATCAAATTTTTCTAAAAATGTTCCGTGTAAAGGGTAGTTTGGGGTGGGTTTTTTTTCTCAAAATCTTCGTGTCGCATTCCTGGAAGATACTAACTTTAAATACCAATTTTGGTATTTTAGCTAGCCTTCGTTTTTTAGTTATCGTGTTCACAGACACACGCACACACGGACATTTTTCTGAAAATGCTTTTTTTGGATAAAGGGGGTCCTAGAACATATATTACCGGTGAAATCTCGGTATCGAATTTTTGGGTGGAATACAATACTTCTCTATCCCTATGTACAGTGTACATTTATTATCATGTCTTTGGTCTGCATTGACATCATCATGTATAATGCAATCGTGCCACGGATCTGTGACGCAGACGTCCACTTCATCCACATCAGGCCTCTCAGGATCTAGATATTCCGGAGTCACTGGAGTTATGTCCCGAATCCTGAAAGCATGAGAAATTTATATTTAGTTTTGTAATAAATGTGAATTAGCTTGTTCTGCTACTATATTTTCACGTTGCACTTACATTTTTTTCACCTGTCTTCGACGATACACACTACAGTCGAGCTTGCATATATATTCTGTCATGTTCTGCATGGTTTGAACATAACACCACATGAGTGTGTCCATTGCACAAATAATAATGGTGCTGAGTGTCACATATGGTTCTGAAGACATCCATTTCATCTGCCTCTCCATAGAATTCTGGTGTGAGAGGTTGTCTGAAAAAGAAAGTTTTCAATTACTTATTATTAATGGATTTTATGTGAGATTTTTTTTTAAAAATAAGATATGCTATATTTATAAAATCTTTCTTTCGTAGACAGAGCAGATCTGTGTGCACACATGTCGCGAAGACATTCGATCGTGATACGATGGATTAGCACACACAATTGTGTGCATTAGCCCATTGCGTGATTCAGTGTGGCCTAATGGTATGCTTCTTCTCCGCACTCACTCCAGAGTTCGTCCAAGTCCTTAAATGCTTTCACGTCACTTTTAGCGAAACTTTTAAAAGTAGACATAGTTGAATGATGGCTCTTGTGCTAGTGTGTTGCTTATATGGGTACACGGCTAAACCTGTTTTTTCTTAATAGCGAATATGTGGAGGTGGCGTCCTATCTTGATTTAGCGGTGTATGGGGGCAGGTGCATTCCCACGCTTCGATAGGTAACGGTTGCAGGCCTGAGCTTGTCATTGTGGTAGATATATTAAAAAGGTAAAGAATGCGACCCTACTCTAAATTCTTAATGTCAAAGGCTTTCTAAAGAGCGGTTGGTATTGGAATGCTGTTATTCTTTACATTCTGATTGTTATCGTTGGTGGCTACAGGAGAGAAGTGATTTATAATGCTACTTCTTGATTAGTATTCCTTAGACCTCAATCGTAATTCTAAAGGAAGCAAGGGAGGCGTATATTTAAATTGCGCTTGCACGTCTTTGGTGTCATGTGCCTCTAACATGTCAAAACAGGTAAAGAGTAATGCCATTTTTTGATCGTATACCTAGTAATCGACCTTTCATTTACCATTAAATTACTTAAAGTAAATATTCCAATCGAGTAATGTATAAAGTGTTTATTATGCAGTGATAGGTAAAATCAGATTGCATACTTGGAATCCTCATTAAATTTCAATTAGAATTGACCCTTCAAAGTCCCATGTACCTCAATAATTGGCGTTTTTTGCGAGGGCGTGGTCCGCGAGGGACGTGGTCCGCGAGGGACGTGGTCCGTGGGCGCATTAATATGCATCAATGATTGAAGCTGTCAGATGTACAAGTTATTATTCAAATTTTTATATCTACATTTTTGATATGCAAATGAATTAATTATACAAACTATTTAATTATGCAAATTAATTGTTCTAATTATTATGCAAATTTGCGCCAGATGTAACCTTTATAGACTACTGTTATTTGAGCTACAGACACTGGGAGATTTAAGAAACAAAAATTAAGGAGTTTTATTGTATCATACATTGATAAAACAATTCAAATAAACAATGTTATCAGTTAAAAAACATGGTAAACAACTAATTGCATTTAACCTATAAAGAAGCATTTAGGCTTTGCTGAAATATCTGAAATATTTTGTAAGGTCCAGTTGCTCAAAACAATTTTTAGAATTTCCCAAAATATGGTCCTTCTTTTAAGTGATAGTCATTCCATGGTTGGCGGTTAATCCGTCAAGGAACTAGGAGAGCTGATTTATAAGAGGTACATTATAATCACAACTTTTCGGCTGATTTTCACACACTTTTTACGAATAATAATCATTAGTTATTTCCTTTTAGGTACACGAAATATAAGGGCATATATTAGGTAAATGCAAATTTATTTAAAGCTGGTCGCCAAGTGATGACTTTGACATTCCGTTCTTTTTGCATGGTCAGGAGTAAAAACAACAACGAATGACGATTTCCCATTTGAGAACAGCATTATGGTTAACACTACAAAAATGTACTATGTAAAATGTAAAATGTTTTTAAAGAGATCTACATTTTTTTGTAGTATAGTTTTTATTTGTATCTTATGGTTTTTGCTAAAGTTCTGCGGAATGAAGAAGGCTTCAGAGGCTATTCCCACAAAACTCAATATATACATTTTATTTGCCTCTAAATTTCTTTAATGGTGTCATTTAATCCAAACTGTTAGAGTCATTTTTGAGAAAATAAATTTAAAAAATATTCCATATAAACGGTAGATAGGGATGGATGGGGCATTTTCCTAAAAACCTTCGCGTCTCATGTTTAAAAGATGCTAAAGTTAAATACCATGTTTGGTACTTAAGCCGCTTTTGTTTATAGTTATGCTGTTCACAGACGCACACGCAGATCTTGTTCTAAAAACACTTTTTCTGGATTCGCGTGTCCTCAAAGCACTTATTTTCTATAAAATATCGCCCTCTTTACCTATTATGTACATTGTACGTGATAGAGGAAACTAAAATTACAAGTTAAACATAAAATATGGAGGTTAAGTAATTGATACAATTTTGTTCTCGGTAATCTGCAATATCGTCTAAAATTAGATATAAGATCTAGGAACAAAAACAAGTTTGAATTGATTATGTAACAGGAGAGTAAGTTTTATTTATGGAGTTCTTTAATGCTACAGTTCTCAGCATCCCATTTAGGCGTGAAAGACGACTTAATTTTCCTCAGAGGCCGCTTAAACAGCTTTGAGGTTTTATGTACCATAAATCTACAACACAGGATCGATGTCTTTACTTCCCCTCCGAAGGAAGCTATGCTAAAGATTTTTATGCCAAATAAAATCACCCCCCCCCCACGGATTTGAACCCATTATCTTGGAAACTAGAGGCTAACATTTTACCCCTAAACAACGAAGGACTCTTGTTATTGCAGTTTTTTAAATGTTGGCGTGATGAGGAGGGAGCGTTATACCAAGTCCGGGAAAATTCAACTATAAAAAATATACTTGACCCTCCTCCGAGTCAAATTCGGAATACGCCACTGGTACTTAACGTACATTAAATATAATGTCTCACACAAGAATATTGCTAATGTCATTATATGGGTGTTTTTTTTTTATTCGCTTCCGTACAATAACCGCCTCTAAGAAGTACTTCATTGTAAAGTTTTCTAAACCAACCGCTTCGCGGTGATTATACTTACTTTTGCCTTTCTTTGTCACATTTTATATAGCCTCTTATTAATTTTACTATATTTAGTTACACATGTTTACCCTTTCGCTTTTACTACTACTGGTTGTTTTTTCTTGCGCTACATTTTCCTTCTGTTTCGTTCTTTACATCTGTTATTCATTTGTGTTATATTTGCTTACTCCTTCGCGGTGATTATTCACTTGTATTACATATATTTGCTTTGTATTTATTTCCTGTTTCGCGCTTTACTATTGATGTCATGTATCACATTTCGCAACTGTGTGCTTCCTATAATCGGAGTAGTTTTTGTGCTCAACATTTACTATCTGACATTGTGCATTAATAGAGTCTGCCATGACATGTCCATCTCTGCGGCAACATTACTGAATTATATCAGCTGAGAGAGCTCAATTGAAATTGGGTTTTACTTATGGATGTTGTTACGCTTCTCAGCGCCCATCCAACCGTTTAATTTTGTTCGGAGGCCTCTTTATCTGGCTTGAGGTTATTTTACGAGTACGTGCCGTAAATGTACGACAGGGGACCAACGTCTTTAGTTCCCTTCCGAAGGAATTCATGCTAAAGATTTTCATGCAAAAAAAAAAAAAAAAGATCCATCGCTATCCGCGGGTTTAAACCCGCAACCTTGGGGACCAGAGACTGGCATGTTACCTCTTAGCCATAGAGGACGGCGAGGCCAATTGACCACAGTTATTGCTTGCCTTAACATTGCTCCTTCATTGATTCAGACATCATGTTTTAGACAGTATTTGAGCTTGAATTAAATTCCTAAGTTTTTTTTCCATTCTCATCACATGTGTGGATGATGCTTCTTCAAACAGAAGCAATGAAAATGTAAGCAGTGATTTCTAAATAAATAACTACACTCCTCAATATGAACGTTTCTCTGCCGAGGCCGCTTTTGTTGCTCGTCAAAAGGGAATTATTTCTCTTAATTCAAGAAGTGAACCTCCTGTGCTGATTTTTGATGGAGGTAAGATAACAACTGATGCATGCAGAAAACCCTTAGTCCAAAGAAAACTTCTCTTTTTCTCCAAGTGTCATATGGCCTATTCCAAAAGCCTAAACATCTGAAAGAAAACAACGCCTATGCTAAAAGATCAGAAATGTTAACAAGCTCAGAATACAAAACTAAGAAAATACATACCTGGTACTAAGAAGAACAATAAAGTGATAGAAACTATGAAATACAATTGCCAGAACTACCGCTTCGTGAGAAAAATGTTTTCTGCAGTGTGTGTGTGTGTGTGTGTGTGTGTGTGTGTGTGTGTGTGTGTGTATTGTTTTTCCAATAATGCTTTTTTTGGATTCAGGGGTACCCAAAACATGTGTTTCCGGTGAAAGACCGGTATCAAATTTTTGGATGCAATACAATACCTTCTCTATACAGCATGTACATAGTACGTGTAGAGAAAGTAAACCATTATTTCCAGTATGACTCATCTCAAGACTTAAGTGAAGATGATAGTGTTGATGATCCAGATTATATTCAATAGTGTGCAGAGAATTCATCAGAAGGGATGCTATGATTCTTTAAAGATAGTCAAGAATAACCTTGGTCAATATTTTTGGTTTTTTACTGACTTTGATTTAATTATATGGCGAAATTTGAAAATTGGTATTATTAAAAATGTTCTTGCCTTGTAATTTTAGTTGCTCCTCGTACTTATGGTGTTCCATTATAGAACGAGCGTTTGGTGAGCTCAACATGTACAACGAATAGATCTTTCAACACAGGAGATAACTGTACAGAAAAGGAGGCGAATACCAAGAGGAAGAATAAATTAAGCAAAGAAATGGGCATCAAATAAGAAAAAATTCGTTGTTCCATGTCACTCTGGGAAAACTATGTACATGCTCATTCAGATGCCGTGAAAAAGTTATGAGACCTTAGTTCATGCTTTCTGGAATTTGGAAGATGTTGATAAACAAAATTTCAATTTAATTGATTGTATTTAATCTGTTGCTATAATAAGGAGATATCCAAAAAATAATAATTAGAGGAGGATCGCCACTTATCATATGAAGATGAGTGGTGTGAAGACACGTGTTTGCCATTCATTGGCTTCACAATTCTGTCGGCCAAGATAAGTATTTGGTTAGGAATATGCAGCACACATCCTGTCAGTGATCTTGGGGAATACATTACAATCATCATGGCAATTATGTAAAATAATATTAAAACTGATCAAATAATATTGTGACTAAGCCTTGCGGCCGCAATTGCCACACGTGTGTGAACGGAGTGCTTCGAAAGTTATAGCTGACTGTTGCTTTATATTGTTAAACCTACGTGAGTGGACACGTGCCATTGGTGAGTTATTTGACTCGCAGCTGTGACTGTTACAGCTATGTGAGCTGTCGGTAAATATTTTAAACGTCGAAGCTGCGCATTGTTACACCTGCATGAGTTTCACTCACCTGCGTTGGTTTGCACGTCCAAATACTTCTGGAAGTTTCTTTCCACCTCATCGCGGGTATAAAAGTCGAAAACGAATCTCAGTTTCAATCGGGAATGCATAGCGTGCAGCAGTTGAGTCAGTTTTGATGGGAAATTCGTAGCATACTGTGGTAGTCCCTTTAGCGAGCTTAGAAAGGAAAATAACGGCAGAATTGTTGCGAAGACATTGAATAAAGACATTTATTAGGAAACAGATAATCATTTGTAAACAATGTAAAAATAAAGAGTTGTTGGAGTAATGAAGAAAATGCACTAGTGTAAATAGCGGGTTTAACGTCACATGAAAACTGGAATTAAAACGGTAATTAAATCTGGAACAGGAAAAATGTAAAAGAATTCAACTCGAAATGGACCAAATAAAATGCGGAACGAAAAATATGGAAAAGATAGACACGAATTTGGAATCCGGCATGGGCAACAGAGAAGAAGTAAAATTAGGTATGGAGAAGACGATAGAAGAGAAAATGTAATCCGGAATAGACAAGATATGAAACGAGATAATGATTGTGAATTGCGCGATGGAGAAGACTAAGAGAGACATTAATCTACGAACTACTGGCAGGCGTGATTAAAAAAAAAAATAGGGGAAGAACATGAGGAAACGATGGAGATCTCGGCGGCAGAAGAACGAAGAACCTTGACCAACACATTAACACCTTGGAGCGCACCGAAGAAGCCATTGACTGGAAGATCTTGGGGAACGAATTAACATACTGGAGGTAAGAGCTAACGGTAGCACAAAAGAAATAAACATGTTGTGGAAAAGTTTCAAGAAGTAAAGCTGAGAGATTTGACAAGAAGCGAAATAAAATGTGCACAAATCAAACAACCCAAGTTCGGCGGACCATCCACCTGCGAAGACTTCCGCCGACAGTTCACCGCTCGATAGTCAGCAGAAAAGGAAGTCGCACAACTGATAGCAAACCTTCGGGGAGGGTATCAGAAGTACTAAATGAGATTCTGACGTCGGCGATGTCCGAAAACACCTTGGAGGCTCTCGAGAACCTCTCTGGGAAACATCGCCTGAATGCAGCTACCACAGTCAGCTTAAATCGAGGCTGCAACAACAACGGGAGACGATGTTGGCGTCCCACGAATCTGTCTACTCCCTCGTCGACGAGGTGCGTGACGGCGAGATATAAAGTGCCTGATGCTCAGCGACTGCAAGACTACCCACAAAGATAACAGATGCGCCGACCTCGAAGACGAAGAGTGCTCGCTACTACACATATAGACAATACAGAGATGTATACTGGCAGTATGGTGAGCCGGGTCCACACTAAGCCAACCATTACGCGGAAAACGAATAGGGACCAGGGTCATCTTCACTACTCCTTCAAGTGACGCTACGTGCCTTTGGCCGAAGAGTGGACAACAGCCTCATCGTAGACGGCTGTGTACAAGGGAAGCTATACAGATACTAGTAGACACAGGTTCAGCCGTTTGATATTGCGAAGGGTTTGCCCATACTTCCAGTTCGCCCTACCAGCTAGCGACACCGTCCACATCTGGAGAAGGAAGTCGTGCTGGAGTTGACATTGGTACGGAACATTGTGACCTGTGGATATTTGTCGCGAAGTGGCTAGGATGTGATACTGGGACTGGTTGATATTAGGAGCCTAGAAGTAACGGTCGGCGTCGACTGGAGAATATTGCGACTCGGTCAAAATAAGGTGTTGCTCCAGAAACACCTCCACGAATAACCGGGGATTTGCAGGGTGAACCCGAAGGACGATTTAGTTGTGCCCGCCAGAAGCGAGGTTTTTATGGTAATGTTTAACGCCCACTTTAACTACTTATGGCACCGCAGGCGGTGACACTGATCATACATGAATGAAGATGGAGCACCGATGGAATGCTATAGCGGGGGAAACTGGAGAATCCGGAGCAAACCCGCCCAGCGCCGCTTTGTCCACTACAAAGCCGCTTTGTCTCTCTAGGTGAGAGGCGAATGGTCTAACCCCTCGGCTACGGCGCGGCCAGAAGCGAGGTAGTGGTGAAGACAGCTGAAGGGACAACGTTCAAGCAACCCTGTACTGGACCGGAAAACCCATTGAACGGATTATACATTGCCCGGGAGGAAGTGCTCGTGAGTGTGCTGATCGGTTGGATGCTGACAGGACATCCAGAGGGAAGTACGAGCCATTAGAGAATGTGTTGCATTGCGATGGATCATGCCAGCCAACATCGTCGCAGGATCTGGGACTCCGACAGAAAAGCTTGCTGAATAGGTCGGTAAACTATGACCACTTAACAACTGGAGAGGGTCCGGAGTCTACTCAGATGATACCTGTCTGTCTTCAGCAAACGGAATAGCGATTATGATCGCACTGATCGAGTACACATCCGGAAACCCCCAGACTATTCGGCAAACATAATGACGTGTTCTCTGGCAGAACAGTTGAAGGTGCAGGTCATGCTGGAAGACATGAGATCTGGGAGAATCATTGAAGAGTCCGACAGCCTTAGATGCTCCCCAGTATTCTTGGTGAGAAACGGTGAGCTATACCTCTGCGAGGATTACAGGAAGCTGAATGCCGTCACAGAAATTACTGTTTCCTGTTACCCCAGATTGGATGCATTTGCTGATGCCCATTGATTCTCGATGTTAAAGTGAAATTGGAAACCGGCAGGATGCCCTAGATCCCAGAGATAAGTATAAGACCTCATTCATGGTTGGTCAAGAGCTATGGTAATGAGTCGTTTTGCATTTCGGGGTCTACAATACGCCACTAACTTCCAGAACCGGATGGAACCAGTGATGAGAGGATTGCCTTAGACGCCTGCCTGTTATATCAAGAATATCTCGAGAACTTGACCAAGATACTGCAAAGGCTGCAGGAAGTTAACGTCAAGTTGAACTCAAAGAAATGACAACTGCTCTGCAAGGAAGTAAATTACTTGGGCCACGCACCCGGAGAACATTTGAGGCGTGAGAAATTGGTCTCGCCTGAAAGACAAACGAGAGCTGCGACGCTTTTTTTGGGCTATGCGGCTACCACCGCTGGTACGTCAGAGGTTTCTCCAACATTGCGAAAACCCTCACTCGCCTTTAACCCACATCACCGGGTTGATACAGGCGTGGTCTTTGGCAGGGACCATGCGGCCTGATTGGGAGTCCTCAGACCCTGATAACGATGATGATGATGTTTGGTGATTGAGGGCGATCAGCTGCTGGATCATTAGCGTCCTTATAAAAGAAATCGACACAATTGCCAGAGATAAAAATCAATGTAAAATACATCGGAAATAAAATTAAAGCTAAAAGGAAAATGAAATGACCTATTATTTATGGACGCTCTTTAACTGCTTTGGTTCTCAACGTCCCATTCTATATTGGGCGTGAAAGATCGCTTAATTTTACTCAGAGGTTTTCTTATCAGGCTTGAGGTTCTTTTACGTGCCGTAAATCTACGACACGGGACCCACCACTAAGGATTTTTACGCCCGAAAATATCCATCGTTCTCCGCCGGGTTTGAACCCGCGACCTTGGGTATATGAAGTTAGTATGGTAACCATTACACCACGGAGGGCGACAAGCTAAAAGAAGATATCAAAACCAGGGTAAATAAAATTAATTGCTAAAATCAGTGATAGATATATCTATAAAACTATACCGAGCAATGAAGCGAAAAAGGTGATAAAATAACTAAAACTAAGCCCTGGTTGAACGATTACATATGATAAACAGAAAACAAATCTTAAAAACAAAACTATCTACCGCTCTATTATCACTGGTCAAATAAATAAAAATAAAACTAAATCCTGATTGTATGAGTCACTTTAGATAAAAGTTCAAAACCTTATCTACCGCCTCGTCATCATCCGCCAGGACCTCCGCAAGACTGGCGGAACATTGCAGAGATGTTCAGATGTGTGCTAGAGAAACACATGCTAACAACATATGGCGAATCGACAGTGCTTCTCTACAGACAGGATAGATACAAACAGGTTCATTTTTAAGATGCGTTAAAATGTAGTGGCCAATGCGCAATCGGACCAATATCACCTCCTCAAGACGAGATGTTGAAGCGCTTTGTAGTGTAAATGTATGTGTTACTATGCAAACCGAAAGCATATTGCTCGGTTTCAGGATTAAAGACACATCTGAAACCGGCATTGCTCTTCCTTTCATCGGTGTATATAAAAATGCGGTCATTGTAATGTGATACAAATTAAAAAAAAAAAAAAAAAAACCAATACGAATACCAGACACGCAGACTTCCTGTATAGCGTCATCCCAAGATCTATGTAGGATTAGCACATGACCAGGGAGGGTGCACCCTCTCCCCTTGGGAAACATGAAAATCAATTCAATGTCGTGCTCTCGGAGAAATTCTCGGAAATGTAATTCTGCATGCTTTGGACAACGTGCAAGATTTCTATGACGTCCATCCAGCGCGGTGTGGAAAGGAGTAAACTTTGGAGGTTTAGCCCTGCATTTAAGCCTACTGTCGTCTTCGGTGCCACAAGTAGTAAAGAAAAAAAAAAAAAAAAAAAAAAAACTACAGCAATAATAATCTAACACATCACGTTGATATTGCAGACGGGACTCTGCCGATTCGGCGTAAAGGCTCGCAACGGGACTTCTTGGAAAAGCTCCGACAGCCATACGGTTGCCCTGATTATGGACAGTGTCTAACCTTCTCAGTACAAATTGTCGTGCTGAAAACGATACATCCGCAATCTGACTTTGTTCGGATCAATGTGCGCTAAAGACGCAGCAACACTGTCCAATCCGCTACCCAGGATTTGCCGGAATATTGACATCGCGCTCAGATATGCTTATTGTGGTTACAAACAAAGCTCTCGATCCAATATCAACCCAAGGAATCTCGCGCCATCTGCAAATTGTGGTAAATATGGACCATGTTGGAACAAATGCAGTAATCGCATAATATGGCGCCAGAAGCTAAGGCAGTGTGGCTGCTTGGTTGAGAATTAAAAGCTGTTGTTAGGACTCCAATCTGAGAAATTGTCTAAACATTGCTGCAGCCGCTGTTCCAAAAACAGTGCACATTGAGGAGCAGAAAAGTCGAAAAGGTGTCTATGAATAAGTAGGACCATATACCTGGGAGAACACATTTTGAGATATAATTAATTGCTGTACAAACAGCGTGAAGCTTAGTACAGAACCCTATGCACTTCGTTTTATTGAACGAACATATTAAAAAAAAAACAAAAAAAACTGAGCGATCCCTTATAAACCTTTGAATGAATGGCAGGCATCCACGTATATTCCAGTTGTGTAGCCAATAACATCCCTACTCTCCAACACATACCATAAGCCTTATCAAGGCCAAAAATTATCCCACCCGTTTGGCAGTTCTCGATAAATCCACTCATGGCCTGCGGTGATAGTGATACAAGGGACCGACGTCGTCGACAATTTTGGTCAATTGATTATGGGTTTCTAGCCACCATATCAGCCGTCCGTTGATCATGCGTTCCATCACTTTTCAAACGCAACTGGTAAGGGAAATAGGACGGTAGCTGTACGGAAGATGACGGTTCTTTCCAGGTTTCAAAATGTGTATTAGTGCTGCCTCCTGCCATTTTTCGGGAAACGTTGCTTCAACCCAAACCCGATTATGGACCTTGAGCAGGAAAACCTACCGTCACGAACGAGTCGTTACAACATGTGGCTACCATTTGGATCTGGTGTACAGCTTCGCGAAGATGAAATTGCTTTGACTAACTCCGCCATGATGAAAAAGTGATTGTAATCTTCAAGGTTTCCGGAACGAAAGGAGAACCCTTGAGATTTCACCTAAGTCTTAACTGGAAGAAACTCAGGCGAATAATTGCCTGAGCTAGACACTTAACAAAAGTCCAAATGGGTGTTTCATAAGTTTTTTCTCCCCATTTTCATGTTTTAGTTACATATGAAAATTTCGAACCTCCCTCTTGTTTTGGTATAACTTTCATAGAGTTAATGTTAATTTTAAATAGTTTGAAAATATTGTTGAAAATAATCTTGCTTAGATATTTCTAGAACATTTTGATACACTCACTTGGTAAAACGCCAATGCCTTTATAAATAGTAGTATTGGAGAAGGGAGTTTTTGATCCAAAAGTTTTACTTTAATCATTGGCAGCATTGACATCCCGCTTATATTTCCTTCATGGAAGAGTTTCGAATTACTGCGAAGCTGTGTTTGGAAAGTCAGATTCACCTAAATATGCTCTATTTTAATGAAAAAGTTATGTACATGCATTAGTTATATTTTTTAAATTTAAGAATCACCATTTTTCAATGAAACGCTAAGAGCTTTATTAAAAGCTGTTGTTCCTCCTAATTAACAAAAGTATTTTATTTTTCATCAATCTATAGTAAAGATATTGCTGAATATACTTTGAAAAATTTAGCTCATTATCTTAAATAGTAGTTGAGATAATGGGTCAAACTTCAACACTGGCAGGATAGGGCATGTCGACTCCCCTTAAGCAAAAGCACTGCAAACGTATCAACAGCGCCTGCATCTGTTTTAAACCGGCGATAGAATAATGAATCGAATTTTTTGCCACATGCCTTAACTTGTCCCATATGACAGAGGAGGGTGTATGTCGATTAAATGAAGTTGCCAACTTGCTCTATGATTTTGTTATGCAATCGTTAAGCTCACAAGCTTCTTATATTGTGTCAAGTTATCTAGTGGAGATAACGCTGCTGGAAATCCCTAAGAACACGACTGCCAGCACGAATGGCATTCCGGCATTCATCTGTCGACGGGGTTGGACAATCGACCACGGAACAGATTGCTCAGCAGCTGAAAAAATTGTGTCTTTGAGATGTTGGACTAAAAATTCACTCAGTCATTTTCCTTGCAAATCAAAACAACCAAACGGGAGTAGATGTTCCAGCTGGCTTGATCTAAGCGCCATCTAGGTAACAGTTTTGAGTATATATATATATATATATATATATATATATATATATATATATATATATTAGGTACACCACGGGTGGTGTACATAATGAAAACAAATCTAATGCATTACACTCACATGACTTTCTCTAGCTATTCTACAAACAAACCTACTATTCTTACAAAAGATAATTCTTCTTTCAACACCATGCTAATCGAAATAAACATTAACGGAATTATATTATTTAGTTCCTTATAAGCAGAATGGAACTAAGGGAATGCACTAGGCTAAAGTGATTGTCAAATGTTTTAAAAGCTGTCGTTATACGACTGTCATTGCAAATCGCTTTTTTGCTTGTCCAGGAGTAGAACAAAAGAAAAATGGACACTTCCGTCTAAGAAAAGACTAAGTACTTTACATTTAAAACTAATAACAAGGAATACCTCGAAAACGGTAAGATCCACGAAAAAAATGTATATGACATAACTTGTGTACTTTAACAAGATCTACATCATTTGTAAAGTAAGTTTTTGTGTATCTCTTACGGTCTACTATTTATACCAAATTAAGCAAAATTCATCCAGAATAAACGGATCTTGAGAAGCTATTCCCAGAAAATTCAAGATATACAGTTTATTTGTGACAGATATGGATTTAATATGTGGTATTTTATTCAAAGTCGTTAGAACCATTTTTAAGAAAAACAACATTTTCGAAAATTGTTCCATGTAAAGGATAGTTAAGGGTGGGGGCATTTTCTTGAAAATCTTCGTGTCGCATCCTTGAAAGATACCAAACTTAAATCCCAAGTTTGGTATATAAACGTTTATTTTTAGCTATGCTGTCCACAGACACACACACCCACATACACACACATACACACGGATCTGTTTCTGAAAGTGCTTTTTTTTTATTCAAGGGGTCCTAAACATGGATTTCCGGTGAAATCCCGACTCCGAATTTTTGGATGGAATGCAATACTTCTCTATCTCTAAGTACATTGTACATACGGGGCTAGAAAACGTAAAAATGAGACAAAATCTTTCGTTTACAGTACGACTATGCAATGAAATAAAATTGCAATTAAATAATTTGACAATACTTCATTGTAATGCCTTGTAATGTACACTTTTCCTTCGGGAGAGAAAACAAATAGGGCCCGCCTGGGTAGTGTGGAGGTAGCGTTTCTGCTTCACATTCAAAAGGGCGTGAGCTCGAATCTCGCTTAGAGTGAGTTGCCAGGATAAGTTTTGTTTCGGAGTTTTCCCTTATCCTGAGAGAACAAATGTCGAGTAATTTTAATCTCCATGGACCCCGAGATCATTTCACCAATTTCATACATCGTCCGATAAGACAAAAGAGATTAAAGGACGTTAAGCTAAAAAAAAAAAAAAAAAAAAAGCACCGATGGTTTGGCGACACTCGAGCATGCAAAGTACAACTGTCCATGCGAAACACATGGCAATTCAAGGTATATTCCATACACTTCTAACGATTGACTTTGGGATTTACAGTCATTGCGAATGCAAGTCGCACCGTCGGTTGGTGTTAGTGGTATTCTTGGAATAAGTACATCCTCGCCTTAGAACTTTACTATGATTATAGTAGCTTAAATCAAATTTGTCATAATTTTTTTAACAGTGAGTCTTGTTCCGTTGCACAATTTCGGGTCATTGAGATTGCGTAGCATAAGTGAATGTGTCATTGCAAAGAGGGTCCTAAGTCGCTTTTTTTTTTTTTTGTGAAATCGACACTATGTGGTTTTTCAAGTCCCTACATATAGACACATATTCTGGGCAGAAAATTACCGGTGTTATCAATCTTTGTAAGAATGAAAATCGAATGTGAAAATCACGTGTACTTCAGAAAGGTTCCTAAGTCCTTGATTGAAGTACTTTTCTGCATTCCACATGAGAGCGCTAGCATCACTAACAAAACATAAATCTGTAAAATGGCGGAAACCGAGACTGTGGTTAATGCTTCTCCGAAAAAAGGAGGAAAGGCGTTGTGAATAATGAAGAATATAAAATAAATAGTATTAAGAAAGCACGTGTACATGGTGAAGAATACATTTCCTATAATGGGAAGACGTACCTCGTCGGGAAATTGGCTAAAAATGCAGAAAAATAGTAAAGTATTGTATACTGATTTCTGGTGCTGTATTGACAAAAGCTGTTATAGGGCGAGGTTTTCAAACCATGGTAAGCGTACCTTCTGATATTGGTGCGCCTTTATATTTATATAATAAACTGTTTAATTTTGAAATATTTCATAAGTACATTGCTCGTTAGTATGCATGATGACTAAACATATTTTAAAAATGTATAAAATCAAATAAAATATCAGGCCTAAGTAATATCATTCATATTACCCTCTCGTTAATGCTCAAAGTTGTACCTACAGTCCGGTATAATAACATTATTTTTAACTTACAGGTGCCATAAGAAATGTTTTAAGATGTTCGCCGATGAGGATCAGGAAGAGCCATTCTTAATCCTCTACAGGATGAATTCAAAAGACGAGCATGATCTTCACTTGCAAAGAATGATTGAAGCAGTGGATCCTGCAACACGCAAACCCCGCAGAGAAAAGCCAACTCTGAGGGACAACTCTTTTACATTCCATATACTGTTGTGTGATAAGAAAGTACAAGTTTGCAGGGAAGCAATCTTTTCTTTATATAGGGTGTATGATAAACGTGTAAGACGACTTCGCCAGTTAGTACTCATGGGACAGTCCCCACATGATGCTAGGGGCAAGGAATCCAGCGGAAATGCTATAAAGGGAGAACATATTGAACATATTGAAATGTTTCCAGTGAAGCAAAGTCATTATTGTGGCAAAGTAGTCCATTATTTAGATGCTTCTTTGTCGGTAAGCAAGATGTACTCACTCTTTAAAGAGAAACATCCAAATATCAATATAAACTATAATTTTTATAACAAATATATGAATGAAAATGTTGCATTACGGTTTGGTTGCCCACAAGTTGATGTGTGCTGTGTGTGTGTGTGAAGAACTGAAGAATAAGATCAATACCCCCAATCTGAATGAGACAGCTAAAAGGGTAGCAGCTGCCTAATTAATTGTTCATAAAAGGAGAAGGAACAGATTTTACAGTGCTTTGAAACAGAGCAAGGAAAATGTATTAACAATAACAAACATTGTGGCCTTAGTGTTTGATTTTATGCAAAACCTACATTTGCCTGCTATACCGGTTCAATATACAGGATGTTTCAAAAATACGGGGCATAATTTCAGGTATGTATTTCCCACATGAAGACAATCAAAATAGTTCATTATAACATGTGTCCGGAAATGCTTCATTTCCGAGTTATGGCCTTTACAACATTGAAAGTCCCACCTGTAGACAGTCAAAATAGTTCATGTCCGGAAATGCTTCATTTCCGAGTTATGGCCTTCACAACATTGGAATTCACTGGAACGTTTTTCTTTCCGCTGATCTTTGCCGTCAAAGGAGACATTAGGAGGGCGCTCTGATAGTTCATTCTGAGGAAGGTTACATTCAGTGTTCTTTAGGCGTTAAGACTGTGCGACATGTATTCAAATCAAGAGCTGGCAGAGAAACACTTCATGTACGGTAAGGCGGACGGCAATGCTGCGCTGGCTCGTCGTTTGTACCAGGAGACGTACCCACAGCGACAATGTCCAGATCGGAAGACATTTGTACGTCTCCATTCCCGTCTGTGCGAGTATGGAACATTCACCTCTCCTGGTTTGGGAAGGGGACGACCAAGATCTAAAACTCCAGAAGTGCAGGAGGAGATTCTGGAGGCTGTGGACAGGACTCTTATCAGCACACGACGGTTAGCGTTGCAAGTCAATGTTCCTCATACGACTGTCTGGAGACTGTTGAACGAGTATCAATTGTATCCTTATCATTTGCAACGTGTACAGGCCCTGACACCAGCAGATTACCATGCACGAGTTAGGTTCTGTCAGTGGTTCTTGCAGCAGTGTGGTGTAAATCCGAACTTTTCTGCCGTCGTATTATTTACAGATGAAGCACAGTTCACAAGAGATGGCATAACAAATTTCCACAATCAGCATGTATGGTCGCATGAAAACCCACGTGCAACTGTTGTATCTCATCACCAGGTGCGGTTCTCCCTCAACATGTGGGCCGGTATCACTGGTGATCGATTAGTTGGACGCCATGTACTTGTAAACAGACTTACGGGGCAGGCGTACACAAACTTCCTGGAAAACACCATACCTGACGTTTTCGAAGACACTCCACTGATCAATCATCAACACATTCACTTCCTGCATGATGGCGCTCCTGCACACTTCAGTCTTACGGCTTGCCGGTACTTGGATCGAAGGTTTCCTGATCTATGGATAGGTAGAGGTGGCCCAATTGCTTGGCCTCCACGTTCACCTGATCTGAACCCTCTCAATTTCTACTTGTGGGGCCATTTAAAATCATTGGTTTATTCGTCTCCGGTGCAGGATTTGGAATCCCTTTGCAATCGAATTGTGGCAAGTTGTGAGGACATACGCAATACTCCTGGAGTTTGGGATCGTATTCGCAGGTCAATGAGACATCGATGTGAGGTCTGCATTCAAGTAGGAGGTGGACATTGCGAAAATCTTCTGTAATGACAACAACCTGCGGAAAGAAAAACGTTCCAGTGAATTTCAATGTTGTGAAGGCCATAACTCGGAAATGAAGCATTTCCGGACACATGTTATAATGAACTAATTTGATTGTCTACATGTGGGAAATACATACCTGAAATTATGCCCCGTGTTTTTTAAACAGCCTGTATATTCTATTTGCGGCAACTAACCATTAATTTTTTTTTCCATTCATAATTTGAAGACAGAAAAAACTCTTTTCTTTTTGTACCACGAGGGGCAAGGAAGAAAAGGTGCAGATGTTTCATCATTTCTAATTGATTATATTGACGAAATTGTTCCAAAGAGTATATCAGAATTACACTTATTTTCTGATAACTGCAGTGGACAAAACAAGAACACCACCCTTATAAGAACCTGTTTGTCTTTAACTGATATGAATCGGTTTGATAAAATTCTCCACTTCTATCCACTGAGATGACATTCCTTTTTTTCCGTGCTACAGGAAGTTTGGAATGATTAAACGTGCTCCGAGGAAGAGAGAGAGAGAGAGAGAGAGATAGAGAGAATTTACACACCCTAAGAGTACTGCGAGCTCATTGTTTCATCTTCAAAGACTAGTGCATTTTCATTGAAAATGGTTGAGGCATGTGATATTAAGGATTTTACAAACTGGTGGCCTCAATTTTATAAGAAGATGGCAGTATCCCTAGAAGCATCACGTGCTCCTAGAGACAAGAAACAACGGTTCAATGTATCCCACTTTAGTTATTTTGAGTATTCTTCCAAAAAGAATGGATATGTTGTAACAAGAAACTGGATTGGTGGACATGATGAGCATACATTTCGACTGTCTCAATCAGGAAGTGTGCCACACTTATTTCCTACTAAAAAATTGTATCCAGATGGTAAAGTTCCGATAAAGCTAAGTAAGGTAGTAGATATTAAAAAAGTCCTTCAATATATCCCTGAGGAACATATTCATTTTTATGAACAAATCTTGTACGGGCCATAAGCTGATTCTTAAACATTTTGAAATAGAACTCTAAATGTATGCTGAGACTCGAAACATAGAGATATCATAAATTAAAGTTTGAACTTTCATGCCTAGAGTTTTGATGTTTCATGAATAACAAATTGTTTTAACAGTTATCAAGAGGTTGTGTTTAAGATGTAATGTTATACTATTCATATCTGAGGATAATAACAGCATTCTCCACTCACTGAAATTAATTTATGAAGATTATTTAATTTAATATTGGTATATAATATTTTAATTTCAGAAAGGTACCTAAGTCAGTCAACATTAAATATGTTTGTACTCTATATTATTTTGATTACGAGAATTTGCCTATACAGATCTATTTCTAGTAATCAAAAGAGTATCCAGTATTTGTTTTGTTATTCTATATGTCTTAATTACTCAGCTAGACAGTTTTGTTTTAATTTCCCACAACTTTCCTTCAAGAACCTTAGGTACCTTTCTGCAATGTCACATTCAATTATCACCGAGTCAATATTGAGCTGCAAATTGAGTGGCGATAATCCTGGCAAATCCAATGAATTTAGGAATTGACGGCTCCATTTGGAATGGTAAAGAATCGATCGACTTAAATGAATGAATTTGCCCATCATTTTTACTCTGAATGTTTATATTCAAATCATCTACATTCTTATTAGTTGCTGCGAAAATCGCTCGTTCGCTCAACCAATCATGGTTTTTGCAATTTGCACCAATATTTGGGAACATTTTCAATATAAATTCTTCCTTTGACGTTGTGAAGTGACAAAAAATTGGTGGAAATGAAATGAGGCCAGTAGAAGTGTCAACAGGAATTTTCCCATTGCCGATGTCTAATAATACCATTGCATCTGAAAAGCGCAATGATCTACGAAACTTAGCACATACAGTTACTACTGCGAAAAGGACGAAGTCAGCGCACCCATAAGGTATTGTGTCATGAAATTTCTAGAAGCAGTCACACATGCAAACCATCACAGATGTCACGAACTCACGCAGGTATAACAATGTGCAGCTCTGATGTTAATTAACAACGTGGGCAACCAAGAATGCCGTTGACATAATAAGAGTAATGGCAGCGCTTCCATAGTGTGGCGGGTAAACGCTGAAATAGGTAATTAATTGCATTAAGGTGAAAGTCACAAAGTAACATTCATGCTTCTTCCGAATCTCTCTCTTTCCTTTACTCCTAATGTTTTCCGCCTCTTTCTTTATTTTCTTCTATGTCAAAATAGCCATTTTTAAGGCTAACAATGACATAACTAAAGAGCAAGTAGATCTGGTTGGGTAATTGTTCAATGTTTATTTGATGATAGATTAATCCAAAATATTACTTTATCAAATGTATTAAGAGCACCGCAATTGCTGTGTGATGGTGCCTGGGGTATCTTCATGAAATCACCTTTAGCTAGCTCATATACCACATAACCTCAAATAACCAACATCTGCAATAGGAAGTTAACCTAAAACGGTTTACTATCCGGGTCCCGTCATTTCTCCGCCATTTTCAGATTCCAAGAAAGATTATTGGTTATGTGCATAGCTTATAACTTGTTCATTTTAAAGAACTATAACAAAAACATACTCATTTCTTTATTTAAACGATGTGACCAAGGAAACGATAGTTGATACATACGAAATATATCTGATTTTCACTGTTATCTTGCGTAATTGACTCCACAATCCATAGTATTGAATGGGGAAGAAAAACAGAGCAGTACAACGGCCATCTAGCAGCAAATAAATACTACTTTAGGTGTTCATTGTTAGGGAAGCTTCTTTACTGCTTTATTTTAAACGACAGGAGTAAGGGAAGGACAGTTAACACATAAAAATGAATTTGTATTTCACTCCTGCGTTACATCATTGTCTCGATAAACTGGTGCGTTACCTTAACACTGAATGGGGAGGAAAAATAGAGCAGTACTATGCCCATCTAGTGGCAAATAAATGAGTACACACTCTAGGTGTTCGTCGCCAGGAATACTTCATTACTTCATTATTTTAAACGATTGGAGTAAAAGGATTTGGAAATGTTTTTGAATTTCCCCGCTGCATTGCGTCATTGTCTCAATAAACTGTCGCGTTACCTTAACATTAAATGGAGAAGAAAAATAGACAACTACTGCCATATGACCGTGATACCACTGCTATCTGGCGGATATTAATAGATTGCGTTCCATTGGCACTGTATGCTGATTAATATCATGAGACTTTAAAACTTTGCCGTAAGATTTTTAAACATTTTCTTTTACACAAATCTTGACGTGACAATAGTGAACGCAAAAACAAAAACAAACAAAAAAAATGGTCAATTTGTTGCAGTCGTTCGGAAGTGATGCGCAAACACACACACACACATTGTATATATGGAAATATGTAAATGTCAGTATACTTTCTTACGATAAGATTAGTTATACCTTTTGCATTATGTTGTTTATAGTCTGCAGAAAATCGCAAAATGTGCAGCTTTGGCGGGCGCATCCAGCAACTAAACATGCAATCAGGCATACCACCGGCAGAACACACATCACAACACACCCTGCAACCTAGTTTCTCATTGTGAATCATAAGCCAATCATTTTCTTTCAGTTTCTGAAGCCACTGCATTCGATTCCAACGTGTAGTAAATTTTTCTGAATTTAAATCAGTTGTTTCAGAAACACAAACGCTAGTACTAGAAGCACTATCACTAACGCTTCAATAACAAGTATAAATACGAGCATATCACCATTAGTTTTTCTCTTTTTGATTATAAACTTGTCTAATGCATTAATGTTTCTTATGAGTTAAGTTTTATACCATCTTCTGTTGTGTTTCTTTACAAACTGGCGATCAGATTATAAACTTTAACTTATAACGGATCCACTTGACATAAGTTTCTATTCTTTACTATTGAATGTCGCTTGGCTTTGCCACACAACTTTGGTATTTACAAACTGTCAACCGATAAAGACGGTTTATTGATATTACTGCATTGTTGATGGAGCAGCATGCGTCTGCAGGTGCAAGTACCGCCTGATCCAAAATTGTATGAATTGTGATTCGAATAGCATAAGGTGAGTATGATTTGGTGTATTACTCTCATTATTTTGTGTTTAATATAACTTATGAAAATAACATGCCGGTATGAATTTTCTCAAATAAAAAGTGACTGTATGAAATTCGCTGATGTAGAAAAGTACCGGTATGGATACCGGCATAAGGAAACTGCCAATGGTGGAAAACACACTGCTATATCCAGGTGTGAAAATTTATTGAAGACGTCGAAAAGAAATACAGTTTCTGAAGTGTTCAGTAGAGCTAAGTTCTGATTGTCCAAGAAATCGGCAATTACTTTACATCTCGCACAAACCCGAAGTGAACCCCAAAATGGGTGGTGAGCAGTCATGTCACCGACTAACAGAAAATGTGTTGGTAGCTGGAAACCAGGCCCTCTAAATCAGTGTGCGAGATGTCATCGGATGGAGGCAGATATATACTACAAATGGTGAATCTGGCGGATTGCAGTTTAATCCTTTCAGCGACTGACTGGATATCAGACTGTAAGTTTACAAACTTAGCGAATATATCTTCACTGATGAGAATCATAGTGCCCCCATCTATAGGAAAACCCTCTTCCGGTAATAAATCACGCCAAAAGGAGAGTACTGCCTGATTGTAAGGTTGTCCCGAGGACAACGACCAAATACTCATTCTTGTTGAGCAATAGTTCGAGCGCTGGTCAATGTGGTCTAATTCCACAAATGTTCCATTGTAGGACAGCTATTACCTATTTTATGGGATAAGTTCTAAATTGAAGGACGTTCCTGCATGAAGGGCAATGCTAGTCGGATTAATTTATTATTTTTCGCTGTTGGACTAACACCTTTTGCAGGAGGGCAATCCTACCGCCTGTCTGGCAGTGAAAGTACAATCTACTGTTCTTCTCCTCCAAGGGGAGGACCCCTTTCCAATAGAAAATTTCGGTTCGAGAAGCTCGAGCCGATTAGAAGTACCGATCGGCGAAGATGATGGTCCCAACTCCCCTCAGAAGATTCCTCAAAAGAGGATCTGCATGGAAAATGGCGTGAACTTTTCCTTCCCTTAGATGTTTTGGAAGCAGACTTTATACTTTCTTTCAGGAAATCGGTCCTGAAATTAACCTGTGGTGCAGAATTCACTACGGGTTTGCCGGTCTTATTGCCCAATGTGGGCGGATGGTTGACAGTTTTGCCGCACTTTACGGTGGCATTTGATGCCGACGTTAGACGTAGTTGTTAAGGGCTTTGGCAGGGTTTGGCTATGAGAATCTTCTCCGCAATGGTGGTCCTGTTGATATCGCCGGCCTGAGTTGCGATTTCCCGCTGGTACCGGTGTAGCTGCAACTAAGCGACACAAAGTTTTTGAGAAAAATCCCCCAACCTCAAACTACCCTTTACATGGAACTTTTTTCAAAAATGTTGTTTTCTAAAAAATGGCTCTAACGATTTTGATTAAAATATTGTATATTATATCTAATTTTCTGGGAATAGCCTCTGAAGACTACTTTATTCTGAGGGAAGTTTATGGAGGTTTGCATAACTGTTAAACCATAAGAGATAGATAAAAACTTACCAGACAAAAAATGTTGAGCATGTTAGAACACTCAATTTATATTATATACAATTTTTTTCGTGGAGTTGATTGTTTTTTTAGATATTCCTTGTTTTTTGTTTCAGCTTTAAAAACTTATACTTTACTCATACAGGTGTTTCTCAACTCTTGTCCATACAAACAAAGGAACTTCAGTGACATAGCAACCAGCTTTTGTCTATCGCTTTAACCTATGGTACTCTTATTTTGCTTCTACTTGCAAGGAAGCAAGTAATAAGACTATTTCTACTTTTACTCGATTAGCACGAAGTAAATAGATGCACAAGCTTTTTAACAATAATTTGTTGCAGAGAAGTAGAGAAAGTTATGTGAATGGAATACATCAGATTTTTTTTTTTAGCCATGAAAAAATGGGATAAATTCATCCCCCAAAGCTCCCTACCCACTACAGATGCCCCACTGGGGTGACTGGGCTACACAGTGCTTACCCTGGAGTTTGGTACAACACCAGTTGCCTAGAGGTGGGTTTCCCCCTAACCACCTATTTAGGTGGAGTAGGAACCAAATTGGTGTATTAGGTTGCAGATCTGCCCTGGAAAAAACTGAAGGTCCAGGCTCAGATAGGCAACCCTCACGACCCAGAATATCCCTTTCCACCGATGCACAGCCTACATGTGAATGGACATTTCAACTGACTCCCTCGCCACACCGAGGAACTAAGGGTTGACTCAGGATCCCGGGTGCACCAAACCCAGAACAGCCAGCAGTGATGAGATGGTGCCACATCCAGTGTTTGGTGTAGCTATGTCGCCCTACCTGGACAAACATGGTGCCCCGAGGGAAGACGCTGGTAGTACACATTGCTGATCCAGATCATTTCTGAGGGGGGACCAGTTTGACTGCGCCTTGCTACTGTAATCACTGCAAGTGTGTGAAGTCATAGCTCATGTGACATCGAAGCTGCAATTGTTACACCTGTGTCAGTGGACACATGAGCCATCAGCAAGTTTTTTAACATCAAAGCTGCACATTGTTACACCTGTGCCAGTGGACACATGAGCCATCAGGAAGTTTTTTAACATCAAAGCTGCACATTGTTACACCTGTGCCAGTGGACACATGAGCCATCAGCAAGTTTTTTAACATCAAAGCTGCACATTGTTACACCTGTGCCAGTGGACACATGAGCCATCAGGAAGTTTTTTAACATCAAAGCTGCACATTGTTACACCTGTGTCAGTGGACACATGAGCCATCAGCAAGTTTTTTAACATCAAAGCTGCACATTGTTACACCTGTGCCAGTGGACACATGAGCCATCAGGAAGTTTTTTAACATCAAAGCTGCACATTGTTACACCTGTGCCAGTGGACACATGAGCCATCAGGAAGTTTTTTAACATCAAAGCTGCACATTGTTACACCTGTGCCAGTGGACACATGAGCCATCAGGAAGTTTTTTAACATCAAAGCTGCACATTGTTACACCTGTGTCAGTGGACACATGAGCCATCAGCAAGTTTTTTAACATCAAAGCTGCACATTGTTACACCTGTGCCAGTGGACACATGAGCCATCAGGAAGTTTTTTAACATCAAAGCTGCACATTGTTACACCTGTGCCAGTGGACACATGAGCCATCAGGAAGTTTTTTAACATCAAAGCTGCACATTGTTACACCTGTGCCAGTGGACACATGAGCCATCAGCAAGTTTTTTAACATCGAAGCTGCAATTGTTACACCTGTGTCAGTGGACACATGAGCCATCAGCAAGTTTTAACATCAAAGCTGCACATTGTTACACCTGTGCCAGTGGACACATGAGCCATCAGGAAGTTTTTTAACATCAAAGCTGCACATTGTTACACCTGTGTTAGTGGACACATGAGCCATCAGCAAGTTTTTTAACATCAAAGCTGCACATTGTTACACCTGTGTCAGTGGACACATGAGCCATCAGCAAGTTTTTTAACATCAAAGCTGCACATTGTTACACCTGTGTCAGTGGACACATGAGCCATCAGGAAGTTTTTTAACATCAAAGCTGCAATTGTTACACCTGTGTCAGTGGACACATGAGCCATCAGCAAGTTTTTTAACATCAAAGCTGCACATTGTTACACCTGTGTCAGTGGACACATGAGCCATCAGGAAGTTTTTTAACATCAAAGCTGCACATTGTTAAACCTGTGTGAGTGGACACATGAGCCATCAGCAAGTTTTTTAACATCAAAGCTGCACATTGTTACACCTGTGTGGGTGGACACATGAGCCATCAGCAAGTTTTTTAACATCAAAGCTGCACATTGTTACACCTGTGTGAGTGGACACATGAGCCATCAGCAAGTTTTTTTAACATCAAAGCTGCACATTGTTAAACCTGTGTGGGTGGACACATGAGCCACCAGCAAGTTTTTTTAACATCAAAGCTGCACATTGTTACACATGTGTGAGCGGACACATGAGCCATCAGCAAGTTTTTAACATCAAAGCTGCACATTGTTACACCTGTGTGGGTGGACACATGAGCCATCAGCAAGTTTTTAACATCAAAGCTGCACATTGTTATACCTGTGTGGGTGGACACATGAGCCATCAGCAAGTTTTTTAACATCAAAGCTGCACATTGTTACACCTGTGTGAGTGGACACATGAGCCATCAGCAAGTTTTTAACATCAAAGCTGCACATTGTTACACATGTGTGAGTGGACACATGAGCCATCAGCAAGTTTTTTAACATCAAAGCTGCACATTGTTACACCTGTGTGAGTGGACACATGAGCCATCAGCAAGTTTTTTAACATCAAAGCTGCACATTGTTACACCTGTGTGAGTGGACACATGTGCCATCAGCAAGTTTTTTAACATCAAAGCTGCACATTGTTACACCTGTGTGAGTGGACACATGTGCCATCAGCAAGTTTTTAACATCAAAGCTGCACATTGTTACACCTGTGTGGGTGGACACATGAGCCATCAGCAAGTTTTTAACATCAAAGCTGCACATTGTTATACCTGTGTGGGTGGACACATGAGCCATCAGCAAGTTTTTTAACATCAAAGCTGCACATTGTTACACCTGTGTGAGTGGACACATGAGCCATCAGCAAGTTTTTAACATCAAAGCTGCACATTGTTACACATGTGTGAGTGGACACATGAGCCATCAGCAAGTTTTTTAACATCAAAGCTGCACATTGTTACACCTGTGTGAGTGGACACATGAGCCATCAGCAAGTTTTTTAACATCAAAGCTGCACATTGTTACACCTGTGTGAGTGGACACATGTGCCATCAGCAAGTTTTTTAACATCAAGGCTGGAATTGTTACACCTGTGTGAGTGGACACATGTGCCATCAGCAAGTTTTTTAACATCAAAGCTGCACATTGTTTGTGACATCTGTGATGGTTTGCATGTGTGACTGCTTCTAGAAGTTTCATGACACCCCATCGAGAATGAGCTCCGCAGAAACTTCAGCTTCAGCTGGGAATGCATAGTGTTAATGCAACATTTGTAGTGTATAGCGATAGTGGCTGCTGCTGGTGCAGCAAGCATTGAAAGGAAACAGTAAACAACAGTATATATTGATGCAAAAGCATCAGATAGACATTTATTAGAAAAAGATTTTTATTTGTAATCACTGCAAGAAATAAGGTATTCTTTGTGGGAGTAATAAAGAAGAATTTTTTTTTATAATATAAATGTGTATCCTTAACTGTATTTTCTGAATTATTTGTGTGTTTTAAGTTTTTCATTTTAAAGAACATAGCATAACAATATAACATAATCAAAAATCCACAGAAATATCCTAATACTCTAGGGCAACATAGCCATAACCCACAAATCAAAGGACACTTCTATGTTAAACAAGTTATAGTTATCATGAAAAGAATAATTATGAGTATATTATTGTGGTATACTGTTCATAGAACTACAGCAAGTATTTACAAGAAAAAGGAATTATGAGCACAAAACTGAGAAATGTCAGGATTTAGACGATCATTGCCTTGTCTGTGACTTAAAATTACTAAAAATGAAGGTTGCTCTGACCCCTTTAATTATGTAATCTATATCTTCCAAAAAGGCAGTGTAATGGAGCACATTGGACATCAACCAAGTGCAGATACATACAGTAATTCTTTTTTCAGTCTTCAAGAGAAGAGTAGAAACTAATTGCGCCAAATTATTCTGTAGTTGTAATATGATTTTGAAAGGATCAAACTTTATTTTATTAACAAAGCTAACTCATACGTAAGAGCAGTAGTAACTGTACAGTGAACATTGAAAAGCAGGATTGTTGCAGAAGCCTCAAAAAAATAGTTATTTGTGAACAGATTTTCAACTGTAATCAGAGAAAGATACAAGGGATTTTTTTTTTCTTTTCTTTTTTGTAGCTTAATGTCCTTTAACCTGGTTGGTCATATCAGATGATGAATGAAATTGGTGAAATGATGCTCAAATGATCACAGGATCTATGGAGCTTAAAGTTACTCGACATTCATCTTCTCAGGATAAGGGAAAACCCCGAAAAAACTTATCCATGTAACTCACCCTAAGCAAGATTTGAACTCATGTCCTGTTGAATATGAGGCAGACACGCTAACATCATACTACCCTGGCAGGCAAGGAATTTTTGTTGGAGCATTAAAGCATTGTTTTTTTGGTTTTTTTTTGTTACAATATTCTCAAGGGAGACAGGGCAAAGGCCACCAGTATTATTATTTATAAATTGTCTAACTAATTTTTTTTTATGGTTACAAAAGTTGTATTGGACAAGCTGATAATTGTATTTATTTATTTCTGGATCTCTGCTTCTTCCTTTTTAATGTTACTTTTGAGTTTGAACTTTTGTTATATATATAACTTTCTCTGGGAATGAATTATTGCATGCTTTTTCTATTGTAATCTATGGTACTTTGTTACATGGTGTTTTGGCCCTGGAAGACTGGAGGATAAATTAAGCAAACATTCAATAAACTCAGAGCAGCAAACTTTTAATTTTCAGACAAAACTTATAGATCAATTTTAGTTTTTGATAATTTTGTCTCTACTGATGTTCAGTCTAGTTTCCTTAACCACAGGAGTTGGGGAGTTGGAGAATAATTATATGAGGTGTACCAAAAAGTAATGGTAATTTTTTGTTCTGTTTAAACACATGCCCATCAAAATTCACTGATCATGGTAACAGAGAGGTCTAACACAGGGATATGCACAACACTCTCCATGCGCTGCTCAGTTTGTCTAAGGGAGCCATTTGTAGACACGTTTTTCAGTGACCCAACATGGATTTCAAGATAGAACAACAAGCAACAATTTGGTTTTGTGTTCTTCTGGAAAAAATCTGGAACTGAAATGCTGTATATGATACAGGAATCATATGGAGACCAAGCTTTATCAAAACACTCGTTTTTGAATGGCGTAAAAATTTCAAGATAGTGAAAAAAGCAAAGGTGCAACCAAGTGCAGAGAAAGTTATGCATCTTGCATTTTTTAATAAAATTGAGGTAATTTATGACCACGTGGTTCCTAAACACATCACAGTAACTGCTCAATACTACAGTAATGTCCTTGAAGGACCACTCAAGAGGAAAATGGCTGCCAAGAGACCAGAACTTGCTTGCCAGTGGACAACGCCCCTGCTCATCGAGCCATAGCAACACAAGAAGCAATCACTCAACCAGGAGTTGAAGTCATGCCCCAAATCTATAACCTGCAATTTCTACCTGTTTCCACAAGTGAAAAAACATGTACATTTGAATAAAAAATAAAATACAATCGTGGTGTACAAAAAAGAATGCTTTTCCATTACTTTTGATAGACTCTCGCAGTGAGAAGTAATCAGTATAGGAGTCAGCTTTAGATATATGAATGCATAAACCATGTGGTGTCAACATCAACTGCAAGCTAACCATCACCTAAACTGCAGAACGAAGTAGAATTACTGTGATATTTTGGTTTGTGTTACAATTATTATTATCAGTACACAACAGTTACTTATCCCAACAGAATGGTCTGAGGAATTTACCTCTTTTATTGTTATACTCGTTTCTGATGTTGGTAATGAGTTGTTATTTAATTCATCACCAATATCTTGCTATTAATTATTCTTATAGGGGTCATGTTCCAGGAAATAACGCTTAATTATTTGAGAAAATTCACATAAATTAAGTATATAGTCACTAAATTATAAACAGTAGTGACAGAAGTAATATGACTAAATAAAAAAATCTAATGTGTTCCATTCATATGACTTTCTTTACATCTCTGTAATAAATGATTATTAAAAGGCTTATTCTTCTATCTACGTTGTGCTCAAACAATTAGCAGAAAGGCCCTATTACTTAATTACTCATAATTAGAAGGGAAATAAGGGAATACACTAGGCTAAGCCCACAGTCAAATGCTCCAAAATGTTGCTATGGGATTGAAATCCATTTCTATGCATGGCCAGGGTTGATTAGTTTCTGTATCAGAAAAGTTTAATTATTTTAAAACATAAACCAATAACTAGAAATATCTTGGAAATGGTTTCAACTTCACGAAAAAGATGTATATGAATTATATGTTTTAACAAGATCTACTTTTTATGCTGTAAGTTTTTGTCTATTTCTTAACAGTTTGCCAGTTATACAAAAGTCATCCAGAATGAAGACGTCTTCAGGGTCTATTCCCAGAAAATTCAAGATATACATTTTATTTGTCATGTAAATATCTCTGAAATACACTATTTTAATCAAAATTGTTAGAGCCATTTTTGAGAAAATCAAAATTTTCACAAGTTTTTCCATGTAAAGGGTAGTTTAGGGTGGGGGGGGGATTTTCTTGAAAATCTTCATGTTACATCCTTGGTAGATACCAAACATCAAATTTGATGTTTATTGGCCTTTTCGTTTTTGAGCTATGCTGCACACACACACACCGATGTGTTTCTAAAATACTTTTTTGGATTCAGGGGGTCTCAAAACATATATTTCCGGTGAAATCTCGGTATCAAATTTTTTGTTGGAATACAATACTTCATCTAAATTGAGATTTATTTATGGACACTCATTAACTGCTGTGGTTCTTAGCATCCCATTCTATGTTGAGCATTAAAGACCATTTAATTTTGCTCAGAGGCCTATTCTTTCAGGCTTAAGGTTCTTTTACATGCCGTAAATCTATAACACGGGACCCCCATCTAAACTTCCCTTCTGAAGGAAGCCATGCTAAGGATTTTTACGCCCTCCGCCAGATTTGAACCCGCCACTATACCACGGAGGGCGACACAATACTTTGTCTATACACTATGTACATAGTATGTGTAAAGAAAGTAAAAATGATATAAAAGCACAGAAGTGGTTGCAAAGAAGAAATCAATTATATTCAATACAATAAGAAATAATTGTTTGACGTTTCATTTAAAAAAAAAACACCATTAAACATTCAGAAGCAATGTAACATTAAGTTATCACTTCAAAGTTAGCTGTTAACTGAGTTTGAATATATCATGACACAAAACATCAGCCCACTGTCATACTCACAGGATAACCAAACAAACTCTAATAGTAGAGGTAATGGTTGTTAAGTGAGTTTGAATAGATCATGATACAAAACATCAGCACACTGTCATACTCACAGGATAACCAAACAAACTCTAATAGTAGAGGTAATGGTTGTTAAGTGAGTTTGAATAGATCATGATACAAAACATCAGCACACTGTAATACTCACAGGATAACCAAACAAACTCTAATAGTAGAGGTAATGGTTGTTAAGTGAGTTTGAATAGATCATGATACAAAACATCAGCACACTGTCATACTCACAGGATAACCAAACAAACTCTAATAGTAGAGGTAATGGTTGTTAAGTGAGTTTGAATAGATCATGATACAAAACATCAGCACACTGTAATACTCACAGGATAACCAAACAAACTCTAATAGTAGAGGTAATGGTTGTTAAGTGAGTTTGAATAGATCATGATACAAAACATCAGCACACTGTCATACTCACAGGATAACCAAACAAACTCTAATAGTAGAGGTAATGGTTGTTAAGTGAGTTTGAATATGTCATGATACAAAACATCAGCACACTGTCATACTCACAGGATAACCAAACAAACTCTAATAGTAGAGGTAATGGTTGTTAAGTGAGTTTGAATAGATCATGATACAAAACATCAGCACACTGTCATACTCACAGGATAACCAAACAAACTCTAATAGTAGAGGTAATGGTTGTTAAGTGAGTTTGAATAGATCATGATACAAAACATCAGCACACTGTCATACTCACAGGATAACCAAACAAACTCTAATAGTACAGGTAATGAAAAGTGCTTGTAATGTCACTTTTTGGGGCGCATGAACAGAGCATCTGAAGAGTGCACACTTCAGAGGTACCAAGTTCAAATCTCGGTTAGGGTGAATTACCTGGGTAAGATTTTTTTCTAGGGTTTTCCCTTTTCCTGGAAAGGCAAATGTTGGATAACACTAAACTCTAGGGATCTCAGACTAACTTGAGCATCGTCTCCACCATTTCATTTATTCACTGTCTGATATAATATGACCTATTAGGTTAAAGAACATTAAACTAAAAAAAAAAAAAAAAGAATAAAAAAGAAAGTGAATGTAACTTCTGCTAACATGAAGATAAAACTGAATGTAAAAAGAAAAGTAATTATAACACTACTAATATAACATTAGTTTTTTAGAAAAAAATTGGCAACAATAACATAATTACCTTTGTTACAACAAAACACTGAGATTCTAGCAATGAGAGTCTATTGAAATTCAATTGCAGAAATATTTCTGTAGCTAATTATTGATATATGTTGTGTTCAAAAGTGATAAAGACTGCCTCCATGGTCGAGTGGTCAGTGAGCTGACTTCCCAGCCGGAGGTCCCGGGTTCGATTCCTGGCTGGGGTGGAGAATTTTTCTTTAGCCAGAATTAATCCCTATGGCCCACAGAGTCTGGAAGTACGTGTGTTTGACAGACAATGAGTTGTTTCAAGTACAAAGCCCCTGATATGACGTTAGACATTAAAGGGTGCTATTTAAACAAAAAGTGATACTACTTACTACTAAATGAATTCATTATCACTATTCTTTATTTTGTTTTTCCTTATTTATTATAGAATTTTATTAATAGAAGATGGATGTATGCAAGAAAGTATAAAAATGCTATCAATTACGACGATATGCCATTCTTTTCTAACCATATGTGAAACTGTTTACCATAAGCGTACATTTCAGATGTAGGGTGGTGATGAAGAGGGGCCTGCCACAGGGCTGTAAGGAAGTCTGCTACCGTAACTTGTTGGGGCACACAATTTATGTTCATTGTAACAAATCCCATATAACAAAACTGTACATTTATAGCATGTTGATATTTTAGAATATTCTTACAGATTTCATCCACACATTTTCATTCATACATATCTTTCCTAATAGGTTACAGAACTCATTTAATTTGCTCAAGTTACTACATAACTCTGGGCTATCAAGCATATAGTTTTACTTTCTTTTTATAACATTAGAACATCTCACTATTTCACATTAATACCTTAACATTAACAAAAGGAACATCAACAAGTATACAAGATCAGAGTAGATATCACATTTATATTTATAAAACTGAAAGATTATATCTTTTATTTATATAACAAGGTCTGTCTGTATTCACAGTTGAGGTAAAGGCAGACACAGAACATTTGTTTTAAAAAGTGTCTCTTAAATCTTGCCATCTTTCTTGTTTTATTATCTTTCTCCCTCTTTCCAATGCTGTAATTTGAGATTTTAGTTTACATAATGCTGTGAATTTTTTAAGGCAGTAATATGTTTAGGGAACTAATTCTCAGAATTCTGAAAACATATTAATCATATAGGTACAGAAGCAGTGACAAAATAGTGAGTTTAAACAGAAAGACCTTTAGCAAAATATATATAATACAGAAAAAAAGTATTATGCTTTGGATAATCATAGATAGAGTTACAAACTTAAGTGTCATATCGTGCATGTATTGAAATTATCTCAAACAACTGCCTGTTTTTGAAAGAGAAAGCACTACTCCTTTTCTATAAAGTCATTAAAATGACTTCTAATGTGTTGATAAATTGAAAAAGAAGGTTCCAGAGTCTTCAAATAAAAGTTCAAAAACACAAAGGTCCAAATACAGTTACAAAAACAAAATGCTGGATGTCATGAACTCTTAAAGTCACTTCCAAGTAAAGTGCTCCAATCAGCTGATTTCCATGAAGTATCGGAGGTAGTTGGTGGTGATGAGGAATCCATTTCTGTGCCTAAGTTTGGAGTGGTGCAAGTGTGTGCTGACTCATCTGGCTGCAATAGAGGAGAAACATGCTCTTCTTCAGGCGTAGTTGGCACTGAAGATTTCAAAACATTCTCTTTGGGTCTTGGTAATTCTAAGCGCAATGAGTTCCCTAGAAATGCTACATTTGGAGTACTTTGGCTGAAGAGTGTTGAGCTGTTTGATGTATGCCTGTTTTTTAATCCCCCACTAACATATGGAAAATCTTTTCTTACAGTATTCTTATTTTTATCCATTACTTTATACTGCCACGAATGACTCCTGTCTCTATTATAGCCAAGTTCAGTGTTCTGGTATGATACATTTGGAGCACTGAGGGAGTGTTTCAGGTAAGATTCAGAGTTACTCATTTCTGGATATGGAGAAGCAGACACTCTCTGTACCCTTTGTCGACATAGTTCACAAATTACAACTTGTTCAGGAATTCTGAGAATTGGGAAATCCAAACATTTAAATCTGACATCAGGAGATTCTAAACTATTGAATTTTGTATATGAAGAATCATTGTACATACTTTCTCTAGTTTGAGATGGAAATCTTTCTGGCACTGGGCCCGAGGCACCTGGCATTTTCATATCTGTAGAATCAATCATGGGTTTCCAACGGACTCCTTTTTTGGAACGCGAATTTCCAACACATCCACCAAAGGAACTATGCCTTTTAACTGGTACTAACTTAGGCAAACTTTTAATTTTTGTAGCCATTGCTCGCTTCCGATTCATACTTAGTTTTGATTCGGAGAGATTAGGGGAGGTCAAAGCACTCTTGAGACCAAGGAACTCCCCACCTGAAAATGAATGATGTTTTGTTGGTCTTGGTGAAGATGATGGTTGTGGTGTGAGGGGAGCTTCCATGTCAATAGAAACCTCAGACATTCGAAAACTTTCAGATTTATACAATGTTGAAGAACTAGGCCACTGTGTGAGAGTCAACGAAGGTTTTCTGTCAGAGTCATTTTCTGTCCTTATTGCACTTGCTGGAGTCCTCACTGCTACCTCCCTCACTGGTGTTGTGCACCTATAAAGGAATAAACATTTCCTATAAAATGAACAATATATTAAAGTGCTTTGTAGCAGAAGAATATCTAGTAGAAAGTAGTACAAGATTTCATTGTGCTTATCATCCATTTTGTTGACTTTAATTAGTGATAGAAAATCTTTAATTCTCTCAAACCTTAACATATAGTACGTTTGTTACAAAACTTGGCCGCAGGAGTATGGCCCACGTGACCTTCACTACACTTCTCACATCTGTTCTAGTCCTGTTCATTAGGAATTATTAGAACCAGAATGCCACCGTCAGATTCTCCTGCTCTCCGTGCAGTTGCTCTAACCACTGAGCTACTGTGACAACTTGCTGGTATGGCATTCAATGTTCCAACTGATTAAATATGTGCTTTACAACCAACCAGCATGTCTCACTTCAGAGGACTACCTTAATGGCGACTTACCATCGTAAGTTCTTAGTATCCAGGTAATATTAACTATAAAAAATAAAAGAATTTGAGTCGGTTTTTGTAACACAAACATCACTTATTTTTACTTCCTGGGACCGATTTCGGGAACACTTGTTCCCATGTTCAACCCTTAATTAAACCGGTCCCAGTAAGTAAAAATGAGTAATGTTTGTGTTAATAAACCAACTCAAATTGTTTTATTTTTTATTTAATGACATCACTGTCACAAGCTTGTATGCACATTTGCAAGTTTTGAATATTAACTATGTTCACGCCAACATATACGCTATTTTTATTAAATGATAATTCTCTTTTACATATATTGAAAGGTAACAGTTACCATTATTAGAAGCAGTTGAAGAATTCAATGGCACAGACAGGATTTGAACAGGGTTCTTCTTCTGCTCTATATGCAGTTTAGAAGTGTTTAGTTTCTTGAAGTGCTTTCAAAATGCAGTATACAATAACCACAAAGAGTCTTTATGTAGGGCATGTATGCGCTTAAATCATCTTGTAGGGAAGATGTAAGGCAATTTGAAACTAAATTTCCTGATGTGAGTGTTTCGAGTAGTTTCAGGGAGACGGATCAGTTTGTGATAAGAAAAGAAACATGTACTTGCACAATACAAATTTGACAAAATCAGAGAAAGATTAAAATGGTCACCTCGAAAATGCTATTTCATAAACTAAGCTAATCTGTCTGAATGAAAATTTCCTCAGATGTATTGATGCAGATGGACGGTAATTCCAGCATCTCCTATTATAAGGTTGTTTTGTGTTTATTCTGATCATTGTTAATGCGATTTGAGATTTTATTTGACATTCACAAATGTGTGACGGGCCATGTGTACAATATATGACTGGGAGACAGACTGCGCATCTAACGGTCAAGTTTTACGAGGCTGAGTGCACCCCGGACCAGGTCTCCCCATGCCAGTACTGGGGATTGAACCCAGGTCTCCCACTTGGTAAGCAGCAGTGCTATTAAGACAAGGATAGCATAAAAAAAGTATTAAGACTATTCATTATAAAAGATATTTTTTATGCAAAATAAGGACTATCATTAATAAAATGCCAGACACTTGAATCACTATATTAGCAGCCAGCATCTCAGACTCTCTCAAAGTATTAATAGTATATTGGACAAAGAATGAATCTAAACAAAAAATTGCCCAAATCATTAAAATATATTAAAAAAAAAAGGTTAAAGTCTAAAATACAAACATTACTATCAACCTACAATTTAATGAATATTTTATAAAATTAAGATTCCAAGTGCCTCTTCTGATATTATGTTTTCTTTTTATTAATATCATTTGTATCCTTCATCACTGCCACTGCTACCAGAGGATAACCTTAACAGTACTAATTTGTTTTGCAAAGCAAGAACTCAATTTTTTGCAGCATTATATATAGAAACTTCCAGCTTCCAAGTGGTTCTTTCAGAAAATGATATCAGCATTTCAAGAGCATTCATTTTCCTTACCATTAGGATAGATACAGCATGAAGTGAATGTCTGAAACACTATCTTACTGGAACCTGAGAAAATCCAGAGTATTTTATTCTGTGTTTTATCAGAAATTCACATCTGATGGAAGAGGAAGATGCTGTAAAATATTTTAAATCTGCAACTTCATATGCTGCAACAAAATTCCTTGCATTGCATAGATAACGGGAATTTATAAATGTTGTGGGCTTTATACAACCTAAAACTCCTTTTTTATCTTGTAGGTACACTTGTTGCTGATGTATGTTTGTATTTTCAGCTGTTTTAAATGCTTAGTTTAATAAAAACAAAAGAATTTAAGTCTGTTTTTGTAACACAAACATCACTTAGTAATCACACCCCCCCCACACGCACCCACACGCACGCACGCACGCACGCACGCATGCACGCACGCACACACACACACACACACACACACACACACACACACAGGCTGTCCCAGAATTCGCCTGCACAAATTGGCAGGATTGTAAAGGGGTTCAAGATAAACATTTTGAGCTGGGAACCTCAGCCTTGTGAGGTCCCTGGAGGGCCAATTGAGGAGCTACTTGATTGAGAAGACCACATTAACCGGCCGGGAGGGACTAGAGGCACTGATCACGTCTCACGCACCCCATTCATTCTGCAACAGATGGGTGGTAGGCCTGGTGGACTGTTGTGCCATAGACTTAAGTTAACTTATGGGCTATGGGTTTAAATTCTTTGCCACAGCACAAAATATATTAAGGGTTAGCAAGCTGCTGATCAAACCACAGTGGACCATGAAAAGCACACCTAGATGTCAGAGAGTCTAGACATAGTGGCATTATTTAATGCTATGTGTGCATCGGGGGAAGATGTTGAGGAAGGTGAATGTTCAAGCTTTCATAGATACCTTTATTTTTAAATTTTCTCCTTGTTTGTGTTTTATAATGAGCCATTCATATCTTGCTGTATCACTCAATATGATTTATTAGTAAATGTAATATACAAATAGTATGTAGGTGAAACAGAGAAACTTTTCAATAACAATTGCATTTAGCACCTGAAGGGGGACACTTCTCCATTCCCATTTTAAAATACAGTGTATCATACAATGTGTACACATTACAATTGTAGGCACAGTTCAGGTTATAAAACAATATTATCATTTTGTCAAATGAACAACTAGCCCTGTAGTGAAACAAGTATGTATATAAAAGTAAGGGAGAACTGTGTACTAGTCAAGCAAGAGCATCTCTACATGAAACAAGTATGTATATAAAAGTAAGGGAGAACTGTATACTAGTCAAGCAAGAGCATCTCTACATGAAACAAGTATGTATATAAAAGTAAGGGAGAACTATGTACTAGTCAGGCAAGTGTATCTCTACATGAAACAAGTATGTATATAAAAGTAAGGGAGAACTGTGTACTAGTCAGGCAAGATCATCTCTACATGAAACAAGTATGTATATAAAACTAAGGGAGAACTGTGTACTAGTCAGGCAAGTGTATCTCTACATGAAACAAGTATGTATATAAAAGTAAGGGAGAACTGTATACTAGTCAGGCAAGAGCATCTCTACATGAAACAAGTATGTATATAAAACTAAGGGAGAACTGTGTACTAGTCAGGCAAGTGTATCTCTACATGAAACAAGTATGTATATAAAAGTAAGGGAGAACTGTGTACTAGTCAGGCAAGTGTATCTCTACATGAAACAAGTATGTATATAAAAGTAAGGGAGAACTGTGTACTAGTCAGGCAAGTGCATCTCTATATGAAACAAGTATGTATATAAAAGTAAGGGAGAACTGTGTACTAGTCAGGCAAGTGTATCTCTACATGAAACAAGTATGTATATAAAACTAAGGGGGAACTGTGTACTAGTCAGGCAAGTGTATCTCTACATGAAACAAGTATGTATATAAAACTAAGGGGGAACTGTGTACTAGTCAGGCAAGTGTATCTCTACATGAAACAAGTATGTATATAAAAGTAAGGGAGAACTATGTGCTAGTCAGGCAAGTGTATCTCTACATGAAACAAGTATGTATATAAAACTAAGGGGGAACTGTGTACTAGTCAGGCAAGAGCATCTCTACATGAAACAAGTATGTATATAAAACTAAGGGGGAACTGTGTACTAGTCAGGCAAGAGCATCTCTACATGAAACAAGTATGTATATAAAAGTAAGGGAGAACTGTGTACTAGTCAGGCAAGTGTATCTCTACATGAAACAAGTATGTATATAAAACTAAGGGGGAACTGTGTACTAGTCAGGCAAGAGCATCTCTACATGAAACAAGTATGTATATAAAACTAAGGGAGAACTGTGTACTAGTCAGGCAAGTGTATCTCTACATGAAACAAGTATGTATATAAAACTAAGGGAGAACTGTGTACTAGTCATGCAAGAGCATCTCTACATGAAACAAGTATGTATATAAAAGTAAGGGAGAACTATGTACTAGTCATGCAAGAGCATCTCTACGTGAAACAAGTATGTATATAAAAGTAAGGAAGAACTATGTACTAGTCAAGCAAGTGCACATCTACATGAAACAAGTATGTATTTAAAACTAAGGGAGAACTATGTACTAGTCAGGCAAGTGCATCTCTACGTGAAACAAGTATGTATTTAAAACTAAGGGAGAACTATGTGCTAGTCAGGCAAGTGTATCTCTACATGAAACAAGTATGTATATAAAACTAAGGGAGAACTGTGTACTAGTCAGGCAAGTGCATCTCTACGTGAAACAAGTATGTATATAAAACTAAGGGAGAACTATGTGCTAGTCAGGCAAGTGTATCTCTACATGAAACAAGTATGTATTTAAAACTAAGGGAGAACTATGTACTAGTCAGGCAAGTGCATCTCTATATGAAACAAATATGTATATAAAAGTAAGGGATAACTGTCTACTAGTCAGGCAAGTGCATCTCTACATGAAAGGCACATAGAAAGCAATTCTGAAAAATATCCAAAGCAAGTATTTTATTACAAGAGGCCCCCAGAGGAACCATTCAATGTGATAACCTGCAGGGATAGCACCAACACAGAAATGAACCTCGCACTCTGTCAAAAATTGCAGGAGTGTTGTGAACCTCACCACTAGCAGCTAAAACTCATATCAGAAATTGTTCATCTGATTCAATGGGCATCTGATAAGCAAAGTTCATAAGCACGTGGCACCAAAAAGGACCCAAGCTTAGATTAGCTTAGGATATTAGTCTAAGCATATTATCTTTGAGAAAAACAAGAAAATTAAAAAATCTGATGGGTTTCATTCACATGACTTTCTCTACATATCTACAACAAATTATTATTCAAAAGCTTATGCTTCTATTTACTTCATTTTAATTGAGAAAAAAATAGCAGAAATAGTCTTATTACTTGCTTCCTTGTAAGTAGAAGGGAAATAAGGGAGTGCTATAGGCTAAACTGATAACCATAAGCTGGTTGCTATGTGACTGAAGTTCCTTTGTTTGTATGGACAGGAATTTGTATGAGAAAAGTATCATTTTTTCAAAGCTGAAACCAAAAACAAGGAATATGTCAAAAACGATGAACTCCAGAAAAAAGATATACACCTGACATAAATTGTTGTTTTAATGTGTTCTACATTTTTTGTATGTTAAGTTTTTGTCCATCTCTTATCGTTTAGCAGTTATGCAAAATTCCGTAAAATTGATCTTCAGAGGCTATTTTCAGAAAATTCAAGATATACATTTTATTTGTAAGGTAAATATCTTTAATATTTTACATTTTAATCAAAATTGTTAGAGCCATTTTTAAGAAAATCAAATTTTTGGAAAAAGTTCCATGTAAAGGGAAGTTGGGGGTGGGGGGATTTTCTTGAAAATCTTCATGTTACATCCTTGGAAGATACCAAACTTAAATGCCAAGTTTGATATTTAACGGTCTTTTCATTTTTGAGCTATGCTGTCCACAGAGACACACACACACACACATATATGGACCTTTTTGTAAAAATGCTTTTTTTTTTTATTCAGGGGGACCCAAAACATGAATTTCCGGTGAAATCTTGGTATCAAATTTTTGGCTGCGTTACAATACCTTCTCTATACGCTATGTACATAGTACATGTAGAGAAAGTAAAAACTGAAACTTGAGACAGTAGTGCAAAGTTTGTATCATGGGATTGGATGACCAGCACTCTCCCAACTCACTTTACAGCGAAGCGCTCTTGCTAATCAGCAGCATGCACACCCTTAAAGAACAGGAAGTTTTGCCAAAGTTGCGAGTCCAATAATTTTAAATATATTGATTGTGCACCAATACTGCATTCCTTTGACTACTGGTATACAAATGAGGCATTCTGAGTGAAAATAGGACACACATGTCCACATTCTTTTTATTTACAACTACTTGTCATAACGTTAACATTTGGCAAAAGGGACAATATTCTTCCCTATCTCAAACTGTTTACTTAGGGCCCCTCTACAATCCTGCCAATTTGTATGGTTGAATTCTGGAACATTGTGTGTGTGTGTGTGTGCGAGGGTCTTTTTTTTTTGTTTTTTCCGATAGTGTTTAATGCCACTTTTACTACTTGTGGCACTGCAGGCAATGACACTGTTGATACATAGAATGAAGGTGGAGCACTGGTGGAATGTGATGGTGGCAGAAACTGGAGAAAACCCGCCCCTGCACCACTGTGTCCACCACAAATCTCACATGTGGTTGCTTGGGATCAAACTCGGGCCATCGAGGTGAGAGGTGATGTTCTAACCACTTGGCCATGGTGCTGGGGGGTGTGTCTGTCTGTCTGTATGCGTGCGGTAGCGGATGCGTCTGCGTGTGTGTGAGTGTAATGCAGTTTTGCCCATCTTGTTATAAAATGAATGGGCTATGTAATACAGTAGTAGAGTGTGAAGCTCTGCTAGGGTTATTCCTCAACTGTACCTAGGTACATGTAATATTTTGTATATTTCTCTTGGTTCATCTCACTAGCGAAGCCACTCCATCAAACATAGGTATAGGTGCAATTTACAGTTTACCTGGCTGCTGTCTGTATGCTTGACACTGTTATCATACCAAGAGTGGGCAAATAAAATACTTTTGTCATAATATTTATAATACTTTGAATTTTTTATTTAGTTTTAAGATTTTCCTTTGCTGGTAACACAAAAAAGTATCTTTTTCTGAGGTTCAAAACCTTTACACCTTGGCAACATATGTCAATGCTAAATAAATGAGTATAAAACAAATGACAGGATTGATATAATTTACAAAGTTTTTCTTACTTTATTTCTGAGACCTGAACTGCCGAAGGTGATACCAAACCATCTTCCATATATCGGATAGAAATTGTGTCAGCCTCCATGTTCTCTGCAAGTCTGAATAGACTGGTAGAGGATGAGGGACGTGACCTGTAAGAAATTTCAAATTGAAATACAATATATGAACTACAAACTGAGTATTAGAGTTTACTCAATCATGATTTTGAGTTAAATTTTTCATTATTTAAACTTAAAATTTTGTCTGCGATAAATTAGAGAAAGTGTTCGGAAGCATTCAAATTTGTTACTACTTAAATTGAATAATTTAATAGTAAACAAAAAAATGATAAAATAACATTAACTGTGAATAACAACACGATAGTAAATAAAAAAACAATCACTGACACATTTAATAATTTCTTTGCAGTAGTGGCTAAGAATTTAACTAAAACCATGCCTCCACTATCTGATAATATAACCTCACCACAGATTATAAATAATTTTGCCTCACTTTATTTATTTCCAACTACAGAAAAAGAAATAGAACAAACTATTAAGAGTCTAAAAAATAAAAAATGTAGTGGATATGACGATATACCTGATGCTCTCATAAAGGAATGTGGAACTTATTTACTCAAACCATTATCAGATATCTGCAATATATCCCTTACTACTGGCTGCTTTCCGGATGTTTTAAAAATTGCTAAAATTGTGCCCATTTATAAGAAAGGTAATAAAACCTGTGTTGAAAATTATAGACCCATTTCTTTACCCTGTGTGTTTGCTAAAATACTCAAAAAAATAATGTACAATAGATTAGTACCCTTTTTATTAAAGTACAATATAATATCTGAATCACAGTTTGGGTTTCAAAAGGTTAAGTCAATAAATATGGCTATTTTCTCCTTTTTAGAAGAAATATTTAGTGCAAAAGACAAGAATGAACATGCCTTAGGGTTGTTTGTTGATCTATCTAAGGCATTCGACACAGTAAACCACAACATTTTATTAAATAAGCTTGAAAATTATGGCATCAGAGGAGTTGGTAACGACTGGTTTAGATCATACCTTACAAATAGAGCCCATTTAGTCGAAATTGATGGTATGCGGTCAAATTTACAAATAGCTGAGTGTGGCGAACCACAAGGTTCCATATTAGGGCCAGTTCTCTTTCTTATTTATATAAATGACTTACCATTACACATGACTCCCGTTAATACTGTTCTTTTTGCAGATGATGCAAACTTTGTGTTCAAAAGTCATTGCCAGAATTCGCTACAACGGACTATACATGACTCAATGTCAAATTTGTGTAACTGGTTAAATTATAATAAATTATTGTTAAATGTTAATAAATCAAGCTACTTAAATTTTGAAAGGTATCCAAACCTCACAAATCAATTCCAAATACTTGTAGAAAATAGCCCAATAAGTCACCAACATTCTACTAAATTCGTTGGTATTACAATTGACAACACATTAACATGGAAAGATCACATTCTCATTCTTAGTAATAAATTGAATCGTTTAACTTACACAATAAGAGTGTTAAGCATAGTTTGTAGTAAAGAGGTAATGAGAGTGGTATACTTTGGATATATACATTCAATAATTTCATTTGGAATAAGCATAGTTTGTAGTAAAGAGGTAATGAGAGTGGTATACTTTGGATATATACATTCAATAATTTCATTTGGAATACTCTTTTGGGGGAACTCTACCCAATCAAATATAGTATTTAAAATACAAAAGAAAATATTAAGAATAATGGATCAGGAACCACCCCATGCTCCAAGTAAACCTATCTTTGAAGAGCTTAACATACTCCCTCTACCATGTATATATATATCCTAGAAACAGTCTCCTTCATTCATAATAATATGCAATGTTTTAAGAGGAACAAGGATTATCATGCCCATAATACCCGAACAGCTGAAGCAATACATCTACAGTGTCATCGACTTAATAAAACTCTCAATAGTGTATCCCACAAAGGAATAATTTTATATAATAAGATACCCAAATCTTTAAAAGCTGTGCCAGGAAAATTATTTAAATCTAAAATGTATAAATGGTTATTAAAACGCAAATTTTATAGCATAAATGAATTTCTTAACTTAGATATTTGACTACTTAACTGTATTCTGTCACACCTGTATATTGTATATTTATATTTCTTGTAATAATTAGTTTGTAAGTCTTGACGAAGGCATATGTACAAATTGTATATCCTCGGTGAATAAAAAATTGAATTGAATTGAATTGAAATGAATATGTATAATGAATTAAAATAAATAACAATGCTGCATTTACTATGTAATTTGATTATTACAACTACTTTTCAACAGTGCTCATTGCTTTATTACTTTCAATTGTAAGAAATATTTTACAAGGATTGTCACATTGATAAACAGAAGATGATATAGATAACCACATTTATATAAAAAACAGAAGGTACAGACATACAAAATGAATTTTGAAGATTTTAGTGCATATTTAACCCTGCAGTGGTCGCGTGGCGTCTCACAGATGCCAGGCGTTCTTTATTTACATGTTGCTATTGAACAGATACTCTGGCTGACTTGTGGTGCCATCTACCTTCCTATTAACTAAATACAAACATATTTGTCTCATCAATTTCGCATTAGTTTCAATTCAGTGTTCGAAGGAAGAGATTGTTTCCGGAGCCGCATTGCTGGAGTCTACCAGATGCCACACGACCTTCTACGGTACTGAAGGTGAACATTTTATTTTTTATGTTATACAGTAGTTTAGGTATAAATACTTATAGTTGTTGCTAAGTAAGAAATTGTTTTAATCTTCAGACCCAATATGACCTCAAAGAAGACCTACAACCTGGAAAATGCACGTGATCGAGAAAATGTACTCCGGCTGTTGCAGGAAAAAAATGAATCTGGTGATGAGTTTGATATTTATAGTGACTTGGAAGAAAACGGATTGGAATCGAGAGAAGAAAATACGGACACTGAGTAAGAAGCGGTCTCCAATGATAGTGACAGTGATAACCAAGTCAAATTTTTTTTGGGAAGGAATAAATCTTCAAAATGGCCAAAAGTGCGTCCACCAAAAAATGTTCGCACGCGACGACAGAATATTGTCACCTATTTACAGGGAGTGAAAGGTGCGGCAAAATATTCCAAAATGCCAATGGAATGTTGGGAATACTTTTTCGACAATGAGCTGTTATCTAGTATTGTTGAGTACTCCAATAAAAAGATTACCGAAGTTCAAGAACATTATTCCAGGGAAAGGGATGCTCACTAGATAGACGTAATTGAAATAAAAGCTCTATTAGGAATATTATATATATGCACTTCTAAGAAAGACAATCATACACACACCCAAGATATATGGGCTTCAAATAAAATGGGAATTGAGTTATGCCGTCTGATAACGCCTGAAAGACGATTTAGGTTCCTATTATACTGATTGAGGTTTGATAACAAGGATATTAGAAAAGAAAGAAAGAAAGCAGATAATTTAGCCCCTATACTTGAAATATTTACTTCTTTTTTGGAAATTTGTAAAAATGCCTATTCAGTTGGGGAGTACTGCACTATTGATGAAAAGCTAGAATCTTTTAGGGGCAATCGTTTTTTCAGGCAGTACATCCCTAGCAAACCAAATAAGTATTGACTTAAAATATTTGCTTTGGTGGATGTATTACACCGTCAACCTAGAAATTTATTTCAGTTCTTATTTTAAAAATTTATGTTGACAAACAACCTGCAGGGCCATTTGAAGTTAGCAACAAACCAGCAGATGTGAAACGTCTCATTTCTGTGATCTCAGGAACTGGGCGTAATATAACCGTGGACAATTGGTTTAGCTCCTTAGATTTAGCTGACTATTTGCTTCAGAATAACCTTACTCTGGTTGGAACCATGAGAAAGAACAAACCAGGAATTCCCCCAGAGTTTACATGAGCAAAAAACTGGGAGGTAGGAACAACATTTTTTGGGTTTCAGGAAAATACAACCCTAATATCCTATGTCGCCAAGAAAAACAAAGTGGTTCTGGTTCTTTCAACAATGCATCATGATAATGCAATTGATGCAACGTCTGGCGATAAGAAAAAACTGGAAATGATAACCTTCTATAATATAACCACTTTGGGCGTTGATACTGTGGATCAATTGTGCATAACGTACAATGTATCCAGAAAAACCAACATATGGCCTATGGTAATCTTTTATAGCATGATGAACATTACAGCTATAAATGCACAAATAATACACCATGCAAATAATTCTGATGTTAGCAGCAGGAGCAGTGCATTTTTGAAACTTTTAGAAAGTAATCTAGCAGATGATTACTTGTGTTTACGTTTTCAGTGTTCATTATTGCCAAGAAACCTCAAACGAGACATTCAAAGTCTTTTTCCAGATGAACATGCAGTGCAAACTACAGAAGAGGACCGATCCAGAAAAAGACAAGAGGTGCTGTGAATGTGGTCGTTCAAAGAACCGATATAGCAAATATAAATGCTGCAGCTGTAACAAATTCCTGTGTTTAGAACATGCCCAGCAAGTATGCGCTGATTGCCAATTGTACTGCTCAATGTATAAACTGCATTATGTATATTATGTTAAGAGTACATGAATAGAAACATTTGTTTTCGATAAGGGATTTTTACCCATAGTTTGTATTGAACGAGAAGAAGTTTCATGCAGCAAACACCTTTTTGGATTAAATGTATAACTGAAATTACAATAATAAAATATACATACTAGTGAGAATGTAATCTTCTCTTTAGTTTTATATAAAATAGTACGTTTACACTCATAAATTTGAACTGACTGAGTTAAAAACATATAGAGAACGCAGAAACGTATTGGCGTCTGTGAGACGCCACGCGACCTTTAATGTAACTATGAACCATGCGACCACTGCAGGGTTAATATTTGAAGCTCTTCTATGGATTAGAATGCATTTTCTAAGAGAAACTTCAGCTGCTTTAAGTTTAAAGTTTGTTAAGGCAAATGATTGTACAAGTCTTTAGTTTTGTTTTGTTTTCTAAACTTCTGTTAATTAATGCTCCTCTTAGTCTGTTAATGAAATAACATAAGAACAAAACAAAATTATTTGAAACATATTGAAAAAAATGTGTAAAACCAGTCGGTGGAACAAATAGATAAAACAGAGCTTAATACAAATATACTATACCTTCATATATTTTCATTATTATGGGTTACTACATGGAAAAAAAAAAAAAAAAACAATGTGAAGAATATTCAGACTTGAGCATGTCATTTGAATGCTATGTGAATAATATGAATTCTTGTGGAAATGCCTTTACAACACTAAAGATTTCCTGCACAGTACATGTACAATGCATTAAGTACACAATAAAAAAGTCATAGCAATAAACATGAATTTCCAATTTAGTTTGTTATTGTTGCTGACTTGCTTATTATCTAAAACTGAGTATTGGATTCAGTTTCTTTACATAAGCTGTTTTAATATATATTACCATACCTATGTTCCTATCTCTGTACAGAATTCTTTCAAGTAATAGAATTGAATTATTTTGTGCATCAAATTCTGTTATTCCCTTCACTATAATTAAGATTTCATCAGCATATCCATTGACTAATTCACCTGCTTCTTTTATTATTTTGAATATGCAGAATATTCAGTTATACAGCGAGTGGAAGGGAAGTCATTACATTAATTTAAAGCAGTGACAGATCTCAGAATTTGGAACACATTTGTATCTTACATTTTTGTTTCTGACCATTGCCTATGGAGATATTTTAGTTTTGTCAAAAACAAGAGACAGACAAGCTGGCAAAGTTGCAGTTGTGTGGGTGTCACTTGCACCAGGTCAGTACATAAACAAACACACCTCATTGCTGCTACCTCACCCAATCAGAATGCCTGTTACATTCCTTATCTCCCAAAACATTATACACCCACCTGGGTAGCGTGTCTGCCTCACATTCAAAAGGTTGTGAGTTTGAATCTCGCTTAGGGTGAGTTAGCCAGATAAGGTTTATTTTGGGGATTTTCCCTTATCCTGACAGTAACTTTAAGCTCCATGGACCTCGATATCATTTGAGCATCATTTCACCAATTTCATTCATTGTCCGATATGACCAACCAGATTAAAAGACGTACGTTGTGTTTGGAAGTGACCAATGTGTTTATATCCAGAGGCCACTTCAAATCCCTGACCAACCTCAATGCAAGGTTGCCAAGTTACTTCACATCTAACAAAGCTGCTCGAAATATTTGTTTTAATTTTTTTAAGTGATTAATTATTTTGAAATTCTATAGGATGTTTCATAATTCGTAATGAAACTGTCAGAAATATGTTACTTCACACAACTAACATGTAACAAACTATTATCTTTGTACATGCTTGTGGAATTAGCAGCCAATTTGGAACAAAAACCATTTATTTTTTCAAAATCGGTGGATCAAAGAATAAGATGCCATTAGACATTTTCAGATACTTTTGAGTTACTAGAAGTAGTCCGAACATCTGAGCCCCTCCTGCAAGGGAGTTGTTTGGATTGGGTTGGACTCGACATGGCAGTGTCCCAATACTCATGGGAGATTAGGTATGTCTGGGCAGTAATGCCTGGCTGGGGTTGTCCGATGACTATATGTTCTCCAGCACTGGCCTGGAAAGCTAATGGACCCAAGCTGATAAAGGTTGTCCCCACCGAGGTTGTTTGCCAGTCTTCCCGATAGGGTTGATGCACATAAGTGGCGTGACCATTTGCGAACCTGGTGAGAGCTAGGTGGGCCGGGATATAAAATAGAGGGACATGATCCCTGGTGGCACACATTTCTGAGAAGTCATCCCTGCTCGTGGTCTGTTTTTTTCTTTTCTCAGTATAAGAGAAAAACCCCGAAAAAAAAATTATGCAAGTAACTCACCCTAAGCAAGATTCAAACTCATGACCTGTTGATTGTGAAGCAGACACGCTACTCCCACACTACCCAGGCAGGCTTTGTGGGACTTTGTGAGTAATTCATTGAAGGATGCTCTGAGTTTACTTAAGTTACCACTTGAATTATTATTATTATTATTATTATTATTATTATTATTATTATTATTATTATTATTATTATTATTATTATTATTATTTCAACATATTTGCACTGTTTTCTATTTTGTAGATATGATTTTAGCCAATATGATGGGAGGCTGCTAATCCCATAATTTTCTATTTTAGTGATTGAGTATGTTGAGTATGGTTACACAGCCAAATGCTTTAGTAAGGTCAACAAACTTCGTAACTACATATTCTTTACTATCTAATTTATTTATAAGAATGTCATTTCCTGTTTGGATAGCTTGATTTCGTTTTTGAAAACTGAACTGATTTTCTGACTATTTTATACTGCTCCAAATTCCACATAATTTATTTAAAAACAGGTTCTCTATTATTTTGGAAAATTGAACATAGATCTCAAATTTTCCATTACAGTTCAAACTATTCTTATATAACAGTGTTACCATTACCTGTTTTAGTGCATCCAGAAGTGTTCATGATAGATTGATTAGTTATTATCTCAGAAGGTTCATGTTTACAATGCTTTGCCATTTCATTTGTAAATTCATCTAATCCAAAAGTTTGTTTACATTTTAATGTATCTATCTGTTTGATAACTTTATTCTATATTGTAATATCACTGAGATTCAAATACTGTTTTCATTTGACATTGTTTAGGTACCTAAAGCATTTGTAATACTGATATAATAATCATCAAATTTTCTGTTATGTTTGTTGGATTTTCTTTTAATCTATTGCTCACTTCAATATACATGTTTACTACCATTTTTTGTTTATTTTCATTATTAACACTTTTATAAAGCTTCATATTACTTTAAATCATGTGTACATTGTTATTTTCTGCATTTTTACCAGTACATTGTTGTGTTGCTTATTTGCTTCTTTATTAATTTTTTCCCCCCCTCTCCTCTCTCTCTTCTCTGTAAGTGTACAATTTCTCATTTAGTTTTGGATGTTTTATATTTAGAAATTGTAAGCAATCTTTTTAGATATTTACTCTTTGGTGGACCAGCTTTTAATTTTTTGCAAATTTACAATTTAGTTTGCATATAGTTATTGCTGTATTTAAACATTTTTCTATGATTTTAGCAAAATACTAAAATATTTCATTTAGTTCAGATTTTCATATATCTCTTTCAATTTTTTTTCTTTAATGTTGTTTATTAATTTTTACTTCCTCTACACGTACTATGTGCATAGTGTCATACAGAAGGTATTGTATTGCACCCAAAATTTGATACCAAATTTTACCAGAAATACATGGTTTGGAACCCCCTGAGTCCAAAAAAAGCATTTTTTAGAAAAATGTCCTTGTGGGTGGGGGTTGGGTGTGTGTGTGTGTGTGTGTGTGTGTGCAGCATAGCTCAAAAATGAAGTCTGTTAAATACCAAACTTGGTATTTAAGTTCAGTATCTTTTAAAACTGTGACACGAAGATTTTCAAGAAAATCCCCCCACCCCCAATTACCCTTTACATGGAAAAATTTTCAAACATTTTTATTTTCTCAAAAAATGGTAAGAGTAAAACATAGATTACACTCAAACTTCACTCTTTAAATAAAGTAACTTACTTCAGACATGTTTCGGTGGCTTTTGCCACCATTTTCAACAGAGATTCACTGATGAACTTGTGGTAGCGGCTGTGAAGGTCTCTCTTCCAGGTAGATGAATTTTGAGATGAGTCCATTTGTTTGTGGTATGTCAAAATTTATGACCTTGTTTTCGTTTTATAAAATTAATAGATGTTCCCAAACTGTTAATCCAATTGGATTCTGCACTAATTTTAATAACTTGGGCTCACTGTGAAAATTATGGTTTTGAGTCCAAAAATTATGTGCTGCAGCTAAATTATCTGTTTATGTTTTAAATCTCATGTGTTCTTTAAAACGTTGTCCAATGTTTCGTTTTGTTTGTCCTATATATACCGTTTCACATTCCTTGCAGCTGATTTCATATATCCCTGATTGTTTCAGTTGGGGGATTTTATCTTTTGTGTTTGTTTGGAGGAAGTTTTTTAAACTGTGCTTATTAACTGGGGCTAAGTTGATGTTCCATTTTTTGAAAATCTTTTGAAATTTTTGGTGTGCCAAAGGGTGGTAAGTGAATTTTTGTAGCTAGTTTCTGCTTTTATTGTTTTTAGAGTGCTAATTTCTTTTACTTTCTTCTGTTTCATTCTTTCTTCTTCTTTACCAAATGTTCTGTGTAACGATTCTTTTGTGCAATTTCTATGATCCTATTAAATTCTAATTTGTACTCCATCTGACTTAATGGTAGGTTTACCCTGAATGCAAGGCTGTTGATCATGACATGTTTGTGTGAAATTGGGTTGTAGCTGTTGTTATTTAAGTAGTTTTCTGTCTGTGTTTCTTTCCTATAGATTCCAAATTCTAGTTTGTTGTGGTTCCTGATTATTTTTAGGTCCAAGAAGGGAAGCATGCCATTTGATTCTTTTTCTATTGTGAATGTTATGCAGCTGTCCTGAAGATTTAGTAACTTAAGGCTGTCCTCAACTACTTTTTTGTTTACTATTCCCACTAAGTCATCTACATATCTATACCAGGTTTTGTATATTTGTGGGAAGGCTGTGGTTATCTGGATTTCTAAATTACTCGTGTATATGTCTGCAAGTATTGGGGATAATGGCTAAACCATTCTTTAATGAATAAAATTTGCCTCTGAATGTAAAGTAGGTTTGTTCAATACATAATTGTGTTAGCTTAAGTAAGTCTTCTGCTATTTCCCTAGAAATGTCTGCGGTAGGTAGCCATTTTCTCAGTACCAAAAGTAGTTTTTCTCTTGGAATGCTGGGGAAAAATGATATGACATCAAACGGAACCAACATGTTTTTACTCTTATTTGATTAGTTACTTCACTGTGCATTCCCATTAATGTTTTAATCATATATTAAAATATATTTTTATGACAAAAAATATGTATGTCATGAATTTTCTGGAAATAGCCTCTGAAGACAGCTTTATTCTGGATGAATTTTGCATAACTGGTAAACTTAAGAGATACCTAACAAAAACTTACTCAACAAAGAATGTATAGCTCATTAAAACATACAATTTATGTTATATAGATTTTTTCGTGGAGATTGTTTTTGAGATATTCCTTCTTATCGGTTTCAGTTTTAAAATACTTATACTTTTCTCATAGGGGAATTTGTGAACTCCTGGCCATACAAACAAAGTAACTTCAATCACATAGCAACCAGCTTTTGACTATCACTTTAACTTATGGTACTCCCTTATTTTGCTTCTACTTACAAAGAATCAAGTAATAAAACTATGTCTGCTAATTTTTCTCACTTAGCACGAAGTAAATAGAAGCATAAGCATTTTAACAATAATTTGTTGCAGAGATATAGAGAAAGTTATATGAATGGAACACATCAGATTTTTTTTTATCTATGTTGTTAAGACATTCTTCTAATCTTTCAAGAAAATAAACTTTTTTGTGTTAGAGGGACTGATACCCCTATTATGTACAATGATGGCAGTGCAGTTTTAACTGGATAAATATGATGTTTTTAGCAGATAATTTGTAGAGCTATTTAATTGTACACTAAATATTATGAGCGCTTCACATTTAAACTACCACAAGCAGCATGTTTGGATGTGTAAATTAGCGATACTGTTTAAGTATCTAGTGAGCTGATGGTCTTCCCATCACATTTAAATAATGTTAATTAACAAACACAATAAATATTCTTGCAAAATTCATTCTCTAGACATTTAGAAGATAGACAACAAAAATACTTAAAATGAAATAGGAATTAAACACAACAATTGAAGGCAATTACTCTGGCACGGCTAACACTTGTCTAGCTTAGGCAATTTTTCTCCTGAGTGTCTTCCAGTTAAGGCTCAGGTGGAATCTCAAGGGTTCTTCTTTTGTTCTGGAAATTGTGAACATTACAAAGACCTTTTCACCATGGTGGAGTTAGACCATGCAATTTCATCTTTACAAAACAAATGTTGCAACATCTCTCTGCAGATGGTAAGGCTTTCCTGTTCGAGGTCCATAATCATGTTTGGGTTGACACCACTTCCTAAAAAATGGCGGGAGGTCGCACTCATACCCATTTTGAAACCTGAAAAGGAACGTCTCTTCCATCCAGCTACTGTTCTATTTCCCTCACAAGTTGCATCTGCAAGGTGATGGAATGCATGATCAAAGGGCGGTTGGATGGTAGCTGAAATCACAAAATCTACTGACCAATACCCAGTGTGGTTTTTGATGATGTTGGTCGGCAGCTTTTTTTTTATAGTGTTTAATGCCTGCTTTTACTACGATGGCACCACAGGTGATGACACTAGTGATACATGGAATGAAGATGGAGCACTGGTGGGGGAACCCAAAGTAAACCTGCATCAGCACTGCTTTGTGCACCACAAATGTCACAAACAGTCACTTGGGATCGAACCCAGCAGCTGATCGATCACCTTCGGCTGTTACCAATCTTAATCTCAAAAAGTGTCAAACAGTTGGGATATTTTCTGAACACAAGAAGGCTTATGATACATGTTGACAGGCTTTCCCTACGTTACTTTCCCTGCATCGTTGGAATACAAGGTGTGTTCACCAAACTTTTGAAATAGCACACCAACCAGCAGAGGGCGCACACTGTACCTACTGAGTGCACATTGCCATGTTACGCTTGGACAATTAGCAAGCAAACCACAGATACTGAAGTAAGCACGTGTACAGCCTGCACGTGGGATTAGTGACAAAGTAACAATGAAGGACCTTGAAGAACAACATGTGTGTGTGATCTTTGAGTGAAGAACTGGAGACACTTCATGTCAGTGCCAAATTTGTACCGCGTTTGTTGACTGAAGATCAATTGTTTCAAATTGCGAGGAACCCCTTGCCGCTGCTAATGACAATAAAAACTTTCTTAAGAACCCCACAGCAGGTGATGAGACATGGATGTACAGCCATGATGCTGAAACGAAGATGCAGTCGTAGTGGGTGGGCAAAGGGTCACCTCGTCCAAAAAAGCATGTATTAGTCGGTCAAAGGTCAAGGTGGTGATGGTTGTGTTTTTTGACTACAAAGGCATTATCCATCATGAATTTGTGCCATGTGGTCAGATGGTAAACAAGGGAGTCTACCAGGGAATCCTAGAGCACATGAGAGATGCTGTGCACAGGAAGAGGCCTGAATTGTATGTTGTTGCATCATGACAGTGCATGACTCCTTGTCTGCAGCTATCTAACAAAACACCACATTCCCGTTGTGCCCCATCCACCATATACTCCAGACCTAGCCCCAGCAGATTCCTTCTTGTTTCCAAACCGTAGAGGAGATTCAGGACAATGCGACGAGAGATCTGCGTGCCATCTCACAAAATCTGTTCCAGGAGGCATTCCAAAAATGGAAGAAACGATAGGACTGGGTATTGCCAGTAGAGGGCATTATTTTGAAGGGGACAAGGCTTAAAATGTACCATAAGCAATAAAGCTGATAAAGCAAACATTTGGTTTCTTTTTGAACACACCTCGTATACATAGATGCCTATGATTGTTCACTCAGGAGTTTGAGGAACCATATTTTCCAAGTAAGGGTCAACTTAGGTTTTTCAAAGTTTTTGGTTCAAGAGAATAGGGTGCCACAGAGATTGGTACTAAGCATTGCAATGTTTGCTATATCGAAATGTGTTCCCCCAAGTGTTACTTATTTGTACACAACTTAGCTGTTTTTTGTATTCTAAGTGTACACCATTTTTGGAATACCATTTGCAGCGGCGTTTACTTACTCTTTCAGACTGGTGTTTTAAAAACAGCTTTCGTTTCTCAACCAAGCAGTCACTCTATGTTAACTTCTGGCACCATAAGCTGCAATTACTGCCTTTGCTTCCACTTGCTCAGATTTATTATCCTTTGCAGATGAAACAAAATTTCTTGGGTTGATATTATTGAAAGTTTTACTGGTCACCACAGCTGAAAGCATAATGTGACTGTTCCCTAAATAAGTGACAAATCTTGGGGGAGCAGATCAGACAATGTTGCTGCATCTTTATCTGTGCTGATCGAATCCAAGTTAGATTAGTTACTTAGATTATGGATGCATTGTTTATTCTACAGCACGACCATGTGTGCTGAGAAGATTAGACACTGTCCATAATTAGGACTTTCATGTGACTGTTGGAGCTTTTCCAACCAACACAGTTGTTAGTCATGATGCAGAATTAGCAGAACCCATTCTCCTGTTTGCTAATAATGCCTGCATATCCAATGTCACCCTTTTTTCTATACCAAACTGGACTAACATTATAACAACCTCTCACATAGTGCAAGGTATGCAGGCTTTTGTTTCCGGGAGCTTCTTTAGAAGCACAATCTTGAAGTACCTAACATGTTTCCTAAGGGGCAGAAGGTTCACCCACCTTTGTTATGTACCTCAACCCATGTAGATCTCCGTATGACAGCCAACGGGAATTCTACCATGCCTCTGTCTCTAGTATCCATACTAGATTTTTGGAATTTGTATCACATTACAATGACCACATTTTTATATACAACAATGGGAGGTATATAGGTGCATCAGCGGTATTAGATTGCCTTTGTTGAGGTGACCGAACCATCAGTTTGCATAGTGACACATGTATTTGTACTGCAGCTCTATGCCATATACTGAGCCATTCTCTGTGTTTGCTGTCACAATTTGGGTGACTCACTTATTCTGAGTGATTCCCTTAGTGCATTTCAGAGTGTCCTGATCTGTACAAATACCATCCTATCATGAGGCTCATTCAGGACAACCTCCACATTTTATACTCTTCCAGTGCTGATTCCTGGTCTTGTTGGCTTGCTGGGGAACGAGCTGGTGGATTCACAACCACAGAACCCAGTGTTACAATTACTTGTGTAAAAACTAAATATTTTAGGCCTGTTGTGTGGAGAACGATGCTTTTGTGATGGTATGAAGTGTAATCAGCTTTCTGCAAAATCAAACTTAGGAAGTGAAAGAATAATCCTGTTCTCTCTCTGTTTCTTTCTTTCTTTCTTTCTTTCTTCACTTAGCCTGAATGTGATTTGTGCTGTAATTTTTCATTTAATCAATGCTTATGCGGTTGAAGAGGAAGAAGGTAAGGCCCAATGACGTGGTCAGAAACAATGTCAGCCAACATGTTCACCATAAACTGCTGTTGGTGGCTCTTCAGAACAGTGGCATGGGGGTTCTCGTACGTCCACATGTGACTGTTCTTGTAATTAAGAATTGGTCCAAGCCTGGTAAACACTACCTCACAGTGAACAACACCAATGAAAACAATTCTGGTGGTTGCCTTAAGGCCCATTCACAAAACTGGCAATCCTCCAGAGTTAAGGCTTGAACCTTTTGCAAATGGAAGGGCTAGAGTTGCTCCTTGTGTAAGACTTGCCATACACTTATGTGGTTGGTGTCCATGCATATGCAATAACATGGATGCCAGTTTATGGTTCCTCTTCCAGTCTACTCAATGCATTTTCTTCAAATTCCAGAATGCAATGTGTACGTGTTGCATCACAATGTTTTATTTGGCACCACAGAACCATATTCTCCCAAATGTGGATCTATGGATTCGAAAGCAGTTGATGGGGCTGCCATTTATTGAGGTATCTTTCGCTGTAAGTCTGTGCAGCTATTGTATAACATGCTGCTTCGTCATACACAAGGTGCATATTAGCAAGTTGAGCAAAAGTGTAATTTTGCGTCATGTTTCTTAAGTACCTGTTTAACTGTTTTAATGTAGTGTTGTGTACAGAAGGCAAACAGGAAATGAGACATGAGAGATTTGATTGCTGAACACTTGAGTAAGATGCTGTTAGTGTCTGCCGGGGTCAACTATTAGCAACATTAGGCACTTGTCATGCTACCACATAGATACTCAGTGCCTCTTTTGGGTAATGTGTTGTGCTATTGCTTATCTCCAAGTGACAATGTCAATACAAAACCTTAGCCTTAACTATCAATGTGGGAGGAAGCAACTGCAATACCCTGTACATTGTAAATGATGATGGTAGTTTGCGATTTAAAGGCATAAGCATCATATTGCTCACAAGATGGAAAAGAAATGAAAATAGAAGTTTGCCCATATCCAGGTTTGAACTTGATTCCTCAGGTTCACAGTCAATCTGCCTAACCAACTATCAGAATTTCTCCTTGTTTCCCTTTAGCTATTCACCACAACCTGTTATCCATTGCAGTGGCATGCAGCCCATATTAGGTCTGCAATATAAGTGATTTTTGTAATGTTAAAATTTGGAAATGCTTCTTCAGAGAGATAAAGGACAGGCTTTACTAAGTGCATAATAAGCTCTAGTTTCATTTCAAATGCAGACTATTTACATACTTCTTTCTGATTATGATTTATTGATCCCAATCTCTACTTACTTTGAATATGCATAATTTGGTAATTGATCTTGTAGACAAATGGTTTTTTATCTGTAATTGATCAATTAGGAACCATCTACTACCAGTAAAATTTGTGTGCTGTTATTCATTTACACCGTGTACATAGGCATGTTAGAGCGATTTAACTTAAACTTCATTGATGCTTCATGTCGTGAAAACAGTACTTCTACTTTAAAAAATGTATTGATCTCATCTGACCTATATCCAGGGGTAGAGAGTCATACCTATATTATAAATAATCATCAATTTACAATTGATTGGGTCATATTTAACAATGCATTTTGGGATTATAAAATTAGTATTTATGATGCAGGCTTCTCTGATTGTTTCTCTCAAATAATGCAAATATTTAATTTACTTTGTATGAAACCTTTATGTAAAACCTGTGCCACTCTCACTCATTACTCGTAAGCCACACCACTTCTTGAGAGTGTGGCAACAAGAATCTTGTGTATCGAGAACTAGTCCTTACGACTTGAGTATTCTCGTAACAACAGGCGAACAAGGTTGAGTATGATCCATAATATAAACTGATTACATCTTAACTAGGGCCCAGATTTTTAGGTTTTAACCTATTTTTTCTTTTATAAGTAAGTTGGAAAGTTTCAAAGCACAAGTTTCAAGTCGTTTGGGTGCTAACGTGTGAATCTTATTAAAAAAAAACAAACTAAATGGAACATTAAGTCCTAAATCTTGCTAAGCTTAAGGCTTTTTTAATCTCAGTAGAAAATGTATCTATTGTTTCAATTCACTTGAATTATAATTTTTGTTTAACAATTTGTTTAGTTTTGTTTTGAGTGTGCAAGTGAGGCTAGCCAGGGAAATAATTTATCACAATTTTTATCTTAGTATAGAAATTGCATGTATGAAATATATGCCAATAATATCTTGCGATGTTGAAAGATCTTTTTGTGCTTAAAGGAATATATTTAAAAACAACAGAAAAATTGGAAATGTGGATGGTTGTGTACGGCAATGGTGCTGAAATGTGAAATTTGTTTTATGTGCGTGCTATACATTAAAAATAAATGCTGAATGTTTTATTTAAAATGCTCTAGCACGAGTATACTGTATAACAAATTGTCTTAAATTACAGTACAATTTTAACAGCATTACTCCATGAAGTAAAATAGTTTTCATATTTTATCTTTATTATGCTATAAATGGTGTTTATCATTGACTTCTTTAAATAGATAGGAAAAAAGACTAGGAACATTGTTAAAAAGCTAGGAAAATTGTTTAAAAACCTAAAGAGGCTAATAGAAGACAGTAAAGGTCAAAAAGTGCATTTATTAAAAGCTAAAAATCTGGATCCTAGTAATAACTCAAGAAGACTCATCATTTAACAGTGTGTGTATCCAAACATGTACACAATAAACGGTTTGAATCAGTGATATTAATCATTTGTGATATACCTGTACTTTGTGTTGTTATGTATAAACATAGCCCACAACCAAAAACAGAATTACTTCTTGTAACATAAATGCCTTAGAAGTAATAAAATATGTATACATTTATTTGTAATAAAAGTGGAGACCACGTACACACATCTGCATATTCTGTGATACAACATTTCGATTTTAACTTTTTGCCAAGAGTAGGTTATTTAAATACCATCCTTATCTTGGTAGGCTATTTAAATCTTAAATCATATAAACAGGTGAAATTATATAATTTACAGAAGTGATTATACGAGTTGCTGTGCATTACACTGCAGTCTTGCTATTAATGAGACGTATGTGTGTTACAAGTAATCGAGACTCTCATACGCTCATTGGTGAAGCTCTCTGATGCATCTTCTGGCTGCGAGAGGCACACTTAGCAACAGCTGAGTTGACCAGCTCTACCTCTATGTATGTAATTAAGAGAAGCTTCAGTAAAGAAAATATAAATTATTTGTTGGGTAAAGAAATGTGGGAAAAGGTATTCATGCACAACTCTATAAATCTTGTCTTTGCTAAATTCCTTAGCATTTTTAATTATTACTTCAACATTCAATGCCAAGGAAAAAAAAAAACTCCAATCAGAGTTAAAAAATCTAATTTAATTATGAGTATTAGGATTCTTGCAGAAAACTCGTGCTTCCTTAGTAGAGTGCTCAAAAAAGGAGATGTCACAGAGAACCCTACAGAGGGTATACTATGCAAAGTTTAAAAATCTAATGTGTTCAATTCACATGACTTTTTCTACATCTCTGCAAAAAGTTATTGTTAAGAAGCTTATGCTTCTATTTACTTCATGCTAATCGAGAAAAAAAAAACTAGCAGAAATAGTCTTATTACATGCTTCCTTGTAAGTAGAAGCGAAATAAGGGAGTAGCATATGTTAAAGTGATAGTCAAAAGCTGGTTGCTACGTGACTGAAGTTCCTTTGTTTGTATGGACAGAATTTCACAAATTCCTGTATGAGAAAAGTATAAGTTTTTCATAGCTGAAACCAAAAACAAGCAATATCTCAAAAACAATCAACTCCATGAAAAAAATGTGTATAACATAAACTTCATGTTTTAAACTGCTCTACATTTGTTGTGTGGTAAGTTTTTGTCCATCTCTTACAGTTTAGCAGTTATCTAAAATTCCGTAAAATTGACCCAGAATAAAGTAGTCTTCAGAAGCTATTCCCAGAAAATTCAAAATATACATTTTATTTGTCAGGTAAATATAGCTAATATACAAAAATTTAATCAAAATTGTTAGAGCCATTTATGAGAAAATAAAAAACTTTGAAAAAAGTTCTATGTAAAGGGTAGTTGGGAGTGGGGGGGATTTTTCTCCAAATCTTTGTGTCGCATCCCTGGAAGATACTAAACTTAAATACCAAGTTTGGTATTTTTCCGACTTTCGTTTTTGAGTTATCGTGTTCATAGACACATGGACATGCTGACACTGACACACACACACACACACATACATGGACCTTTTTCTGAAAATACTTTTTTTGGATACAGGGGACCCTAAAACATATATTTCCGGTGAAATCTCAGCAGCAAATTTTTGGGTGGAGTGCAATACCTTCTCTATACACTATGTACATATAACGTGTGGAGAAAGTAAAGAATTGTAATAAAACAATTAGGGAAAGAAAGAAAAAGCAAAATGATAGCTACACAATAGACCAATAATATGTCAAATGCACTGTGGGAGATTGCAAAAAGGGAAATGGGAGCAGAGATGAAACAATATAAAAATGTCTAAATTAGAACAAATAAGAAACTCATTAAGATCCTCATGAAATTGCTGATATTTTTAATGATTACTACAATAATGTAGGGGATAGGTAACTATTAAAGGTGTAAATAATAACACGTATAAGGAACGAAGAATCAGATTACACACTAAAAGAAGTATAGTCTATTTTCACAAAATCAGCATGTGTTTCGGGAATGTAAATCAACGGAAACAGCTGCAATAGATTTACTTCAGCATGCCTAAGAAGCAACAGACATAAAAAGAGGCTGAATTAGATTTGTTTGTAGTTTTATCAAAAGCATTTAATCTAGTGGATCACAATATCCTATGTCAGAAGCTAGAAGCAGTACGGATACAGGGAGTAGCATTAAAGTGGATAAGACCTTATCTGGAAAACAGATTTGTAACACTTGAGTACCCTAAGGCTCTATCTTGGGGCCCTCCTTTTTCCAACTTATATCAATAACCTTGAAGAAAATATAAATAATGCAAGCATAAGCATTTTTATTACATGGGGAAAGTCTTAACATTGTGCAACACAAAGTAAATCGTGTATTTGATCAATTGAAAAAGTGATTTTAGAGGAATAGACTAATAGTCACCTAAGCAAGATAAACTGGTATCCATCATATTCAAAATAAAAATTTAAATAAGCAAATCATTCATCTAAGTGGCAAAACTATTACATGTACAAATGCAACAAATTTGCTTGGTCTTCATATTGATGAAAATTTGAAATGGTATGAACGTATTGAGATATTATTTAAAAAAATTAAGCAAATTTGTTTTACAATCATGTTAGTTTCAGAAATATTAAGTATAGATTTTTTATGGGACCTTTATTATTTACATTCATTCTTCTTTCACTCCTATCTTATGGGGTCATGTTTTAGAGAAACTCAGTAATGTATAATGCAGTATTCAAAATTCAAAAAAAAAAGTTATTAGAATTATGACTAAATCACCAGCAAACAGTATCTGTTGGGAGTTATTTAGACAGCTACACATTTTATCATTACCTTCTTTGTATGTATCAGTCTTGATGTATGTTAAGAATAATTTAGAGGAATTTTGACTAAATTCTTAGTTACATAATTGCTATACTCAAAGTAACAGTCAACTGTCGGTAATTTCAAATATACCAGTGTTTTGTTTGAGGGAAGCTTCACTTATTAAACAACATTAAAAATGTGATCAATGTTAACATATTTAAAAGTAGGCTGAAGAAATTCACGTACAAACATTGTTTTTATAGTAAAAAAGAATATTTAAGCCCATGTAAAAATTATTCCTTATAGTAATAACATGTTAGAACATCTTTTCTGCTTAAATTATAACTACTGTAATCTCTATTACCTATTTTTGTAAATGTATACATATAGATCTGACATGTCCCATAACATGTACTTGATCAGTTTGAAAAAATAAATAAAATCAAGCCAAAAACTCCTTACTATTTATGGACATATAACTAGCTACTTAAATATGCAATAAATGAATCTCCAGACTATATGTTAAATTCAAAGCATGTACATCAAATTTATCAGCATTACAAACAAGCAGCTTTATTAAGTTCAAGTGTAATTTTTTAATAGTTTTTTTGCTTATTTGCAGGTACATTGTGGCAAATGTTTACTCTTGACAATGTAGAAATCCTATTAGAAACCAAGAAAATATCATATTAAACATCACAATGAAGGTATTATAGGGAAGAGGGTGGTACTCTTACCTGCATCTGGCAGGCACTGGATAAGGAGAGGAATGGCAGGGGAAAGGAGGGGTAGTGGTGGACAATCTTACTGCCAGATACCTGCATCTGTTTGTACACAGGCCTGGCAGGCACTGGATAAGGAGAGGAATGACAGGGGAAAGGAGGGGTAGTGGTAGACAATCTTACCGCCAGATACCTGCAGCTGTATGTACACAGGCCTGGCAGGGGAAAGGAGGGGTAGTAGTGGACAATCTTACCGCCAGATACCGCAGCTGTTAGTACACAGGCCTGGCAGGCACTGGATAAGGAGAGGAATGGCAGGGGAAAGGAGGGGTAGTAGTGGACAATCTTACCGCCAGATACCGCAGCTGTTTGTACACAGGCCTGGCAGGCACTGGATAAGGAAAGGAATGGCAGAGGAAAGGAGGGGTAGTGGTGGACAATCTTACCGCCAGATACCTGCAGCTGTATGTACACAGGCCTGGCAGACATTGGATAAGGAGAGGAATGGCAGGGGAAAGGAGGGGTAGTGGTGGACAATCTTACCGCCAGATACCTGCAGCTGTATGTACACAGGCCTGGCAGACATTGGATAAGGAGAGGAATGGCAGGGGAAAGGAGGGGTAGTGGTGGACAATCTTACCGCCAGATACCTGCAGCTGATGCACCCACAGCAGCAGCAGTTTGGAGGTTGTGAACAGAACCTTTTGGAGTTGGACAACTTCTGTCTTCATCTTCCTCAGTTATTTCTGGCAAAAACATTGTGTGCTTTTCTTCTGGCACCCTGTAACAAATAATATCATAAAATTGAGTATTCAATATGGAATTTCAAAGCCAGCATGTAGTGTCTGGCTTAAAATTTTAACCTCATGTTGTACCAACAACAAAATCTACAATAAAACTATTTTTGCAAAAGTTTATCTTTTTAATATGAAATGTATAGTAAAATAAACTTTTGTAACAATGGCATATGCAAGAGATATAAAAATAAGAAAAATTGAATAGATAAAGTCCTATGAATGTATTTGTTTTTCTACTGCTTTGTAAGAATTTTGTTCATTTTAACATAGGTACACTCATTTTAAAGCTCTATAATGATATGATACCATTATTACACAAAAGAAAACTATGAGATTTACGCTTAATTCAGATTATCAATTTATATTTATTTTAAAATAATGTATATTTATGGCAAGTACATGGGAGCAACAAATGAAAACTTAATACCTAAATGTAATACAAATGCAATGTTCTGTAAGTTGACAATGCTTTAAAGTATGCCCAATATGTAGCAGTAGAATAGAATAAACTATTTGTTGTCATGGTGAGCCTAAGCTCGTAAACTGGTGACTTGTCAAAAAATATACTTGAGTAACTGAAATTCTAATATGCACATGATATACAAAATATTATTTTTAAAATATATTGAATAATTGATTTGTCAATTTACAGTAATAATGTAATATGTATATTAGCCTAGTGACTCCAATATTGTGTCATCCATAAATTCTTGTATAGGGTAATATATATTTACTAATATTTCTTTTACTTTTTTTGTGAATAAATTTAAGATTTTTATATCCTTGAGTTTTTGCAGCAGTTTATTATACCTTTTATACCCATATAGCATGACTGTTTTTCATAGTGTGTTAGTCTGCATGGGGAATTGTATACTAGATTCTTTCCGGGTATTCTAGTGAGATCAGTTTTGTTTTTCCATGAAGTTGTCATAATTTTTATAAACCTAGGTGAGTAACTCTAAGATATATATTGAGGGCATTGTTAATATTTTTAATTTTTTAAATAGTGGTTTACAAGAGTCTTTGAAGTTCCCATGTGACATTATGCATATTATTTTTTTCTGTATTCTGCAGACTGTTTCCCACCCAGGGTATTTCCCCAAAATATACTGCAAACAAGTGAAATGCTGTGACAATAATAGCTGTCCTGCTTGCTCCATGCACCAAAGAAGAACAATATTCGGGAATTGCCTTTAAAAAAGGTGTAAAGAGAAATAAAATGTAATTATAACTTTTAGCAATGCTTGCAGAGATAAAGAGCAAATGCACCAAGGTTGTGCATAAGCAAATAATAAATTCTATAGGAGAGAGATATTATAAAAGGTAATAATTGCTGAATATATGCAATTAAATGTAATTTTATTTCAGTGAAATAAACATGTTAAATAAGTAAGTGTTAAAATGTAAAAATATAAATATGTACGTGTAGCATTGTTGATGTGAGCAAAGCATCACGGAAGTAGGAAGGCAGCAACGGATTTCTTAGTGTCCCTTCTGGCGAAACAGACGCTAGTCATGTGTGATGTACATGCAGCTTGGAAATGTTGTATAATCTGATTGTTATTTGTAGCTTTTCAGTTTTAAGTGATCAACAAAAAGCATATTGTGCAAGTAATTAGGATCCAGTTTCCTTAGTTATGGTAATTTAAGGACACATGCATTCCTTTGCAACAAGTTGCCTGAGATAACTGCAGCATCGAGACAAATAAAATGACATCAATGTGATATCATGATAAGAAACAAAGTAAAATAAAAAAAATAATATTATAAAGTTTAATTGCTGTTTGACAATAGATGAAACAATCACAAATCTGGATATTATTAATGCCTTAGCACATTACAAACTTGAGATGACAGCAAAGGTAAGGCAATGTGTAACAGGGGGAGGGACAAGAGTGAAAGGTAAGCAACAACCTTAGGGTGTTGAGCTGTATGCAGCAATAAACAACTTAGATAAGGTAATTTGTAGAACTTGTAAAATTATAATAATGTATTGGAGGAAGGACAAATAAATTCATTCATACCAGATGTGCTTAAGTTTCACATAATTTCTGCAGGTGGGTGCCATGGATGCTCAATCCAGAAATGAAAAGGAAACGTGTGGAAACCACAAAGAACTTTTGCAGCACTTTGAAGCAGAAGGTGATGGCTTGTAATTAGGGTTGCCAGATCTTCGGGTGCTGCCCGGAGTGTCTGGGTTTGGAATGAATTCTCCAGGTATAAGGGCCAATGACTTTAATCTAAGGGCTTGAATGTCACCTTACTCATGAATAAGTTTTAATAATTTGGTTTGAATGTTAATTTATAATTGTAACAAAACACTATGTTTCTATTCTTATTCTGGCAACTTTTTATTGTTGTGTCTATAGTATTCGGCTCACATTATTAAAGAAACACTGGCAAGTCACGGCTCGTTCGTTGTCACTTGTCAGTTAGCAGTTTACCGGCAATTATTGGAAAGCTCGGATCTCGAGTGGAGAGACTACCACTACTAGAATAGTTATAGTTTGTTGTTCTGATAATAATAACAGTGAAATGAAAAGGCAATTTCTAAGTTTGTTCTGTGAAGAATGGTTGCAGCAGTAGTAATATAGTAGTAACAGTCGTCGCCGTAGCAGTAAGTTAATTTTATTATGTTAGTAAAAATTGTGACCGTAATAATACAAAAAAATCTGTTTAACAATTCAAAAATCCATTGCCCATTGGTTAGTGGGGTACATTGTGGCAACCCTCTTTGTGATAATCATTACAGAGACATTCCTCATCATAAACTGCAGGGAAGCCTATCTTTTGGCATGAATGAACACTACTCCTAGATAAGACATCACCACCGGTACATCGTACTCTGATATGCTGATAAACCATCTTCAGCCTGCAATCAGATGTCATTCTTAGCTTCATATGGCTGTACCATCACTGACCTTCTCTTCTACATCCACCAGACTGTGCCCCGAGTCTGGGCTGCTCAAAGAGGTGAGGAAGGAAAATGTTTCATTCTAGTGCACCAGGTAGTCCTTGAGTTACTGTGGACATGACCACAAGATTTTCTTTTCCCAAAGAATCTGTGCACTTCTTATGCACTGGAGGACATGTGTCAAATGTTTTGCTCAATAAATTAAATTAACATGTACAAATTTTCACATCGTCTAGTGGCATTCTGTCAACACAAACATTACTTAGTTTCTGTCCCAGGTTATATACAGATGTTTCCGTACACTTACAGCTTTATGCATCCTGCTGAGTGTAGTATGTGATGATCCCTCTGTATATTAATACAACTTTATCATGGACAACACATGTAAATTATATCCGAAATTGATATGCTATGCAATTATACATTCTCAATTCAATTATGGGGCACAACGTGTAAAGATAATTTAAAACGATTATTAATATTACAAAAGAGGTGTGTTCATTACAATTCAGGGATTCCTGTAAGGAATTTTTTAAAACTGAAAGAATTTTAACTGTGGTCTCATTATACATTCTTAGGTTATTATTTTAGTAAGAAGTATATAGCAAATAAAAACTAATAGCAATGTAAATGGACATGACAGAACTAAAGATAATATGTATAAGGATGGAAAAAGAAAGGAGTTTTTTGATAAAAATCCATTAATAATTTGAAAAATATTTTATAATAAATTACCAGCTGCAATTAAGCAAGAAAAACATACTTAAATCACTAAGATGCTAAAGGCTATTTAATTAATTGTGCCGTTTAGATATAGACAAATATTTATAAAGATACATTTTTATTGCAAAGATTAAGTATACATTTTTTTTTATTAGTCATTATTTGTAAGTAATTTGCATGTATATAACTCCTATTCATTATATGATTTAACTATAAGCTGATGATGCCAAATACTATTTGTAATAGTCTATTGGATGCAATAGAATTGAATTGAAAAAAGTATAGAGTTACCAACTTCTAAAATTAAAAATACCTGCTTTACACACATTCTTTATTATAATGATGGCTACTATGATAATTACTATAAACATTTTTCATGTTTACTTTTTGAGTGAATATATTTTTCATTCCCTCAGACCTTTCTGAGAAACTCTCCTCTACATTTAACACTGTCAAAGAACTCAGAACAACTCACACCTTCATATTTATATCAATGTCATGTGGTGATATTTTTCAAGCAGGACCAGGTAATGGATGTCATATACTTAAGACATTTGCAATAGTATTATAGGTAATAAATATTAGAGTGAAAATAAGGCTTACCTCATCTGTATATCAATGGAATCCCCCTTTCTCATTTTACAGAACATTGTTCTAAGTTGCGACAGTACATTAGTATGATGCGTATATTACTAGTTCAATCATTTGTTTTGTACATATTTAATATAAGAAATATCTGGTTCAATAGAACGCAGAACCTTAGGGTGTATAAGCTTGCATTTTATTCTGCAAGACTATTTGCTTTGTTAAAAATAACAAGAATTTTAGAGCATCAGGGACACAAGTAACAACCCCTAGTTTAAAGGAAGGTCTTTTCCTTTATAATCTGGACAGAGGAACTTTCTCATTGTAGAGAAGGGTCACGTGGGTAGAATATAAAGAAAAATCCCAGTCACGTGACAATGCTACTTTTCGCGCCTCTTTCCAGCCAATCAAAATGGAGGACAATATTAGGATCTTTTGGTATATAAGGGATGCGCGCACAAGAAAATGCATGCAGTTTAAGAAATACTAAATGTAAGAAATGTGACGACACACTATGTAAGAAATCGTGTGGCACCCAGTGTAAGAAATCAGCTTGTTATAAGAAATCTGACGGTGATGAATAGTAAGAAATATGCATTAATTGTGAGTGTGAAGTGGTAGAGTAAAAGTTAATCTGACGGGCAACTATTACTGTAAATGTTATACAGACTGTGAAACTTAAGAATACGGTGACGGTTCAGTAAGAGTGGAACTAGCACTTATAAAGATTAGGTCATCAAGTTCGCGATTGTTTATGTCGGGAGTCGCTCGCAGGATTAGTGCCTCAAACCAGCGACAGATAATCAATAAAAGAAGTCATCAGTGAAATTAAGTGAAATTTCTCTTTTATTTGAGCCTACTATACACCTTTGTTATTCTTTCCCCCCTGAGCAAGAGACAACTCCTGGTCTACAAGAACGAGCTTAGCCAGAGCAACAAAGGGAATATGCAAGGTATGTACACACTTAATGTAGAGGATTTCACGAGCACCAACCCTCAACCAACTCCAAGTAGACTCATATGATAGCGTCATATTGGTGCACAAAGCAAATAACAGGGCAATGTCATGATCATGAAATTGTCTTTGGCTCTCAATTTTGTGCAACACGCCCTTTCAATCGATAACATGAAATCCTGTCTTCACCTTGAGTGTTCCATGCCCTTTAAACAGGAAAGCATGTGTTCTACTGTGGAGGTGCTCATGATAAACATTAGCAGAAACTGCCCTTATTACTTGGTTCCTTGTAAGTAGAGGAGAAAAAAACCTGAAGTGTTCCATTCACATGATGCTCTATAGCTGTTCAGCAAACAAACCTTTTATTCAAAACCTTTATCTTTTATCTACATTATGCTAACCCAAGATTTACAAAAGCAGAATTAGTCTTATTACTAGCTTCCTTGTAAGTAGAAGGGAAATAAGGGAATGCACAGGCTAAAGTGATAAGTCTAGTCCTTTAAAAGCTTGTGGCTATATGAAACAGTTGAAGTTCCCTTATCTTTGCTTGCCAGGAGTAAACAAACAAGAAGAAAAATTTCTTCCCATTTGAGAAAAGTTTCAGTGGCTTAAAATTGAAACCTATAATCTAGAATATCTCAAAAATGGTTAGCTTTTCAAAAAAAAAAAAAAAAAAAAAAAAAAATACCAATAAGAACTGAAGCTTTCCTGGTGACGTATTAATTCAAAATCTTCTCGGGCTTCTAACCAGGTAAAAACTTGGCTTGATACCGTCTTGAAGAAGTGCATCTTCCTCGTCTTCAGGGTGAACTGATGGATTGAGCTTGCGGAGACTGGTGTTTATAAGAGCTGGAATGAAGCTAACATCTGATTGGTTCACGTGATATTATGGCCTGGTATTTAAGATGACTGAAACATGGGCACGGACTTCGTAGAAAACTATTTATAGCAGTTATATGGCTAATGTTTTGTGTTTGAGCACAGACCTGCTAGAAAACAAGCCTTGGAAGACTGCACGTAGAGGATTAGGTGTTAAGGCTCTTTAACATCGGTGTCCATGCAGAACTTAGTTGTAGGCCAGAATCGCGATTTAGATTATTTGTTTCAGATGAGATGGCTAAAGCCTTCTTTTACTCTCCTTTCCCAGTAGTTCAAACACTTTGCCACTATCTTGGTGTTGGTAAAGTTAGCTCTGTGGCTTTGTTCTATACAGTGTTCAGCCAGTCCAGATTTTTCGGGTTGCATAAGCCTTAATGATCTTTGGTGTTCAGAAACGCATGTGGCAATAGTGCATCCTGTTTGGCCAATGTACACTGCGCTGCATTCGCAAGGAATGTGGTAAACACAAGGTACTCTTAACGCTAAATTATCTTTAACTGGCCTGACCAAATTTTTTATTTTAGGTGGTGGCTTATGGATGGTTTTGACATTATATTTGTAGAGTAGCCTACTAATCTTTCCCGAAAAATTGCCGGTAAATGGTATATAGGCTATGGCGGCTGGCTTGTGTTTTTGTTGAGTGCTTGCTGGGGTTTCTTTTTCGTCCAGCTCTTTTCAGCGCAGATGTGATGTCCTTGGCTGAATATCCATTTTGTTGGAGTGTGAATTTTAGGTGTTGAAATTAGTTTGCAGGTTATCTGGATCTGATACAGAGACTGCTCTATGTGTCAATGTGTTGAGAATGCCCATTCGTTGTGACTTATGGTGGAAGCTGTTTGCGTTGAGATAAAGATCCATGTGTGTAGGTTTTCGGTAGACGGCATGACCAAGAGTTCCATCCACTTTTCTGGTAACCAGAATGTCCAGAAAGGGGAGGGAAGCATTTTTCTCAACTTCCATTGTGAACTGTATTTGTGATCTGAGGCTATTTAAGTGTGCAAGAAAATCTGGAAGAATGTGCAGTCCATGCGGCCAAATTACAAATGTATCATCTACATACCTGAAAATATGTGTAGGCTTTAATGGGGCTGTGTTAAGTATTTCATGCTCCAGAAACTCCATATAGAAGTTGGCAATAGCTGGTGACAGAGGAGAGCCCATGGCAACAACGTCTGTCTGCTCGTAGTAGGTGTTGTCATACAGAAAATAAGTGGAAGTAAGTGTGTGACTAAACAGTGCAGTAATACCAGGTGGAAAGTGTTCTGACAGTTGTATTGTTTCCGCAAGGGGAACTCTGGTGAAGAGAGATACCACATCGAAACTAACTAACAGGTCCGATGGCTTCACTTTGATGCTGTCAAGAACTTCAGCGAAGTGCATAGAGTTCTTCACATGGTGTACACACTTACCTACTATTGGTTGCAGCAGATTTGCCAGATGACGAGCTAGGCAATAGGTAGGGCTGCCAATAGCGTCCACTATGGGCCTTAGAGGTATCCCAGGCTTATGGATCTTCGGGAGACCATATAATCTGGGAGGTATGGAGGCAGATGGTGAGACCGTCTTCTGAACATCAAGAGGAAGGCTGGATTTCTTAATTAGCTGGATAGTGCGTCTTTCTACAGAGTTGGTAGGATCCTTTTTAATGGTTTTGTATGCAGGATCATCCAGCAGTTGTTGAACCTTTTTTTGGTACTGCACAGAAGAGAGGAGTTCCCTTTGTCCGCTGGTAAAACAACCAAGTTGTCGTTTTTTCGAAAGGAATGTAGGACCTTATTTTCTTCTCGGCTGATGTTAGAAGTAGGTAGGGTTGCCTTTTTGTAAGCTCTTGCTGCCTCACAGCGTATTCCTTCTGCACTAGCTGATGGAAGTTGACAAATGGCGGCTTCAATAGAACTAATGTTGTCTGCCACTGATATTTGCCTAGGCGTGGGAGTGAAGTTGAGCCCTTTAGCTAGAACGGAGGTGGTAGGTTTGTCTAGCTGGAGATTGGTAAGGTTGTAGATGATACAGTTGGCGTCCAATGGTGGTACAGGTTCACTTTGCTTAGATAGGCTTACAAATTTCTTGGTTTGCCGCTTAGTGCAACGCAGTAGAGTGGCATTGCCTTGTGCAAAAGAAGAGTGGTCAACTCTGTCCCAATCTAGAGGTGAAAGCTTGCTAGAAAGAATCCAAAAGGATTCCAGTAGCTTCTGATCTTCCAAGGCTTATTTTCTAGCAGGTGCGTGCTCAAACACAAAACATTAGCCGTATAACTGTTATAAATAGTTTTCTACGAAGTCCGTGCCCATGTCTCAGTCATCTTAAATACCAGGTCATAATATCACGTGAACCAATCAGATGTTAGCTTCATTCCAGCTCTTATAAATACCAGTCTCCGCAAGCTCAATCCATCAGTTCACCCTGAAGACAAGGAAGATGCACTTCTTCGAAACGTTGGTATCAAGCCAAGTTTTTACCTGGTTAGAAGCCCGAGAAGATTTGAAAAAATACCAAGTTTGGTATTTATTGGCCTTTTCATTTTTGAGCTGTGCTGCACATGCGCATACACACATGCATGCACACATGCTTTTTTGGAATCAGGGGGACCCAAAACGTATATTTCCAGTGAAATCTCAGTATCAAATTTTTGGGTGCAATGCAATTCCTTCTCTATACACTATGTATATAGAACGTGTAGAGAAAGTAAAACTACAAGATCCTGACACTGTTAGATCTTAATGATGACTTTATGGGATAACAACTAAGTTAAATTGGAGTAATAGAAATCCAAGCTGAAACCATCTTAACTCTGTGGTTTCATCAATTCCCACACATGTCCAGCAACATAGCTTACAAACGAAAGTCAGTTAAATACCAAACTTAGTATATCCAAGGATTCAACACAAAGATTTTCAAGAAAATCCCTCCGACTCCAAAAGTCAGTTTAATTCTAACTACCCTTTACATGGAACATTTTTCAAAAGTTCTGAATTTTTCAAAATTGGTTCTAACGATTTTTATTAATTTGACATATGTTTTAAAATTTTTTCATGTCAAACAAAATCTAAAGCTTTAATTTTTGGGAATAGTCTGTGAAGACCTCTTCATTCTGGATGACTTGCATAACTTTTGTATAACTGGTAAACCATAAGCAATAGACAAAAACTTACTACAAAATAAAAAAAAACTGCAATCTCATTAAAACACACAATTTATGTCAAATAAATGTTTTTGTAGAGTTAACCATTTTCGAGATAACTTTCTTTTCGTCTCTCTTTTGTTTACTCCTAGAAAGCAAATAGAACCAAATTTCAATTGTTTCACTTAGCAACCTGCTTTTAAAAGATTTGCCTATCACTTTGGTATATTCCCTTATTTCCGTTCTACTTACAAAGAAGCAGGTAATAAGACCACTTATGGTAAAGTTTATCCCAATTAACATGATGTTGATAAAAGAATAATTTTTTTTAAGAAAAGTTTGTGGAACAGTTAGAGAAAGTCATGTGAATGGAACATGTCAGATTTTTTTATATCTGTTTAAATTTTTTGTCAAAACATGCAGGAGCAAGTGTTCTATAAAAAATAAAATAAAAAAAAAAAATTAAAAAGAATGATATGAAATAAACCTTTAATTTTAGCAATTGGACATAATAATGAATAAATGATTGAAAGGAGCTTCTTAATTTATATTCCCTTTAGGGTTTTAGTTAAATATGAACATTTGATTAAAACTTTTCATGCACAGCAAACCTTTTCATTGCTTTCTTCCAATTAGAAAATCTCAAGTCAGTAAATGCAAAGTTACATGCTTTTCAGATTCTGGATTAAAATTTTTCCCATACAGAACAGAAGACTTTATTTGCTGATTGGTCATATTATATTCAAGTATATGCTTTTATCCAAGAATCGACATGATGATGATCACAATGGCTAGGGAGCCACAGGAGGTGAATCAGAGGGGATGAGAGAGGATTGCACTGTTTTGATTTTTATTAAATGGAATTTTTTGTTTTTCTTATAAGCAATCACATTCTACAGTTGGCAAGAGTTAACATGCAGATTTTCTTACAATGGGGTGTTGAGTTTTAACATTACTTGAGAAGGGAATTTGATTAATAAAAGGGATAGGTAACTTTAAAGCTAGAAACATCTGATTCAGAGTTGTTTAAGTTAAACCCACACTACAGACATGTCAGTATATAAACTGAACTTTTGGCTCAGATTGTCTGAAGAGTCCATTTAAACTCAATGCTACATACACAATGAAAACAACAAACTTTTATCACTTTAGAGAAATGTTTTCCTTAACTTTTACTCAATTTTTTCATTAAATTACTGAAAATTTCTGGTCATTAATATTTTTTAATTAAATCTGGGACAAAAAATTAATTCACGGGTAATCCTATACCGGTGGAACCTTTGGATGATGGTTCTTTCATAGTTCTTTCTTTTATTGTTGTAGGGAAAGTGTACATGTTTGCCCCCATGCCTATATCACAGGGGCACGAGTCCCTGTTATCCCCATGAGGTTACTATCTATGGATATTTACTGAAAAAGACTTATATTTGTACTTTTACTACACATATTATGTACATAGTGTACAGAGAAGGTATTTTATTGCACCTAAAAATTTGATACCAAGATTTCACCACAAATATATGTTTTGAGATCCTCTGAATCCAAAAAAAGCATTTTTAGAAATATGTTGATGTGTGTGTGTGTGTCTGTCTGTGTGCTAGATTAAGATATTGTAAATTAAAGATATATACATGACAAATAAAGTGTATATATTGAATTTTCTAGTAATAACCTCTGAAGACATCTTTATTCTGAATGAATTTAGCAGAATTTTGCATAACTGATAAACTGTAAGAGATAGACAAAAACTTAACAAAATGTGTATAACACATTAAAACACACAATTTATGTAACATATGTCTTCTTCATGGAGTTGAGATGTTCCTTGTTATTGGTTTCAGTTTTAAAATACTTCTACTTTTCTCATACGAGAACTTGTCAACTCCTGGCCATGCAAACAAATTGATTTCAATCCCATAGCAACCATATTTTAAAACATTTAACTGTCTAAATGTAAAAAGAAGCTAGTAACAGTGAAGAATAACACAAATATTAATATAAAAATAATAGTTGCAACCAATCTTCACTTATCTTTTGGAATCCTTGCCTGGACTAGTTTCGCAACGATTTCATTGCATTATCAACATATCCTTTTGGTCTCTTTTTTGATGTTGTTTATTTACACTGTTATGGTTACTGCTACTAGGTGGATTGTGTACTAATGCATTGCTAACTACTGGAATCAAAACAAATTTGGTAAGAGTGTCAATTGGAGGTATATCAAAATTCATTGCATGATTTCTATACTTATTTTATCCCAAACCATTAAATCTATGGGCCCATTTAAGTGTTTTAATTATTTAACATCTGGATTTATTTCATGATTAAATTTCCAAAAATGTTCTGCTACAGCTGATTTATCAATTTGTTTGTATTTAATATTCCTAAAGTGTTCTTTTACTCTGGTTTCCAAATGACGTTTAGTCTTACCAATATAAACAAGGTCACAATTTAAACAGTTTAATTGATAAATGCCAGATCTTTTATTTTTTGAAATTTCATCCTTTTTAGAAAAGCCTAACAAATTGTTTATACTATATTTATTTTGAGGAACCAATATTATGCCATGCTCTTTGAAAATATTTGTGAATTTTTTATTTGCTCAAGGGTGATAAGTAAATTTTTTAAAAATGTAATTATCTTTTATTTTCTTAAGCGTAGAAATATCTTTAATAGCTTTTTGATATTTAAACTTCTCAATTTTATTATTTATAAAATCAGTATTAAAACCATTAATTAAAGCAGTGTTAATAATGTGTTTATATTCTTTATAGAATTCATCTTTATTAAGGGGTAAATTAATTAACCTATAAATTAAACTATTAAAAACAGCAAATTTATGTGAAAAAGGGTTAAAGCCATTATTTTTTATATAATTATCAGTATGGGTTTGCTTTCTGTATATTCCAAAATTCAATCTATTGTCTTTTTTTATTATTTTTAAATCCAGGAAAGGGAGATAACCATCACTTTCAGTTTCTAATGTGAATTTTATAGCCTTATCTTGTAAATTTAAAAGTTTTAAAGCATCATTTACATGTTTATCAGGAACAATAGCAAATATATTCATATTCATTTATTTCATCCTTCAGATCATGTATACATGATATGGACTCGTCAATAAGTTACATAGGAATATAACAATAAGTTAAAAGGACACACACACACACACACACACCCACATACACATATGCATACAGCATTTAGGGTCACCACACATATCCATACTGCCTTAATTAGTAAGACTTGTTTACATATTCCATAACTGAATAAAATGCATTCTCTAATAGGTACAATTTGAATTTTTTCTTAAACAGATTTACATTTTCAATATTTTTTATATTAAGGGGTAGCCTATTATACAGTTTTATTCCATTATGATTTACACTGTTTTTGGCTAGATTCGTTCTGCAATATTGCACATGTAGATTTCCTTTCTGCCTTGTACTATGATAATGAATCTCTTGGTTATCTGGTAACTGATGCCTTATTCGTCTGATATGATGGATAACTCCTAATATATACATACATACTTGGTGCAGTCATAATCCTTAACCTTTTGAACAGTTCCCTGCACGGAAATCTACTTGATTCGCCAGTCATTATTCTTATGGCCCGCTTTTGCAACCGAAAAACTTTTTCAGATTCTGTTGATACCCCCCAGAACATTATTCCATACCTTATATGACTATGGATGTATGCAAAATAAGCACTTCTAAAAACTTGCACACTCGTCACTCTTTTCAATGTACTCAATATATAACATCCCACACTTAGTTTCTTGGTTAGCATATTTATATGTGTCCCCCATTTAAGATCGTCTGTAATAATTATCCCCAGAAATTTAGTTTGATCTTCATATTTTATGATTTCATTGTCTATTTTTATTTGCGGTTTTGCCACATTTCTATGATGACTCGAATGAAAACTCATAGCAACAGTTTTTTGTGTGTTTAATAGCAGTCTATTTACCTCAAACCAGTATATCAATTTCCTTATATCCCCATTTACTTTTTTCTGAAGATCTCTGACATTGTTTGCTTTTAGCAGCAGGTTTGTATCATCAGCAAATAACACCACTTCAGACTCCTGGACACATAATGGGAGATCATTTACATAAATCAAGAAAAGAAGAGGCCCCAATATAGATCCCTGTGGTACCCCCTGTCCTACCTTCCTCTGCGTAGATTGACATCTTTCTATACTGAGATGTTCTTTATTCAGGTTGCTAATTTCTACTACTTGAGATCGATTCGATAGGTAAGATTTAAACCATGCATTTGCTATTCCTCTAATACCATACACCTCTAGCTTTCTCAGTAGTATATCATGATCAATCACATCATATGCCTTCGTTAGATCAAGGAACAAACCTATTGATTTCCCTTTCTTTTCAATAGCAGCAATAATTTTTTCAACTAGGGCGCAAACTGCCGATTCAGTAGATTTTTCTCGCCTAAAACCATGTTGTGTATCTGTGAGAATTTTATTTTTCTCTAAAAAATTACTAATTCTATTGAACATTAGCTTCTCCAAAATCTTGGAGAATGCTGATAGCATAGAAATTGGTCTGTAATTTTGTAACACATCTTGGGGTCCCTTTTTATGGAGGGGCCTAACTTTAGCTGTTTTTAATTTATCTGGGAAAACTCCTGTCTCAAAGGAGGTATTATAGATATTCAGTAATGGTTTTGCTATTTCCTCTACACAAACCTTTATTACTAGATCAGGAATCTCGTCTAGACCTGCTGAGAGCTTGCTTTTCAGCCCTTTTGCTGCCCTTATCAGTTCCTGCTCATTTATAGGTTTAATAAATACTGAATTCATGCATCTTTTAACCTTACTGTTTTCTCTTGCTTTTTTAACCCCTGTGTCATATTTATCTCTTACTAGTTTATTTGGATCCTCAACAAAATATGTATTAAACAATTCAGCTATTTTAACTGGATCTTTGATTTTTTGCCCTTCATGCATCAATTCAAATTGGTTTATGCACAAATTTCTTTTCCCGGTTTCCTTATTGATTACTTCCCAGATTGCCTTACTTTGGTTTGTTGCTCTTTGAATATATTTATCATTTTCCAGTTTTTTTGCATCCCTAATAACTTTCCTGTATACTTTTTTATATTTATTTATATAACTTAAGTTTTCCCTTGACACCTTTCCCCTTTTTTCCAACATTGTTAGGAATTTGACTCTCTGTGAGGATACTTTTATACCTTTGGTCACCCACCCTTTTTGGTTTTTGTTCTTTATACTAACCTGTTTCAGTGGAAATGCTATATTAAAATTGTGATGAACTGTTTCTATTAGCTTATCAAATTTTGCATGTACATCCTTTTCTTCATAAATGTCATGCCAACTTTCTTTGCTTTTGATTTTCTTCATTAAAATGCCTTTTACTGCTTGTTATTCTACTTTTGTTCAATGACTGACTTGATACTTTTAGGATTTGCGCTTTGTGATCCAAGATACCTGTTTCCATTACCTGCGCCGGCTGATCATAGTTCATATTTGTAGCTAACACATCAATAAGTGACACCGAGTTTTTTGATATTCTAGTGGGAACCTGTACTGTATTAATTATGTTGAAAACCCTGAATAAATTTTCTATTTTCATGCTTTTTTGGCTTTGCTGCAGTAAGTTAATGTTCCAATCCCCACAAACGACAATATTTTTATACTTTTTTGTTAACTTCTGCAGTAGCTCATCTAATTTTTTTATGAATGTATTGAAGTCACTATCAGGTGTCCTGTAAATGCATGCTATTACTGTTTGAGTTTTTGTTATCTCAGTGACTGAGAGCTCTAAATGTTTTTCTACACTTAAATACTGCAAGTATTAAAATGTTATTATTAAAAATTCTTTTGAGCTAGTTGAAAGGATCAGCAATATTACACTGTCTACTAATGATAAACTTGTTTCTTTTGATGTAACTGCTTTGTTTCCAAGCATTCCTAGAGAAAAACTTTTGACATTTTTAAAAAAATGGTTAAGTTCTATAGAACTGAATGAACATTTAATAAATGATTTTGTTATCCTTACTAATCTTTGTTTGGATCAAAATTTTTTCAGCTTTAATGACAAATTCTATCAACAAACTTCTGGTTTAGCAACGGGGAGTCCACTTTCACCTTCTCTTGCTGAGCTTTTCATAAGCTATTTTGAAATACAGGTCACTAAAGCATTCCCTCTAATTTTTAAAACTTGGTACAGATATGTAGATGATATATTTGCTATTGTTCCTGATAAACATGTAAATGATGCTTTAAAACTTTTAAATTTACAAGATAAGGCTATAAAATTCACATTAGAAACTGAAAGTGATGGTTATCTCCCTTTCCTGGATTTAAAAATAATAAAAAAAGACAATAGATTGAGTTTTGGAATATACAGAAAGCAAACCCACACTGATAATTATATAAAAAATAATAGCTTTAACCCTTTTTCACATAAATTTGCTGTTTTTAATAGATTAATTTATAGGTTAATTAATTTACCCCTTAATAAAGATGAATTCTATAAAGAATATAAACACATTATTAACACTGCTTTAATTAATGGTTTTAATACTGATTTTATAAATAAAAAAATTGAGAAGTTTAAATATCAAAAAGCTATTAAAGATATTTCTACGCTTAAGAAAATAAAAGATAATTACATTTTTAAAAAATTTACTTATCACCCTTGAGCAAATAAAAAATTCACAAATATTTTCAAAGAGCATGGCATAATATTGGTTCCTCAAAATAATATAGTATAAACAATTTGTTAGGCTTTTCTAAAAAGGATGAAATTTCAAAAAATAAAAAATCTGGCATTTATCAATTAAACTGTTTAAATTGTGACCTTGTTTATATTGGTAAGACTAAACGTCATTTGGAAACCAGAGTAAAAGAACACTTTAGGAATATTAAATACAAACAAATTGATAAATCAGCTGTAGCAGAACATTTTTGGAAATTTAATCATGAAATAAATCTAGATGTTAAATTATTAAAACACTTAAATGGGCCCATAGATTTAATGGTTTGGGATAAAATATTTATATTAAAGTATAGAAATCATGCAATGAATTTTGATATACCTCCAATTGACACTCTTACCAAATTTGTTTTGATTCCAGTAGTTAGCAATGCATTAGTACACAATCCACCTAGTAGCAGTAACCATAACAGTGTAAATAAACAACATCAAAAAAGAGACAAAAGGATATGTTGATAATGCAATGAAATCGTTGCGAAACTAGTCCAGGCAAGGATTCCAAAAGATAAGTGAAGATTGGTTGCAACTATTATTTTTATATTAATATTTAACTGTCTGTTTAGCCTAGTGTATTTGCTTCTTTCCCTTTTACTTAAAGGAAGTGAGTAATAAGACAATCTCTGCTAATGTAGATCTCGATTAGCATGAAGTAGATAGAAGAATAAGCTTATTAACAATAATATGTTACAGCGATGTAGAGAAATTCATGTGAATGGAATAAATCAGATTTTTTTCAAATACTGATAAACAATTAGCTCACTAAAGGTTGCAGTGAATGCAACAATCAGTTTTTCCAAACTAAAGTATGAGATGTGATCAAAAAGTTTCCGGAATGACTCATCTATTCTACATTGTCATCCTCAGAAGTTGATACTTGTCCCAGTGATTCTCCACTGCTGGAGGTCATCTTTAAACATGTTCTGAGCCTTCAGTGATATGTTATCAATATCCTCGGAGCCATATTTATATCACAGAAAAAGAAAATATCTAATGTGTTCCATTCACATGACTTTCTCTACATCTCTGTAACAAATTATTGTTAATAACCTTATTCTTCTACCTATTTCATACTAAAACATTAGCAGAACAGTCTTATTATTTAGTTCCTTTTAAGTAGAAGGGAATACACAAGGCTAAACTGACAGTCAAATGTTTTAAAATGTGGTTGCTAGGGGATTGAAATCTATTTCTTTGTGTAGCCAAGCTTTGACAAGTTCTTATATGAGAAAAGTAAGAATTTTAAACTGACATCAATATCAAGGAATATCTCGAAAATGCCAACTCCAAAAGGTCCACATCTTTTATGTAATAAGTTTCTGTCTATCTCTTGCAGTTTACCAGTTACGCAAAATGCAATAAAAATCATCAAGAATAAAGAGGTCTTCAGAGGCTATTCCCAGAAAATTCAAGATATACATTTTATTTATCATGTAAATATCTTAAATATAGGAGATTTTAATCAAAATCGTTTGAGCCATTTTTGAGAAAATCAAAATTCTTAAAATTTTTTCTATGTAGGTTAGTTGGGGGTGGGAGGTTTTTCTTGAAAATCTTTATGTTGCATCCTGGAAGATACCAAACTTAAATACCAAGTTTGGTATTTAACAGTCTTTTTGTTTTTGAGCTATGCTGTCCACAGACAGACAGACAGACAGACAGACAGACAGACAGACAGACACACACACACACACACACACACACACACACACACAGACCTTGTTCTAAAAATGCATTTTTTGGACTCGGGGGGGGGGGCATAAAACATATTTCCGGTGAAATTTCAGTATTGAATTTTTGGGTGCAATACAATACTTTCTCTGTACACTATGTAGATAGTATGTGTGCAGAAAGTAAAAAGTCTGCTGGAGAATAATATTGAACCTATTTTTATCCGAAAATTGATGGACATAAGGATTTTGTGCTTGGGCAAATTGTTGTGATGCAAAAACCAGTCAGTATTCCTCAGCTGAGTATTGCACACTCTCCCTTTATCTTTGTGACACTTCAAGAATTACGCTCATTCACACCTGTCCAATCCTCACATTCATTACTTTATTCGCATCTTTTTCTTGGGCGACTGACATCTCTTTTTCTTAACTGTTTATATTTATTAATTAATAGTGGTATTCTTTCTTCACTCATGTGGTTTATGTGCTCTTTCAAACTATGTTTATTTTCTTCCATCTTATCATTTAATTTATGAATATTCAATTCTTCTCTAATTGCTTTATTTCTTATTAAGTCTAATCTGGTGCATCCTTTATTCTTCACAAAAATCTCATTTACGCTGATTGAATTTTACTTTTGTCCTTCTCTTTCGCTATCCACGATTCACTACCATACAATAACACAGGGACCGCCATGGTCTTATAGAACTTCATTTTTATTTCTTTCCTTGTTTTATTTTGTAACGTTCTTGTTATTGCTCCATATATTTGTTGAACTTTATTTATCTTGTTTTCTGTATCTCTATCAGCATCGAAGCTTATGTCACAACCTAAATAATTAAAACTGTTTACTTTTTCCAGGATATTATTTCCTATACATATTTTTATTCTCACTGAATATTTTCCTTGATTAGCCATTACTTTAGTCTTTTTCATAGAAATTTTTAAGTTACAACTGTTGTTGGTGACGGGTTTATTAGACCTAGCTGGGAGATCATGTTGATCACCAGCTTTCCATCCTTAAGTCACTGGGGGATGATTTTAGTGCCATAGCAGGTCAGCACTAGGAACAGAAGAAAGAGAGGTTAGAGAGAAAGTTGAAATGAACCCCTAGGCCTCGAGTACTCTAATACTGTCGGGGTCAAAGAGAGTAAGCGTTCAGTTAGAGGACTGGAAAGAGTAAAGAGGGAATTTGGTATTTTATACAGGAAAGTTATACCAAATTTGGTCATTAACTCATCAAGATGACCAGCACTGATTGATAAGTAGCACCTCCCTTTAGTTCAGCTTATTAACAGCTGAGACATTGGGTATTTGTCCAGGTTGGTTCCTTTAAGTCTTCACTGAGAAGAAATTAATGGCTCTCCCCCCCTGTGTTCAACAAATACAGCCATTTATGACAATGCGTGACTGTGTCTCAACACACTGTTCCAACCAATTCCAAGATAAGGGGTAAAGGAAGGTGGCTCACCCTAATTGGTTATAGTTGTGTGGTGAAACCATTCCTACCTTAGTCTTCAATTCATGATCCTAAAGTAATTTAAATCCCACCATCCATTGTAAGTCATCTTTAGGGCATGATATTTTTCAATATTTGAGATTGCCTTGAACGTTTTCTGGCAGAGGTAATGAGACAGAAATACTGTATGTTTGGGTAATTTACCATGCTACTCAATGCAGAGCATCCACTTGGAAGGACAAAGATCTGTGATTTTTGTACTGGATATAGTAGTGAATTGTTCAAGTCATATTCAACTCTTCAATTTTAGTTTACACATGAACTAGTGAAACAGCCATTCTCTTATAAAAACACAATGTTTCAATTTTGATTAATGGTCTACAAAGTCAAAAAGTCACAAGAAATTTCCATTCCATTAAAACAAGGGGAAAAATGTTTAATTAGAGAGAAGAAATATTTCACAGATATATATATATATATACGAGGTGCATCCAGAAAGTAAGTCCTAATTGCATCCAGAGATGGCACCACCAGTTGGATAGGAATGCATGTGCGCAGGAGAAGAGAGGAAGTATATGGTAACATTGTAGTATAGTTTCAGTTTTGTGACAGCACTGGTTACTGCTCTGTGCTAGGAGAAAATGGCTGCTCCGATATTGGCTCCTGCCACATGCAAGGTTCGTGCAGTCATCCGATTTTTGCATGCTCAAAAGCAATCTCCAGCAGAGATCCATCGTCAATTGTGTCACATGTATGGACAGGGCATTATATGTGACAGTATGGTGCAGGCAATTCATGGAAGGAAGAACCAATATTCATGACAAAGACCGTAATGGCCGACTGTACCTAATGGCACCACAAGTGTTGGAAAGTGTACAGCAAGCAATTGTGCAGAACCGGCGCTTCACGATTTCAGAACTCTCTTGTCAGTTTCCCCAGATGTCTCGCTCGCTTGTGCACAAGATTGTCTCCCAGTGGCTTGGTTTTCACAAAGTGTGTGCAAGATGGGTACCTAGACAACTGACAGATGAAATCAAAACCAAACATCTGGCTGCAGCATTGACATTCGTGCAGCAATATGCAGCGGAAGGTGACAAGTTTCTTGACAATATTGTCACTGGGGATGAAACACAGGTGTTGCATGCCACACCAGAGACAAAACAACAATCAATGCATTGGCGGCATAGTGGTTCACCTGTGAAGACCAAATTCAAGCAAACAATCTCTGTCAAAAAAATCATGTGCACGGTCTTCTGGGATCGATGTGGGGTCCTCTTGTGCAAATTTTTACCACGAGGGGAGACCGTAAATGCTGATCGATATTGCCAGACATTGCATAAACTCAGGCAGGCAATCCAGAACAAGAGATGTGGAATGTTGATAAGAGCCATTATGACAATGCAAAACCCCATACAGCCAACGCCACACATTGAATAAGCCCCAAAGTGTTTTCTGGCACGATAAAATTTTCACAGTGACACTGAGGTGCAGAATAAAGTGACTTCACGGCTGCAAACATTGGCGGCAGAATTCTATTACTTGGGCATACAATTAATGGTGCACCGTTACGATAAATGCCTCAACAATGGTGGTGACTATGTTGAAAAGTAGCCAGTGAGTCTATGTAATTATGCCAATAAATATTTCTTATTTAGTGATGTTTTTGTTCTCTTTATCGGTCATCGGGACTTACTTTCTGGATGCACCTCATATATATATAGCAATATTTATTGACTTTCAAGGAGCATATGATTGTATTTGGAGACACAAACTACTCGATAAACTTAAAATTCTAGGAAGCCAAGGCAAAATATTACATTGGATCAGTGAATTCATTATTCAACACTTTATTGCTACCAAATATAATGATAAATTATCAAAATATCAACAGACACCCTCAAGGCGGTATCCCTAATACCACACTCTTTAATATTTATATAAATGATTGTCCATATCAATTATAAAAAAGAGAGTCAAAAGCCTTTATGTTTGCAGATGATGTAATCTTATGGAATTCTAAACCGAAAAACAAAAAAAACAATTAATAAATATAGCACAACAATCCTTGACAACATTACAGAATTGGATATCTAATAATTTAATGAAAAGTAATACACAGAAAACAAATTATCAACCAGAAGAAACCAATAAATATTTCCCTTCTACTAAATGGAAAAACTCTCACAGAAGCACGTGAAGCCAAATAAATTAGGTATTGATTTTGACACAAAATTAGCATGGAAAAAACACATCGATAAAATAATAAAAAAAAAAAAAAAAAAAAAAAAAATTACCACTATTAAAAAGACTGGCAGGCAAGAAATGGGGAAGCACCATACAAACTTTAAATAATTTTTACAAGATGTATATTAAACCAACATTTAAATATTGTGAAGAGATACTAATAACTGCGAAAATAGAAAAACTTAATATTCTACAAAATCAAATTCTTTGCCTAATAACTGGAGCTGTTAAAACTACCCCAGTACTTGCTCTACAAATTTTAACAAATAATCCAAGACTGGAACTTGATGACTGGGAAAAAAGAAAAACCACAAGTAAACCTAAAAACTCAACAAAGTTTCCTTAATAAAGTCAAAGAAGTCAAACATGGATTAAAACTTCCTTACTTAAAAGAAAACATACAAACAAATATTAACCTGTTAGAACTATTTGATATTGAAACTATCTACACTTAGCTGAAGAATTTACAAAATCTGAAATGTCTTCGTGTGTTCTGAAACAAATGACACTAGAAATAATAAATTTAAGATACCCTACCAATGAATGGCTATATGTTTATACTGACGGTTCTAGCTTACCAAATAACAGTGGTACTGGTGCAGGTGCAATATGCCCTCTCTTCTCTTTCTACAAAAGATTAAGTTTAAATACTACAAATTTTGATGGAGAGATTTCGGCAATACTTCAGAGCTTACAAAACTTACTATATCATATAAACAAATTTGAAAACACTGTACTATTATCTGACTCTAAAGCAGCTATTATATCCATAACATCTGATGTAATACCTAATAACTTAAATATTGCAGAATACTGCAAAATCATAAAACAACTAATGAATTTAAATAAAAGATTAATACATCAATGGATACCAGCACATTGCAAAATACAGGGTAATGAAACAGCTGACTTTCTAGCCAAGAAAGGTAGTAAAATTACATCAAATTCATCTGATCCAATAGGCTATCACTCTATCAAAAGAATCATTATATCCACATATAATAATAAAATTAAAGAAGATAATATATTACAAACAAAAGGAACACCATGAGAAAATTTATGTAATAACACAACCAGAATCACTACACTACCAAGAAAATCCTCTGTAGCAACTTTTAGACTCCTAACACTTAAAGAAGATATGGATGGAAACCATCTACTGCGCTGCCCAACCTTTAGTTAACATCATATGACATCAAAATACTGGAATGCAAGAGAGCAAATGGCTTCACTGGCAACTGCTCAACATTAAATACCAACCAACCATATATATATTTATTTATTGCAATCCTGTTCTAAACAATATTTTAAAGAATGTATTTTGTAGTTCTGAACTATAAGTAAATAAGAGGGTGTAACTTATGCAGTAATTGTGTGCTGATTCTTGATACAGAGTTGCTTATTGATAAGGTACAGCTTAATGATAAAACCTAATAATTCTAAAATGAAGCATGAAAACTGGAGGCATTCAAGTCTTAAAAGTACTTGAATCAATTAATTTGTTTTTTTTTTGTTTTTTTGTTGTTGTTGTTAGAATTAGCAGTTTTTTGACTACTCCACATTAAATTCCTATATTTTCCCATGTTGAAGCACATCATATGGTGGAACATTTTGAAGACTTGTGTTCAACTTTTCTTTTCACATAGGGAATCCTGAGCCCTTCACTAACAAAAGCTGAAGGTTGTTTATTCATGCTGTATGTAACTAAGATCATATTGGAAATTTGAAATAACTTTTATGTTAATATTAACTATGAATAAGATACCACAGATGGAAGATTCCCATTTTGTTTAAACTTAAGAATGGCACATATGAGTTTATAATAGTAGAGAAAGTAATGTAAGTGTAATACAATAGAATTTTTTTCTTGCATAAGAATTCACTGAACAATTTTCACAAAAAGAGCTGCTGTTTGTTACTCTGTGGATGTTTCTTCCCTCATGTACACACAACTACACTGCTGTAAAAACAGCATCAGTTCTCTGCAAATAGTTAAACAAATGCATTGGCTGGAAATTAAGCATTTACTGTATCTCTTATATAGGATCATTAAATTATAAGTTAACCCCTGTTGCGGCCTCTCTCCACTGCACGAGAGATCCAAGAGTCACTGGCAAAAGTGCACTAAATTATGTATCAAGATAAATTATGGAAATGTTGACCTTCTGCTCACATAAGGGAAAATATTCTCGCTCACTCGTCTAAGCTTAGCAGCAGGAATCCTTGTGATTTCTTGCGTGATGTCATCACTAAGTTTGTGTAGATTGTTGCTGAGCAAGAACATCTTTAACTTGTTATATTGCCTGTTTGGGAGCAGATGCTCAATATTTTCAGCATTTATTTAAAGTAGGGACTCCAGTGTGCGCCTTTGCTGGCACCACTTTCCCAGCAGCTCTCGCGCAATGGAGAGAGGCCACGAGAGGGGTTTAATGACGCTATATTACATGCATTGGAATATGCAAGCTTCAAATTACACCCTCAGAACACTTATCTGTTGCAACACTCATTAGCTGGCAATCAATTGTTTACTTGATGGAGAAAGATACATGCAGGAAAATGAGGTACTGTGCAAGCACAATTCCTTAGGTAAGCCATTTAAATCATTTTTAGCACTTTCTCTGGTGACTTCTAATAATTTAATGAGAAATGTATTGAGATCAGCGCATATTAAGCTAAAGTTTTCAATATTGCTGTTTTCTGCAAATCAGGGATGCAACTTTCACTTAGCTTTCAAAAATAAAAGTTGCTCCCATATTTACCATTCATGCAGATTTTCAAAAACTTCAGTGTGAATTTGAGGAGAGAGTTTTCAAGGATAAATTTTTCCATGTTTTGGGGAAATTATCTGCAAAATTTTCACTAGAAAAGAGTTACATATAGCAGTGGATTAAACTCTTTCAGTTTGCATTCTAACAAGACAATATTAATTTTCAGAAAATACAACAAATACTTTAACATTTCAAATGCTCTTCCAGGAATATTCTTAGTGATTTTAGTTACTGGATTAATGGTAGAAGAAAAAGTATGAAAAAAATCCCTCCAACATATTTAAATATTGGTATGGGTGCATCTGATAACATAGGCCATAGAAATTTCATAAACTGCTTTGGAAAGTTTGTTTGATTAATTTATATTCTGCTATGTGAGTTTATTTTTACTAAGCTGTAAAACATTGAATACTTGGTCTTTGTTCATCTTCAGGCGTAATATTACCTAGAGCTGATCTAACATAATACTAGAATGGCTGAAAGGGAACAATTTGATTCTTAGTAATAAAATGCTGTACTTAATCACTGTATTCTATCATCAAGAACATTCATTAGTCCATCTTCTATTATATCCTAGATTGATATAATGTTTTACATCTTTTCAATACAATTTCCTACTATGACTGAACTGTTAAGAAAACTTGAAATCAAACTAAAATTTGTAAAACCTTTGAATATTGAGCATATACAGAGTAAGTCCAAATATCACTGAATAATTTTAAGGTGTGATTCAGGGGCTATAATTGAACATTTTCTTTTCAGGAATGTATGTCCATTACTTAGAGTGTGGGTGGGGGTTGCCAGTGTCCTATTGCAGTAAAGTTAGTTTGAACTGGTGGCACACCATGGATGCTGCTTATGGTCGTCAAGTGTGCCAGATACCATCAATTGTACATGGGTTGTTCTCAAGCAAGATTCTCCTTTAAAAAGGAACCCTTTTAATGCAGTGGGTACGTTATATATGCACTTTACACAAAAGAATTTCCAGAGGTTGACCGTTGGCTACAAGTCAACATTATGTGCCACCACTAATGTGAAAGAAAGACCTCTATTTTCTTTTAGTCTTGGACAAAAATCATTTTTCTGATGAGACTGCTTATAGGCCCATTAACAGTGAGACATTTGGTGCAAAATGAAGGCACAAAATCTGCCACACTAAATTGGTTACAACCTTGGTGGTAAGCAATACCATTCCCCCCCAGGGTTTACCACTGCCATACCTGCGAAGTTTGAAACTTGCTATTTGGAAAACATATGCCGTGAATGCAAGACAACTCCAATTCTGGACATTAATATTTTGGAAAAAAAACATGGTCTTGTATTCGCATAAATACAGTACTTATTCTGCTGGAAAGTGTTTGTATTATCCAGACTGACCCTCTTCATTCTGAAGGACTTTTGCATAACCAGTTACCCATAAGTGAGAGACAAAAAGATAACATTAAATGTAGAGTTATTTAAAATGCACAATTATTTTTAAACATATGCATTTTTTTGTTTGGTTGGTTATTTTTGTAGCATTAATGATTGTCAAGATATTCTCTGTTATAGTTTTCAATTTTACAATAATTAAACTTTTCTCAAATGGGGATCCTCCCTGTTTTATATCTCTTTTGTTTTTACTCCTAGCCCTGCAAAGAGATTCAAATTTCAATTGTATCACATAACGACCAGCTTTGAAAGGATTTTACTCTCACTTTAGTCCAGCATATTCCCTTCATTTCTAATTATGAAGAGGCAAGTAATAATGCAATTTCTGCCAAGGTTTATCTTGATTAGCATTCTGTAGGAACAAAAATAATCTGATGAAACATATCGTATTTTTTTTAATAATATTGGAGTGAAGCTTAAAGTACATTCTTACCCACAATTATTTTATTACATAAATATTTGCCATTGGTGGGTATTTTAAGTGACTAATTTTCTTATTTTTTAATTTACAGGCGCCCACAGGAAAACATTCTCACTTGGAGTAACATCAACATAGTATGGTGCAAAAATTACAGTTAATTTAACTTTTAAGTCTGAGGACCATGTACAAGCATATGTACAATGTACATATTAGGTAGAGAGCGTATTGCATTCCCCCAAAAATTCAATACTGAGATTTCACCGGAAATATATGTTTTGAGGACTTCTGAATAAAAATAAAAGCAATTTTAGAAAAAGGTTTTGTGAGAGAGAGAGTGTGAGTGTGTGTGCGTGCACGGGAGGTGGGGGTGGGTGTGTGTGTGTGGGTGCGTGCGTGCGTGCGTGGGTGGGTGCATGTGTGTGAGAGAAATTTGAGGAAAATCCCTCCACCCCAAACTGCCCTTTACATGGAACTTTTTTCGAAAATTTTGATTTTCTTAAAAATGGCTCTAACGATTTTGATTAAAATATCATATATTAAAGGTATTTACCTGACAAATAAAATGTATATCTTGAATTTTCTGGGAATAGCTTCTAAAGACCTGTTTATTCTGGATGAATTTTGCTTAATTTGGCATAACTAATAAACCATAAGAGATAGACAAAAACTTACTATACAAAAAATGTAGGCCTTGTTAAAGTACACAATTTATGTCATATACATTTTTTTCGTGGAGCTTACCGTTTTCGAGGTATTCATTGTTATTGGTTTCAGTTATGAAGTACTTATACTTTTCTCAGACGGGAGTGTCGGTATTTCTTTTGTTCTACTCCTGACCAAGAAAAGAAGCGATTTGTAATGACAATCGCATAAGACAGGTTTTAAAATATTTGACCATCGATTTAGCCTAATGTATTCTCTTATTTTCTTCCTATTTATAAGGAACTAAGTAATAAGAACATTGTGCTGAATACCTCGATTAACAAGGTGCAGAAAGAAGAATATGTAAGAAGTTTGTAGAATGGCTAGAGAAAGTTATGTGAGTGTAACACAATTTTTTACAATAATTTCTTTCACAGGTGATGAGGCATGGGGTTTATGGGTATAAACCAGAAACCAAGATGCAGTCATCACAGTGGCAACATTTATCTCCCCAAGGCCAAAAAAGCAAGTTAAGGTCATGTTGACTATTTTCATTGACTCCTGAGTGCGGTGCATCACAAAGTATCAGGAGGTGCTGTGTGATGCTGTGTGATGCTGTGTGGTGCAAGCAACCAGATCTGTGGACAACTCCATCATGATAATACAACTGCCCATTCCACGAATTTGTTTCAGGCTTTCATTGCCAAACACAATATTCCTGTTTATTTGTATTTTCAACAAACCATGCATGGGACAGGAGTTGGATAGGTAAAGTCAGACTGAAAAATTCAATGCCATAGCTGGGACTTGAACCACAGATCTCCTGACTCTAGGCAGTTGCTCTACTACTGAGCTACCATGGAAATATGCCGGCCCAGCATTAAATTTCTCAACTAATTCGCATGATTCCAGGTAAACCACAAGTTGATCTCAAATTTTTTTGAGATGACAACCCCAATGGTAACTTACAATGTCGTAAGTACTTTAAGTCCCAGGATTCATAATATAGCTAACTTTTATGGTCAATTAGTATTTATTTGTTTTTTCACACGACATGTGTGAGATTTAATGCTGTGCCAGCATGTTTCCATGGTAGCACAGTGGTAGAGCAACTTGTACCCAAGGTGGCGGGTTCAACCCCGATGGAGGACAAGGGATTTTTTTCAGATGTAAAAATCCTTAGCATGAACTTCCTTTGGAAGGGTAGTAAAGCCGTTGGTCCCATGTCGTAGATTTACAGCACGTAAAAGAACCTCAAACCTCTGAGCAAAATTAAGCAGTCTTTCACGCCCAATTTAGAATGGGATGCTGAGAACCACAGTAGTTAAAGAGCGTCTCCATAAATAACACACCATTTACATTTAACTGGCTAGAGACTGGTTCAAATCCTGGCAATGGCATTGAATTTTTCAGGCTCCCTGCTCACCCGACATTTGACTATTTCCCAAGCTGAAAGAGACTGGACTTGTGAGAAGGCATGGCCCAGCTTCTCATCATTCCACAAGTGTTTGCAACACTGGCAGAAATGTATGCCTTACCAAGGAGACTACTTTGAAGGGGATTAGTGTATCAAAAACTGTATTTCTGCCAATCAAATGTTTGATACTTTTTGAATAACCTCGTATAACAGGTGAACAACATTTACAAGATTCACTGCACCCGATGCTCTCTTCTTGCCCGTTTCTCTAACCCAGCAACACATGGCTCCAGTTCAAAGGAATTTCACTCAGATTGGACCCCCCCCCCCATACCTACCATCCATACTCTGTAGCTTATATATACACTTCTGAGTTTAACGGACCCCTTATGGAAAGGAAATCTGCCATAAATAGAAATATTTCAAGGCCCCATGAATTTATTGGGAAAAACATGCTAAATTTCCTTTATTAAACAGAAATTGTCTAACGCAGACAACAGAAATCAAAGTAGGGCTTTTAACAGAAAATTTCCAGTTCTAGAATGTAGCATTTAGAAAAATTTGTGAAAGTCTGCATTGTGTGCTCTACAGACGTGATGTTTATATCGAAACATGACCATTTTGCTGCTACCTGACTGGTCCATGAGAGGGGGGGGGGGAGTTGCTAATGAATTACTGAGAAATCTTATCATATTCGTCCTTCACTGCATAGTTTAGTTAACCACTGATGTTAGATAACGTCTTTATATTGCTGTCTGAGCACTGTCAAACAGCACTCTAAACTAACAAGGTGACGATTTAGTTTGGCAGTTGTCACCATCACTTCAAAAACAAGGTTTGTACTAGATCTTAACACGAGAGTGAAAGTCATTTATGCTATGAACGTGTCAAACAGCACTCTAAACTTACAAGGTGACGATTTAGTTTGGCACTTGACACCAACACTTCAAAAACAAGGTTTGTGCTACATCTTAACACGAGAGTGAAAGTCATTTATGCTAGGAACGTGTCAAACTGCACTCTAAACTTACAAGGTGACGATTTAGTTTGGCACTTGACACCAACACTTCAAAAACAAGGTTTGTGCTACATCTTAACACGAGAGTGAAAGTCATTTATGCTAGGAACGTGTCAAACTGCACTCTAAACTTACAAGGTGACGATTTAGTTTGGCACTTGACACCAACACTTCAAAAACAAGGTTTGTGCTACATCTTAACACGAGAGTGAAAGTCATTTATGCTAGGAACGTGTCAAACTGCACTCTAAACTTACAAGGTGACGATTTAGTTTGGCAGTTGTCACCATCACTTCAAAAACAAGGTTTGTGCTACATCTTAACACGAGAGTGAAAGTCATTTATGCTAGGAACGTGTCAAACAGCACTCTAAACTTACAAGGTGACGATTTAGTTTGGCACTTGTCACCAACACTTCAAAAACAAGGTTTGTGCTACATCTTAACACGAGAGTGAAAGTGATCTATGCTAGGAACGTGTCAAACAGATCCTCAAGGTGTTCAATGTAGGCAAAACATAAATTTACAAAATTCTAAAAAAGAAATCGGGAATTTTAAAGTGATGGAAAACTGTGCTAATAGAAAAATGAAGAGAGAGCTTAAGTATACTGAAAACCAAGACATCAATAAAATAGTGTGGGAATGGTTTGTTGGTGTCAGTGCAAAAAATTACCACATATCAGGGCCTATGTTACAGGAATACACTAAAAAGGTAGCTGAAAAATTGGGCAAGACTGATTACAAAGCAACTGATGGATGGCTGGAGTGTTTCCGCAAAAGACACCAAATACTTTGACTGTGGAAAAAATATACAATTTAGTTTACAACTGTTTCATTCATTACAAGTTTGATGTGGATTATGTATAGTTGAAATACATAATTACAACTAAATAGGTTACATCTCTTGTTTTATCACAATATGTCTATATATGAGCATGATTTAATTTTATTATATCTTTGTTAAACGGAAACCATAATGGAAATGCTTGAGAGTCCCATTCAATTCTGCTGAAGACAGGTTTTACTGTATATATGCATGATACAATGTAATATTTGAGGGTTTTACATATTTCAATGTACTTTTTCAGTAGGTGTATAAATTTGTTTGAAGTTGTTTTAATATTGATTAATTGGTTCCTTGTGAGTTAAACATGGAATAGAAGTCTGGTGAAAGCACTTCTTCTTCATCATCATCATTAATTTCTAAACACAACTGTTGTTATAATTTGTAATTGTTTTTATAAGTTTGCTTGTCATTAATATCACATGAAATGTATTCAGCTTGTCAAGAATGAAGAAAGCACATTTCTGCAAAAGTAATCCAGATATTTAAGATTAAATCAAAGTGATATCAGTTTTGGTGACATTAGCCTTTTACTTTCTCACAGTTGAATCTTCATTATAAGTTTCTTTGGATGACATAAAGATCTCATTTGCGAAGCATAGTCATAAGAGGAAATTGTGTTAAATTATTTCTTTTTTTACCAAAAGTGGAGAAAAATTCTACTTAGGGGTCAAATTGATCCCTTCCAATTCTCTAGTATTAAGGACAGAGAAATAAAGACGTTTTTGGCTCTAATTTTGCAAACCTGCTAAATATGAGCATGGGCCCAATGATGTAATGTTTTATTATGAACATGGATTTTTTTTCTGTCTTAAAACATCTGCTTAAATTGGTAATTTATGAATATACCTCATTTGTTACAAATGCACTCTGAAGATCCAGCTGTATCCAGAAATAATGCAATGAAAGCAAAAAGCAATTGATAACAATCAGAAAATAAAAATCAACTTTAACACTCATTTCAGGGGTTTTTGAAAGAAGGCAAGCAGCATTCAAAATGGCTAAATTGGAAGCAGTTTATAGTTTGCTTTCAGAAGAATGCAGGATAATCAGGCCTAAGAATGAAGTGAAATAAGTTTCCAACTGCATACCACATTTCTCTATTGGTTTCCAGTTCCGTTCCATTGAGTTCTGACAGCACTGCATCCCTGCTGCAAACACCCCACAGAAACTGCCATTGGAATCAAGCCATCTCCAACCTGCATGTTATACTGCTTCAACTCTATGTCTAAAAATGTTCAGCCTTAGTATATTCAATGTAAGTCACACATAGGTGGAGTTGGTAGACATTACGTTATGGGCTTCACCATAACATGTTAGTAGAATAGTACAACAATCACATAATGTTCGTTACCTACTTATGGCAAATACCTTAGCAAGGAATACATTAGCAAGGAATACCTATTTCACTTTCTTTGTTGCAATAAAGTTCTCAATATCCGCTTTGTAGAGTTCATTTTGTTAAGTTACACCACTGTGAAAGAAGTTATCATTTTCCTTTGCCTTTAAAGGCTTTTCTTAAATCACCAAAACCCTACACAGCACATGAAGATTATGCAAACCCATACTTTGTTGTTTTATCAGAGACATTTTTAGTATCTAGCAATTCTTACTAAATGGTTTAAACATTTCTTCTTGCTTCCTTTGGAAAACATTTACCCTCCGAGTTTTGGCAAGCAGATTTTATAGTGTTTAGTGTTCTGGCATCAGTATTGTAAAAATAGGCTTGGCAATTTGAATGCATGTATAATTCCCAATCAAGATATAAAACTATTATCTGCCCATCCTTACTTCACCGGCAAGGTAACCATAATTTAGTTACAAAATAATTCAAAATCAATTGGAATTAACACTGTGAAGCACTGTAATAATTTATAAAACAACACAGATTGAGTCAGCCAGACACTCTATGGCTAAACATACCCCAAAACTTTTCCCAATGCATTTTAGGAATGTGAAGTCATAGAATATCTAGTCAACTCAATCTGTATCATTTTCACGTGAACATACCAAGTGGTGCTAAGCTGGTTTGTCTGCCATTCAATTGTAAAACCACGTACCTAATAGCTATCTACTTTCACAAATTTTCACAAATAATGATTAACTTTATTACATGTATAATAAATAAAACAGGTAGGTGAGTCATTATATGAGGTACGTCCAGAAAGTAAGTTCCATTTGGTAATAAAATTAAATTGTGTACAGATACAGAATAATTACTTATTGCACAAAATTCTACAACTCTTAAACTACTTTTCCACATAACTGTCGAAATTGTGCAGGCATTTACCATAGCGTGGCACAGGTTTTTGTATATCTTCTTCATAGAAGTTTGCCACCTGTGTCTTCAAAAAGTTGGAAACATTTTCTTTCAGCTCTTCATCATTGTTGAAGTGTTGACCACCAAGGAAAGACTTGAGATGTAAGAACAGATGAAAGTTGCTAGGAGCGAGGTCAGGGCTGTATGGAGGATGGTCAAACACGTCCCAGCCAAATCCCTGTAGGAGGTTTTTCATCACATTTGCAGTGTGTGGTCGTGCGTTGTCGTGAAGAAAAATGACACCTTTTGACAGCAATCCTTGGCGCTTATTCTGTATTGCATGGTGCAATTTCCTAAGTGTCTCGCAATAAACATCTGCTTTGATTGTTTGACCATGCGGTAAGAAATCAATGAGTAAGATGCCTTTCCAGTCCCAGAACACTGTGCACATCATTTTTCGAGGTGTCAAGGTTTGTTTCGGCTTAACCTTTGCCGGGGATGAAGTGTGCCTCCATTCCATTGATTGCCGCTTACTTTCAGGGGTGTCATAAGAAACCCAAGTCTCATCTCCTGTGACTATCTGTGTCAGAAATTCTTCGCCGTCTTCATCATAACGGGTTAAAAAATGAAGTGCACTGCCCATCCGTTTTGTTTTGTGTTGCTCAGTAAGAATCTTTGGTACCCAACATGAGAAAGTTTACGAAATTTCAGTTTTTCGGTAACAATTTCATGAATTAGTGATCGTGAGCTTTGGGGAAATTCCATAGCGAAAGCACTAATTGTAAACTTGCGGTTTTCCTGGATCTTGTCATCAATCGCGTGAACCAGTTCTTCTGTAACCAAAGATGGATGCCCACTTCGTTCTTCATCGTGCACTTCACTACGTCCTTCATTGGACTGTCGGACCCATCTTCTCACCATTGAATCACTCATCGCATTTTGTCCGTAAACCTCGCAAATTTGCCGATAAATTTCAATTGGTTTCACTTTCCTAGCATTCAGAAAACGAATCACAGATCTAATTTCACAAGCGGCGGGATTTTCAATCAACCACCGACATTGTAAACAAGCACAACAAAGCGTATGTGGCTGACAGCGATCTCAAAATGGCGCATGTTTCTTCTCCTTGATACAGAGCGTCTACCCCGCATGTGCGGAACTGCAATCACAGTGCTGCAGCGGAGATAAATTGAAACGGAACTTACTTTCTGGACATACCTTGTATATTGAGTATGAAATATAAAATCCTCCATAAAATTATAAAATGTAGATATGTTGTTTTGAAAGTTTGCTGAAGTTTTGCATTGATACATCACTCCAACAGCTTTGTTCGAATTTTAGCATTCTCATACAGACAACCATAGACTGCACCTTTCTTTAACATAATGCCATAATGCAGTAACTTACCAGAAGAGTTAATCTGAAGATGGAACTGGTCCCAGTCCTTCAAAATATGAATCATTTGTTGCAGCAACATTGATAATTACTGGGCCAACAACAATGACCACCATTCCTTCCAAATCTTACTTTGTTTGCTCTTCCTGAACAAAGTATCAAATACATTCAGTGCATTTTTGAATGCCACTTGCATGCACAAGATGTTGTACCTTAGCTAATACTCTATATGCTACTTTCGGAAACACCAGTAAATTCTACCATTAAGCTAAGGACATTGTTTAATGAAAAGGTAAGGTACTTTTTAAAAAACTTATTACATACACTAGGAATAAGTGTTTCCTTGCTTATGTTTCATTACACTGGTAAATACTGCTAGTTTCTGCTGATTAGAAGCAGCCATTACAGATGAACTTATGCATTGTTATATAAAGAAATGATTAAATAATCAGTAAATTTTGTTCCTTAACCATTCACACTATATTGTTTAGACAGCATTGCATAGCTCAATACAATACTTCTACACCAACTATTTTGTGATGTGGAAAAGCAGTAAAATGTTTAGCAACCAACCTGTTGCTTTTGTTTACATTACCGGTGAAGTAAGGCTGGACGGAGAGTAGATACCTATTTGTTTTGTAGATTAATTACTTAATATTAAAACTTCCCCTTCCTATGCCATATCTTACTTTATTTTTTGAAAGATATATCAACTTTAGCTTTTTTAAAACTTGTTTCTTTTCTGCATTGATATTTAGAGGTTGTCTTAATTATCTTATTGTATCAAATAAAGATAAATGTACATATGTGGACAATTTATGTTCAATATTATTTCAAGAACATATCATCTCCTTTTTACTTTCTGCAACCTGCATATACAATGTACATAATGGATAGAGACGGTATTGTACTCCACCCAAAAATTTGATGTCAAAATTTCACTGGAGTCCCCTGAGTCCAAAAAAAAAGCATTTTTAAAAAAAGGTGTGTGTGTGCATGTGCGTATGCGTGCGTGCGCGCGCGTGTGTGTGTGTGTGTGTGAGAGAGAGAGAGAGAGAGAAAGAGAGAGAGGGAGAGAGAGAGAGAGAGAGAGAGTGAGTGAGTGAGTGAGTGAGTGAGTGAGTGAGTGAGTGAGTGAGTGAGTGAGTGAGTGAGTGAGTGAGTGAGTGTATTCATTAACTTGTGATAGTAATCATTTTCAAGATATCTGTTATTATTAGTTTGAATTTTACAATATTTTGTTTTTTTGTTTTTTCTTTGTAGTTGTGTTTTATGCTTATTTTAAATTACCAACACTATTCAGTTCCTTCTCATAACAATTCCATTTTCTCTATTAACTTTTAAACATCTAACCATTGATTCAGTTTCTTCTTTCTCCTTGTACATATTACAAAACTGTAATGTAACTATTTCTGCAAAGGTTTATCATGGTGCATGCATGCGTGTGTTGGTATGAAAATTTCTGAAAAGTTTGTATTTATCAAAAATGGCTCTAATGATTATGATTAAAATCTTGTATATTAAAGGTATTTATATCCCAAATAAAATGTATATCTTGAATTTTCTGGGAATAGCCTCTGAAGATCTCTTTATTCTGTATGAATTTTGCCAAAAGTAGCTTAACTGCTAAACTGTAAAAGATAGACAAAAAGTTACTACACAAAAAATCTGATGTGTTCCATTCACATGACTTTCTCTATATCTCTGTAAATTATTATTGTTAATAAGCTTACTTTTATTTATTTCATGCTAATCGAGAAAAATTAGCAGAAATAGTCTTATTTCTTACTTTATTGTAAGTAGAAGCGAAATAAGAGAGTACCATACGTTAAAGTGAAAGCCAAAAGCTGGTTGCTATGTGACTGATGTATGTTTGTTTGTATGGACAGGAGTTGACAAATTCTTGTATGAGAAAAGTATAAGTTTTTCAAAGCTGAAACCAAGAAAAAGGAATATCTCAAAAACGATCCACTCCACGAAAAAAATGTATATAACATTAATTGTGTGTTTTAATGTGCTCCATATTTTTTGTGTGTTAAGTTTTTGTCCATCTCTTACGGTTTAGTAGTTATGAAAAGTTCATCCAGAATAAAGTAGTCTTCAGAGGCTATTCCCAGAAAATTCAAAATATACATTTTATTTGTCAGGTAAATAACTTTAGTATACAACATTTTAATCAAAATCGTTAGAGCCATTTTTGAGAAAATCGAAATTTTTGAAAAAAATTCTACGTAAAGGGTAGTTTGGGGTGGGGGGATTTTTGTCAAAATCTTTGTGTTGCATCCCTGGAAGATACTAAACTTAAATACCAAGTTTGGTATTTTACCGACTTTTCGTTTTTGAGTTATCGTGTTCACAGACACACGGACACACACACATACGGACCTTTTTCTGAAAATACTTTTTTTTGGATACAGGGGACCCTAAAACATATATTTCCGGTGAAATCTCGGTATCGAAGTTTTTGGTGGAGTGCAATACATTCTCTATACACTATGTACATAGTGAGTATAGAGAAAGTAAAAATGTGGATCTTATCAAAATGCACAATTTATGTCCTTTACACTCTTGTTGTGGAGGTAAGCATTTCCGATATATTCCTTGTTACTGGTTTCAATTGTAAAGTACTTATTCTTTTCTCAGACAGAAAATGTTCATTTTTCTTTTGTTCTACTCCTGGCCAAGCAAAGAAGCGATTTGTAATGACAATTGCATAGTGACAGCTTTTATAACATTTGACTATCACTTTAGCATAGTACATTCCTTTAGTTCCTTTCTACTTATAAGGAACTAAGTAATATGAACATTCTCTATATTGTGAAGAGCAGGATGAGTCCATTCATCCCTGTAGGGACTATTGCCAGCTGAACAAGAAGACGCAGGGATCCATTGTATACGTGCAAAATAATTAGAGCCAGGTATTCCTGGCCCTCCATGAACGCAGATATCAAGAAGTGGTCCAAAAGGATCTTCAATGCCAGACAGAGAGCCACTATAGGAGTTTCCCCTGGCTGTTAGGTTTGTACATGTGCATATAAACATAGAAGGACCACTATGTCTTTCAAGAGGACACATCTTTTGCTTAACCATGATCTGCAGGGCAACCCAGTGGATGGAATGCATCTCTCTTAAACTTGTTAACATAGCCAATGCTTTTTTTCTAACACATCAGCCAGTATGGCACCCGGCCAGAATAACATGAGTTTGAGGCAGAGCTTTTTACAGAGCTCACCTGGTTACGAAGCATAGAGAAATATGATATCAATTTGTATGATCCCCAAGCCAATGGGAAAACAGAGTGATGACACAAATGTCTGGAGGTCACCCCTCCCCCCACTGTTCCAACTTCCAACTACCTGGGTGGATGGCCTACCCACTGGGAGTATGCACTCCAGCAACCTGCCCGACTGCCCATGGATGTCTTCATGCCCTCCACTATGGCATGCAAGGTCACCAGAGAGGCCCACACATGGCTACAGGAGTGCCGAAGGAATTACCTATCTCATATGTATACATTAGAGAGCAGATAAAAACACATGGGGCCTTTCCTGTGCTTACCAAAGATGGCAAGACCATGAAATATGCTGCAAAGATGGCAGCACTTCTAAGGTCTCCATTGATCAATGCAAGGTGCTATAAACCATTACTGAGTGCTCCTGCCACTGGGCAACAGGTGGCATCAGGTGCACAATGCCTCTAAGAGACAACACCTGCAACACACATCTCACTCTGCCATGGTGACGTAAGATGACAAATGGCTAGAAGCTATAAGCTACCACCATGGGAGCCACATACTGCCTGTCAACTTATATTGACCACACTTCCTCCATAAAGCCCAGTGTGATATGCACAGTGATTCATGTCAGGGCTCCCAGCTGGCCAGGACCTACACGAGAAAATGACACATTACTTCAGCAATGCCCACCTGTAGTGAACTGCAGGAATGACTGTAATGGCACACTACAACAAATAGAGACAAGTTCCCAAAAGATTGAATATAGTTCCGACGCATGTCACATTAGTGTTAGTGCAAATGGATGTACATGGTTTAGCTCAATAAACTAGATGGCTCCATGGGTGATTAGTATAGGTATGAGGACCTAATATCAACAGTTGTGAACTAAATAGACAGCAGGCAGGCAGTTTTAACTGATCTTCAATACCAACCTGTTTGGTGTGCAATTAACAGGATAAACAGTTGGTTCACTAGCCTGGCAGGAACCTCCCCTCCCCACCCCTTCTCCCCTATCCCATATCATGTTAGCTCGGTGGGTTTATTACCAGCATGACTCATGTGGTCACCTGTCCTGATCGCCTAGCATCACCTCGGATCAGGCAAGCGGTGTCTTCTCTACTCAGCTGAGCAAGCCTACTCCAAAATCACCCTGGAACTGGTGAGAAATTGCTTTGCCGGTGGTATTTATATCTGAAGGACCACCTTGCACACTGTCATTGGTCGGCACTGGCCAATAGGGGTTGAGGAGGATGGGGCAAGTGATAATGAATTAAAGGCACCCATGTTTAGCTTATTTGCAGACCTTCGTCTTTGTTAAAATTATTTTTGTTTGCTTTTATGTATATTGCTTCTTTTATGGGTCTGTCACAATATCTGGTATATATATATATATCTATTATTTTGGTGGATGAAAATTGATGTTATGGCTAGTATCGTAAGTATGTTGTAGCACCGCAGATTTTTCTGGGTAGCCCAACCTGATGCAGCGTTGGTGTTCTTTGATGTGCTCTTCCACAGTCCTCCCTGTGTGGCTATGTAAATTTTTCCACATTCACATGGGATTTTGTAAATACTGGCATAGCGGAGGCCCAGATTGTCTTTGACCATGCCCAGATGTTTTTGATTTTGGCAGGGGGCTTAAAAGCTATTCTGATGCTGCATTTAGACAGTATGCTTGCTATTTTGCGGGACACTACACCCACATATGGAATAATGGTTGTAGCTAAGTTATCTGTTTTCTCTACAATTTGATTTATGGTGGAGTTTCCTGAATGCTTTGTTGATATCTTGGATGATATACTGGTTCTGCTAAAGACTTTGCGTAGGTGCTGGATTTCTTCTGGAAGACTATGTTTCTCAGAGACTGTTATCACTCGATGTAAAAGTGTAGAAAGTGCTGTGTTTCTGACCGCTGTGGTGGCAGCTTGTATTGTTGAGGTAAAGGTTGGTGTGCTTGGGTTTTCGAACACTTTGTGTCCTAGGTGGCCATTTTCCTTTTTGTAGATGAGTAAGTCGAGGAATGGTTCTGCTCTATCTCCATTGTGAACTTGATGTTGGGATGGATAATGTTTAAGTAATCAGGAAGGCAGTCAGCATCTTTTCCACATGGCCAAATTACAAATGTGTCTTCTACATAGCAAAAGAAGTGTGCAGGTGCAAGAGGCCAGATGTTCAAACCCTTGCATATAAAAGTTGACTATGGCTGGTGACAGAGGAGACCCCATGACCACCCCATCTGTTTATTCATAGTAGCAGTTGTTGAAAAGAAAGTGATGAAATAAGCGGATGACGCTCTTGTTGAAATATGACTTGAGTGACTATAAGGTTTCCTTGAGGGGCTCTCTGGTGAAAAGTGACTCCACATCAAAGCTGACTAAAATATCTGATGAACTAACTTTGATTTCTTGTAGTTTTTGATATTATGAGGCAGGTACCAATCAGGGACTGTATAAGTTCAGTCGAATTTTGGCCAGTATGTAAGTTGGTGAACCAATGGCATCTATGATGGGCCCGAGGGGCACTCCATGTTTGTGTATTTTGGGTAATCCATAGACCCTTGGTGGAATGTGGTGGCACAACATACTTATGATACTAGCCATAACATCAATTTTCATCCACCAAAATAATGGAAATATCTACCAGATATTATGACAGACTGATAAAAGAAGCAATATACATAAAAGCAAACAAAAAAATGTTAACAAAGACAAAGGTCTGCAAATAAGCAAAACATGGCAGCCTATAATTCATTATCACTTTCCCCATCCTCCTCAACCCCCACTGGCCAGTGCCGATCAAGCCAGTGTGAGGTGGACCTTCAGCCATCCCCTCCAGGTATAAATACCTCTGCCAGAGCAATTTCTCTCCAGTTCCCTGATGATGGCAACAGAGTATGTCATTGAAAGCTTGGAAATTAATCCAACACTTACCTGGCTGACATCTTGAGAAAAAATCATTGATACCTCCATTTATGTTTGAAATGGATAACTTAGGATTTTGTGTCCATTAGGCAAATTAGGACTTCAACAATAAAATCACTAGACTGGCTATACTAAATGTTTGTCGGCTGTTCTCCAGACTCACTGACTATGGGAAGAGAGAACACCTGAGGGTTTGTTGTAATGACTTCCCCCTTCATCTCATCCTCTAATAAGTCATGTCATGCTATGTACATCTGTGGAGACAACAGCGAACAGAATCATGTTTCATCATAAGAAGCCCATTTTACAGCTAAAATAGACTGGAATGCAAACAGCCAATATTCTTTGGAATAATTTCTCTAGCATATATAAATTTAAAAGAAATTCTTTCCTCACAAATTTACCAGGCTTCATAGCTAGCCTAACTAGCTCATAGAATATGCCCTTGATATTTTTATGAGATTATGTTGTAGAATAAGTTGCAAGCATTTTATTACTTTCTCTACATGTACTATATACATAGTGTATAGAGAAGGTATTGTAATGCATATTGTAATGCACCCAAAAATTTGATACTGAGATTTCACCGGAAATACATGTTTTGAGACCCGCTGGTTCCAAAAAAGCATTTTTAGAAACATGTTCATGTGTGTGTCTGTGGGCAGCATAGCTCAAAAATTAAAAGTCGCTTAAATATGAAACTTGGTATTTATTATTTGAAAAATGACTCTAATGATTTTGATTAAATTACCTTATGTTTAAGATATTTTTATAACAAACGAAATTTATCTCTTGAATTTTCTGGGAATAGCCTCTGAAGATCTCTTCATTCTGACTGACTTTTATATAACTGGCAAACCATAAAAGACATACAAAAACTTTCTACATAAAAAGTGTAGATCTGATTAAAACACACAATTTATGCCATATACATTTTTTTGTGCAGTTAACCATTTTCAATTTTACGGCACTTAAACTTTTCTCAAATGGAAAGGCATCTTTCTTCTTGTTTCTTGTTTGTTTATTCCTGGCAATAAAAGAGAATGAAATTTCAATTGTTTCACATAGTGACTTTTAAAGAACTTGGCTATTGCTTTTAGTAGGTGCATTCACTTATTTACCTTCTACTTACAAGGAAGCTTGTCTTAAGATAAATTCTACTTATGTTTATCTTGATTAGCATGATATAGATAACAGATTAATCTTTTGAATAAAAGGTTTGTTTACTGGACAGCTAGAGAAACTCATGTGAATGGAACACATCAAATGTGTTCCACTATCTAGCTTATAGTAAGAATTTTTGAGGCTGTTCCAACACAGTTGACATTTTCAGTGGTCTATGTTTTGTTTATATTCCATTAACAAAGCTTGCAAACTGGGACAGCTATTGCTCAGTAACAGGTTGTTTTGTTGGGTATCTGTTATAGTTATGCCTTTCTGCAATGGCTTTCTTCTGTGCAAATCTTTAGTCTATGACTCCTGCACACAGAGAACAGCTTTCATTGTTGTCAGTCGCAATGGTAATAGTTAAATTTGCTACACTCGAAGCCTTCTTTGCACTACAGCATTGCATATCAGCCATCCAATCTTCAGTTTCCTTTGAAGAAGCTTCTTTCGTGTCTAGGAGTCAACTTCTTTGACCATGTTACTTTGTCTTCTTTTTTGTTTTAAAAATGAATATATGGGTAATTTCCCCAGGATTCAAATTCAGTTGTGGATTATGATTTTGAATAGTTTCCTCGCCACATTCCACTATCATATCTTGAGGAATATTATTGTTGGAAGGTGGCTGCATTGGCTAGGTGGCATTGTAAATGTTGAAAAAGAAGGAGATCAAAATGATGACATAGGTTTAGCAAGCTACATGTGTAACAGTGAAAGTTTTAAAGTGTTATGCTATTAAGCTGTATAATAAATATGTTGAATCTAAAAGAATATGTTGAAAAATATATTGAAGATAATAATAATGAGGGCTCGGATGTTATTGACATGTCATATTTTGTTCCTTGCCCCCATTTCAGTCACTGTTTGATTAAACATGAATTGAACCTTTCTGATTACTTTTAGAGATGTTTTGTGTGTCATATATTTGCATATTTAGGTCATTTCCTCAATTTTGGTAATATTTTATATATTTTGGTGCATTTAAATCATATTTCGGTTATATTTGCAGACACACTCTTATGTTGAAATTAGTTAAATGTTTCTATATTTTAAAAGATATTCTGAGAAAGAGTTACTGATATTTTGATTTGACTGTCAATGGAATGTGGGTTTGTAGGAAACAATGTTATACCTTACTGCCTATTGTGTAGTTGGTATTGCAGGTGAGCCTCTGGTGCAGGAAGCTGCTCCCCCTCCATAACATTTCAGTAGAAAAGGAATTTTAAATGTTTCTTAATGTTAAATTTGCAGTGGATCAGTGAATATCGACATGGCGAAAATTAAGTGAGAAAGGGCAAAATTAAAAGTTTCAATAGAGTTTGGAGAGGAAATTTTCAGCATCAATGGAGAAGTCCTCTTCTGTAGAGCGTGTGAAGTTAAAGTGACATCAGGAAAGAGATTTAATGTGCAACAGATTGTGATACGCTAAAACACAACAACAATGTCAGTCAGAAATCTGCTCATCAAAGCAGGCAACGTCTTTTGTTGGAAACAGTTAAAACAACGCCATCTTTCAAATCTGATTTTTCAAAAGATCTTTGTGAAATGATGATATCGGCTAACATTCCCCTCAACAAAGTAAAAATGTTCATTTCAAAAGCTTTATGGAGAAATACACGACACATCACATTGCAGATGAATCAACTTTGAGGAAAAATTATTTACCTTCGTGTTATGAAAATATGTTGCAAAAAATGAGAAGTATGGCAGCGAAAAATAAGATTTGGGTGCCGATGAAATGCCAGATGCTTGTAGGAAATCCATTGCCAATGTTGTTATCGGTACGCTTTTTGTTGACTGTCCTGGTGATATATTTTTGTTGGGCTCAAAGTTCTGACTCTGTAAATAATTCTACATCTGCCATATTATTTGAGAATGCCATGAAACTGTTATGGGGTGGTGAAGTTAAGAGGCAAAATTTATTATTGTTTCTAACGAGCATCTCATACATGGTAAAAGCAGGAAAATGCCTAAAGATTCTGTATCCGAAAATGGTACACTTAACTTGCTTAGCTCATGGTTTGCATAAAGTTGCTGAGGAGATAAGACAACATTTTTCTGATGTGGATAGATTGATTTCAAATGTAAAAAAAAATATTTGTCAAGGTTCCATTGAGGGTGAAAATGTTCAAAGAAATTACACCTTCCTCCCTCTTCCTCCCAAACCAATTATTACCCGAAGGGGCACGTGGCTTGGTGCAGTTAAGTATTATTGCGAGAACTACGAAGATGTAAAGAAAATTGTGTCCACATTTGATAGCAGTGATGCGTCTTCAATCAAAATTGTTCAGGAATTGTTTTCCAGCAGTTTTTTGCAGGATTTGGTCTATATAAAATCAAATTTTGGAGACATTGCAAAATCAATTTGGAGCCTGAAAGCAATAGGTTTAGAATTAAATGAAACTTTGGCGATTGTCAAGAATGTAGAATTGGAAATAGGCAAGCTAGGGGCACTGTAGCAGTTTCCATAAAGGACAAACTTACCAAAATGCTGAATGGAAATTGTGGATTTTCAACAATATGCAGAATTGGGGACATTTTAAGTGGTGGTAAAGCTATTTTGGATGCAGATGACCCAACATTGGAGTGCAGTGACTTGATTCTTGCGATGTTGAAAGGAGCTTCTCATGATTCAAGATTATTTTGAGTGACAACCAGAGAAGTTTCCTCTTGGATAATTTAAGAATGCATGTGGTAATGAATGGAACAGGAAAATAGATATGTAGTACTTCAAACTTGATTTCACTGTAATTAATAGGGGCAATTATTATTTATATCCACAGCTTGATATGATTTTTGTTCTTACAGGAACAAGAAATGTGAATTGCGTGGATAACAGAAGACACTATTACGTGATAAGATTGTTGTGAAACAGATATTGTTTTCTATTGTGAATCAATAAATATTCATTAAATATATATATTTGATTGGTCATATTTTGTCTTTTTTTGGTCATAGTGATGATGGTGGTGGTTAGTGTTTAAGGGCGCTCAACTACAAGGTCAACAGTGCCCTTATCAAACAAATCATGGCAAAAACCAGAGATAAAACTCAATAAGAAATATTATAAATAAGAACAAAAGATTAATCTAAAAATTAATGTATAAAAGTAATCATAGAAAAAGCCACAGATTGGTGATTTAAGAAAAAGAAAAAAAAAAAAAAATCAAAACTAAATCAAAATCAAGGATAAAAAATAAAGATTCGAAATTTGAAGGGTATCTTCGATAAAAATCTTAGCTACCACTCGATTATCGTCTGCCAGGACTTCTGCAAGATTGGCCGGCAGTTGCAGTGATTCCCGAATATGTGCTAGATTAACACAATCTAGCAGCACATGATGGACAGACAAATCTTCTCCACATAGAGGACACAATGGAGTAGATTCTCTCTTAAGAAGGAAACTATGTGTAAAATTGAAGTGGCCAATACGCAAACGAGCCAAAATTACTTTCTTCCGTCGAGATTGACAAGAGGAAGTTACCCAGTTTGTTGGAAGGTCCTTCACTACTCTAAGTTCCTTTTGCAGAGAGCTGATCACTCTTCATGCCAGCACGAAAGTATCCCCTGCACACAACAAACTTAAAGTCTTCCAATGTTATACAAGAAATGTTTGTACTGGGCTCGGTGGTTGCCATCCTTGCGGCAAAATCTGCCAGTTCATTCCCCGGCAAGCCAATGCGACTAGGAATCCATGCACACTCCACATTAACCCCGGAAGCATGTAAAGTGTGGAGGGCATTCTGGATACGCTGCACGATAGGATGATAGTTGTAGAGATCACCAAGGCTCTGAAGTGCACTCAGGGAATCACTCAATATAAGGCAGTCACTTAAATTTTGACGGCCAAAGTGCAGAATGTCTCAATATATTACGTATAGCTCCGCACTATAAATAGATGTGCCACTATGCAAACCAAATATATATTGCTCGGTATCATAAACAAAGGCACACCCAACACCAACGGTGCACTTACTTCCGTCAGTATATATACAAGTTCGGTCATTGTAGTTTGACAACAATTCTAAAAAACATCTACGGATACTAGAAAAAGGCATTGTAGACTTTCGGTATGCCCTCATCCCGAGGTTTACGTGGGATGTTGTAAGTTACCAAGGTGGGTGCACCCTGTCCCCCTTAGGAAACATTCTAGGCATTACGGTATCGTGCATATGAAGAAGCATTCGGAAGCGAATACCTGGGGGCCATGGACTAATTGAGATATTTCTATAACGTTCGTCCAGCTCGGTGTTAAAGAAAAGAGTGAATATTGGATGTGAAGGCATACACTTCAGCCCACAGCCATAATTTGTTAACAGGACATCGCACCTACACTGCAGAGGGGGTTCTGCCGATTCAGCATAAAGGCTGGCTACTGGACTGGTTGGAAAAGCTCCAACAGCCACACGAATACCCTGATTATGGACAGTGTCTAATCTTCTCAGCACAGATGGTCTTGCCGAAGAATAAACTATGCATGCGTAATCTAACTTGGCTCGGATCAGTGCGCGAGCAAGACTGTCCGATCCGCTCCCCAAGATTTGCCACTTAGTATCCGTAGAAAATTCAGAGAATGGTTACAGAGCGCTTTCAGCTGTGCTATATGTGGTGACCAACAAAGTTTTCTATCGAACATCAACCCCAGGTATCTCGTCTCATCCGCGAATAATAGTAAAACTGTACCAAATCGCAACGAAGGTGGTAATTGCCTCCTGCGGCGCCAGAAGTTCACGCAGAGTGACTTCTCAGCAGAGAAGCAAAAGCCGTTTTTAGAGCTCCAATCTGAGAGGTTGTCTAAACACTGCTGCAGACGGCGTTCCAAAAAAGGCGTGTGCTGAGAAGTACAATAGATGGCAAAGTCGTCTACAAATAAGCAGGACGATACTCCTGGGAGAATACATTTCGAGATAGAATTAATTGCTATAGCAAACAGCGTGACGTTTAGTACCAATCCCTGTGGCACTCCATTCTCTTGAACAAAAATGTTTGATAAAACCGAGCTGACCCTTACTCGGAAAACGCGGTCCCTCATAAACTCCTGAATGAATAACGGAAGGCGTCCACGTATGTTCCAGTTGTATAGGGAACGTGTTATTCCTGCCTGCCAGCACGTATCATAAGCCTTTTCGAGGTCAAAGAACACCCCAATGGTTTGACAGTTCTTCATGAATCCATCCATTATCTGCGTCGAAATCGAGACAAGATGGTCAGCTGCTGAACGACGTCGTCGAAAACCGCACTGGGTGTTGGTCAGTAGGTTGTGAGTTTCCAGCCACCATATCAACCGTCCATTGATCATGCGTTCTATCACCTTGCAAACGACACTGGTGAGGGAAATTGTACGGTAGCTGGATGGGGAAAAAACGGTACTTTCCAGCTTTTCTGGAAAAATGGCGTCAACCCAAACACGATTATAGACCTCGAGCAGGAGGAAGGCCTTACCTTCAGGAGAGAGATGTTGCAACATTTGGAGTGTATTCCATCAGGACCTGGTGCAGCACTCCCTCATGGTGAAGAGACTATTATAATCTTCAAGATATTAAGATCGAAAGTTGAAACATTGAAATTCCTCCTGAGCCTTAACAGAAAGAAACTCAGGTGAATAATTATCTGAGGTAACACTTGGGCGAAAGCACTGCCAAAAGTGTTGGCCATGTCAAACTTATCAATAACATCTTCAGCTGTTTTAAGACCGGCGATTGGCGTATGAGTCGTTTTTCCGTCCACGCGCCTTAACTTATCCCATAAGATAGAGGAAGGTGTATGTCGATATAATGACGCTACAAACTTGCTCCATGATGTCTTTTTGCTATCCTTAATAACCTGCCTCGATTTGGCACGCATCTTTTTATACTCAATCAGGTTATCCAGTGTTGGGCAACGTTGGAAAATCCTGAGAGCACGCCTACGAGCACGAATGGCATTCCGGTATTTATCCGTCCACCAAGGTACCGGAAACCGACGACAGGTTTGGGTCGTCGACCGTGGAATAGACTGCTCAGCAGCATCAAGAATATTTTTCTTTAAGTGCTCCACCAAACCATTCACAGAGTCGTGCTCGTTGTAATAAAAGGCAGCCAACCGGGAGTAAAGGTTCCAGTTGGCTTGATCTATGCGCCATCTAGGTAAACGTGTGGAACATGTATCTTGTGGCAAGAGACTAATAAGACATGGAAAGAGGTCACTAGAATGCAAATCAGAGATAATATTCCACTGTAAGAAAGATGCTAATGGTGGTGAAGAAACTGCTAAATTCAGGTGTGAAAAACTGTTGAAAGCATCAGAAAGAAATGTAGGTTCTCCGGAGTTCAGGAGAATTAGGTTATAATTATTCAAGAAATCAGCAATTAACTTTCCTCTCGCACAAGCCCGACGTGAGCCCCAAAGTGTATAGTGGGCATTTACAAAACCTACCAAAAGAAAAGGTGTTGGTAGTTTAGAAACTAGATCCCCTAAATCAGTGAGCGAGAGGTCGTCACTCGGAGGAAGGTATAGGTATATTACAAATGGTGAATCTAGTATGTGACAGTTTAATCCTTACAGCTACTGACTGGAAGTCTGAATGAAATGATACTGATTGCGCGAATATATCATCTCTGATGAGCATCATAGTGCCTCCGTGCGCAGGTACACCCTCTTCCGGTGATAGATCACACCTTACAGTGGTGTACCATTTGATTTTGAAGCTGTCTTGTGGACGGAGCTTAGTCTCTTGCAGATATACGAACAGAGGATCCTTCTGGTTAAGCAGCAGTTCAAGCTCAGGTCAATGTGTTCTTATTCCACGTAAGTTCCATTGTGGAATAGCCATGTTCTTTATAATGGGATAAGTTGTACATTGTGGTTGTTTCTATTTTGAAGGCTGCGGAGGTCAATTCAGTTTATTTTTTTAAGGTGTCGGGCTAATTCCTTCTACAGGAGGATGTTCATGTCTCTTTGTCACTGTCCTTCTGGCAGTGAGAGCAGTATCACCTTCCTCCATCTCCTCCACTTCAGAGAACCCCTTTCCAATTGGAAATAGAGACCGGCGAAGATGAATGTCGCCGACCTGAGTCCCTCCCAGACGAATCCCCAGAAGAGGACCAACTCTTGTTTCCCTTTGTTGATTTGGGAATAGACTTTATGCTTTGCTTGAGGAAGTCGGTTCTCTCATAGGTGTTCTTAAACTTTCTTTCTGGTTCTTTATATGTTATTAGCTTGTCAGTCTTGTTGGTCGAGGTCGATCGCTTTGGCGGCGATTTAACTTTAGAGCTTTTTAGTTTCAGATGTAGATGTTGTTACTGACTTAATGTTGAAGTCGAAGGCCTAGGAAGTGAGCTGACTGTGAGAACCTTTTCTGCAATAGTGGCCCTGTTTAGTTGCGATTTCCCGATTTTGTACCAATTTAGCTACAACTAAGCTATAGGTACCATACTTCGGAACAGAGGGTTGGCGGATTCGCAAGAGTTTCCGGGCTTCCAAGAAGGACACCTTCTCTTTAACCTGAATTTCCTGGACCGGCTTTTCCTTTGCAAAATGGGGACAATTATGGTAACTTAACGGATGTTAACCGTTACAGTTAACACACGTTGGAGCTGACGTGCATTCTGCGTCATGCGAGGTTTTACCACAGTTGACTCTGGTAGACTCGCCATTGCAGAATTCACTGGTGGGGCCAAAGCACTGACATTTATAACATCTGAGCGGGTTCGGTATATACGGTCTTACCTAAATGGATTCATACCCTGCCATTATCCTTTGTGGGAGATCTACCCGATCAAAGGTAATAAACAAGGTATGGGTAGGCACAAATTCTCCATTTACTTCTCTTTGAACACGATGCACAGATGTTACACCTTGGGGAGTAAGATTTTCTTGAATTTCCTCACTCATCAAACTGTCCAATGTGCGCGTGTTAACCATACCACGTGAGGAATTCAAGGTTTTATGTATGTTGACCTTTACTGGAAAGCTGGCTAACATTTTGGCCTTAAGTATTTTTGCAGCCTGGGATGTTGATTGTGCTTCTACCAGGAGCGTGCCATTACGAGCTCTTATACAAGATTTTACAGGACCAGCAATGTTATCAAGACCTTTGAATGACAAAAGGGCTTACACTAGAGAACTTTCTTCCTTCCTCTGTTCTGTTAACAATCAAGTAGCGAGGACCACAACACTCTACTACTTCTTTTTCGAACTCAGTACCATATTTAATGGATTTTTTGGATTTTGCTATGAAAGTATATTTTAATTTTCCTCCCCGGTGCTCCCCACCCACCATAGAGTCCAACAAGGGGTCACCCCACTGGGATGACAGGGCTACACAGGGAATATAGCAGGCTCGCCATCCCACTCACCCTGGAGGTCAGTATAATACCTAGTCCTGGCCGATTGACTAGGGATGGGCTAGTCCCTAGCCTCCCGTTTAGATGAAGCAGAAACCAAAGTGGTGTATTAAGTTGCGTACCCTCCCTAGTCACTGAAAAGACAGAAGGCCAAGGCTCAGATACGCAACCCTCAACCAACCAGGATATTCCCTTCCACCAACACAGGTCTCCATGCACGGCCAATACACGGGTGGGAATTTTGATTGACTGACTCCCTCACCACTCACAGGTTGTCTACACGAGGGAGTTCAGGTTGGCATTTTTTGGTCATATTTAGGTATTTTTAAAGTCATATTATGCTGCATATTTCTAACCTTTTTAGGTCATAAACATCCAAGCCCTAATAATAATGTATGTATAGAAGATGTCTTAAATGCTGCTACTCAACCAGTTCCCAGGATTCACGGAATAACCTACAATATTTTGACATGGTAGTAATGCTGTGGTTTGGATTTAAAGCAAATTGTTAAAAATCGCTTAGAATAAAGAAGAGTTCAATCTGATGATGCTTGTTGGTCCAGGAGAATTTGCCTTTAATATAACAGACACTTAATGGAGGAAAATGGATGTTAAGGTAAACAACTACATAGTTAATAACATTAGCAATGAGCAATTAGAAATCACAATTATAGAAAGCACTGCAAGAGAAATGCTAGAAAAGTTTGACACTGTTTATTCAGCCAAGTCAAGTGCGAATAAACTGGTGTATAAGAGAACATTGCTAAGCTTAAACATGGAAGAAAATCAAGATCCCACAGAATGTTTAAACATTTTTGAGAGGCATATTAATGAGGTAAGTAACACCAGGGAGTACATTTTAGAAGAACTACTTATTTTTATATATGCCTGAAAGTGTTGCTGACAGAGTGCATATTGTACTTGTTCAAAATGAAAAGGAAAAGTCCGTAGAATCTGTGAAACCAAAGCTAATTTTGCAATTCAAGAAGAGAGAAGTTTTTTTTTATTTATTAACAGGTTTACAATGTAGATAAACATGTTGCTGCATCCAAAGTTGAAGCCTTTATCCTCTTCCTCCACTTTTCTCTATTCTCCCAATCATATTCCTCTTTCAATATTTTTCAGCCACTTAAGTCTAGGTGGGTTCCATTCTAAAACTTGGTAATCTTATCTCAGGCATTCTGCAGATATGCCTGTACCATTCCAGCTGTTATTAATAAAATCTGAAATTGAATTTTGAACTTTCATAGTATGTCTTATCACTTTGTTAGAGATTTTTCCAAGTTTAGAGAGTCTATTAGATCTGAAACAGTCAATTTCAGTAGATAATTTTAAATTTAAATTCCTATTCAGTGTCCAAGTTTCTGCTCCATAAGTTAATTTCTAATTATTGATTTGCATATCTGTAATTTAGTTTCTAAGGTTATATTTTTGTCCCATAACACTCCATTCAGCATGGATATTGCTGTTCTACCTATTTCAATTCTATATTTAATGTCCTCTTCTTCACTATAGTTTGACTTTATCTTCACTCCTAAATACACACTCTCTTCACTTGTTTTGATGCATCTTCTAAAACTAGATCTTTATCTTCATCTCCAAATGACAAACAGATTATCGTCTTTAAATTAATTTTTAATCCCCATCTATTATATTCTTCAAAAAAGTTTTCTACTCATATATTCTAAATCTTCATAGTCCTGAGCTATACTATTTGGTCATCTGCATAACTGAGGGTATAAAGCGTAGAATTAACATTTTTTGTTAAAAACCTCTAAATGTATATTGTTCTGTGTCACTTGGCAAACTCATTTACGAGTCAGACTAATAAATAAATAAATTACCATATACCTGCATTTAGTTTTCCAATTTTGTAAAGCTTGTTTTATAAATATATTGAAAAGGGTAGGTAACCCTGACGTAACTAAGAATTTCTCTGATACATTTTTCCTGATCCTAATTCTAGATGGCCAAAAAAATGTATAATCCTTTGCAGTAAAGAAGAAAGCAGATCTGTGTAATGGCAACATAGAGCTGGTCACTGTCAAACAGACTGTCCTACAAATGAAGGTGGACTCAACTTCAAAGGAAACAGCAACCTGAGGGGAACAAGAACAGGTCAACTAGAGACACCAGGAGAGGAAGAGCACAAAGACAATCCTATATTTCATTTCCTGTTCCAGTGATGGTTGACTCAATGAGTAAACATTATAATGCTAAATTTAACAAAACTGTGTCTGGTGGTTAGACAGTGGATGTTCACACACAATTAACAGTCACAGATACTGTTCCACATGTACAGAATTGGACTCACTAGTGAATGTAAAAATAGGTGATGGTTTTTCATTGAAAGCTAATAAAATCGGTAAGTGTTAATTTTGTTTAATGCAGGTAATAGATAAATGGGTTGAACTAGTAGTTAAAAATGTTTACTGTGTTCCAAGCATGAATAAAAATTAGTTGAGTGTACCATTAATTACCAATCAATAATAATAAAAATGAATGTTTAGAAAAGAGGGAGCAGAGATTTGTGAATAAGGAGCTTATTGCAATTGCTGAGAGGAAAGATAAATTGTTCATATTAAGTGGAAAGTTAAGTCATGATAAAAATGTAAAATCATACACAAGTGTTTTTCAAATGTCAAACAAAGAAAAGTGGTATAGTCAAACCAATTTCAGTAATTTTGTGTGTGTGTGCGTGCGTGGGGGGGGTGTGTGCATGTGTGCGTGCGTGTGTGTGTTCATTCACTTGTGATAGCAATTTTCAAGATATCTGTTATTATTAGTTTGAATTTTACAATATTTTGTCTTTTTGTTTATTGTTGTTGTTGTGTTTTATGTTTATTTTAAATTACTAACACTATTCAATTCCTTCTCATAACAATTCCATTTTCTCTATTAATTTTTAAACATCTAACCATTGATTCAGTTTCTTCTTTCTCCTTGTACATAATACAAAAACTGTAATGCAACTATTTCTGCAAAGGTTTATCATGAAGTAGTTAGTAACATAAACATTCATAAGAGTAGTTTGTGAAAAAATTAACATTAGTGGATAGGGAAAATTATGTCAATGTAACACATTAGATTTATTTTTTCATATGTTCTCTTGTAGCTAAGGGACAATTTTCTAGTCCTTCAACAGATTTGTAATTCTGCAGTACATTTTGATTTCTTTAGTGTCTCCAGCATCCTTAGTAGCTGTTTGCTTTTCAAGAGGGTTTTCTACTATCAGAGCATGTGATCTGTTCATCCTTTGAGTTTTACTCAAATGTTTCTTTGGGGCATACTTTACTAATAGTGCCACTTATTGGTCTTTTGGAACCATCCTTTAAGCTTTGGTCATATCGGATGATGAATGAAATTAGTGAAATGATACTCAAATGATATCGGGGTCCCTGGAGTTTAAAGTTACTCGACATTCGTCTTCTCAGGATAAGAGAAAACCCCAAAAAAAACTTATCCAGGTAACTCACCCCAAGCGAGATTCGAACTCACGACCTGTTGAATGTGAGGCAAACACGCTACCGCCACACTACCCAGGCAGGTTTGGTTTCCTTTGAGTTTACTGATTTTTTCTGCACTAATTGTTATTGAATTTGTTGGAAAGATTTCTTTGTTTTTCCTTTGTTTTAATTTATTTTTATTGTATTGCATTATCCAGCTTAATAGTATTCAGAAACTAACAACTATTTTATTGACATTGCTCTCTATGAAGTTTGAAATACATATTAACATTTAATCTTTAAGCAATAAATAATATTTGCTCTTTATATGATTTTGAAAGATTATATTTAAACATAATATGAGCTTTGAACATATGAGTAACTAAAAGAGTTGAGGAAGAGAATTAATCTAATCTGATATCATAGACTTAATTTTCTACAAAGTCTTTAAAATTGAATACTTTGAACATAAGAAAGGAATTTTAGATTAATACTAATGCAGCAGATCTTAATTATTGACAAAACTCAAAAGTTTCCGTTGTCGTCAAATGTTAAACTTTTATACTATTACTTGCGAAAAACTGTATTTAATTGATAACTCATGATACAATGCCAATAGTTCATCTGCATTTTCAACTTGATAAGTTACCACAAATATGTCTTTTCCAAAATTTATTTAAGAGTATATTCATTTAGATAAATTGCTTACAGCAGAAAAATAACAATGGTCTACATTGATTCTGTAGTATAAAGGAAAATAAGTGACTTTAATGGAAATTAGTCCCTGATTTTATATATGGAGTCCATTTTTAGCTGTCGCATCTAGTTTATGATTTGTGCATATATGTCAATGATGCTAAATTCATTCGGCTTGTACAGCTTACTGCGACGATTCATTATGTTATTCTAAATGGTTGTTTATTTTCTTCCTAATTGACTAACTTCCAACTTCCCTTATCACCCAGATGTTTGTATTTCATTCCCAACACTGACCTGTGGGTCAGGTCTCTCCTTTTGTGACGTATTTACTGTCATAGCTCTAAACTTGTGTTCATCTTCTACAGGGGATAGGCAAAATAATGTGAAAACCTGTACTTACTTTGGAATGGTTTATTAATAACGGGTTGGACCCCCATTTGCCCATAACACAGTTTCAATTCTTCTTGGAATACTGGAATATAATGATTGTACAGTCTCCAGTGCTACTCTTCTATCAGAACCTTTTCTAACTCCTGTAGTGATGAGGGAGGTGGAAACCTGCTACGTAATCTGTTCTCCAATATCGCCCAAACTGTTTTGATAATGTTCAAGTCCGGGAATTGTGTTGGCCAGGAAAGATGATGCAGTTCATTTCCATGATTGTACTGTGTGAATAGGTGCATTGTCGTCTTGAAATATGGCATTGTTGTTTGGGAGCAACATTTGAATAATGGGGTCAACCTGATCACCTAAAAGGTTTGAATACTCTTTGTTTGTAACACAGCCTTTGAGAGTAATGATGGGAGCAGCAGAATACCATGATATGGCTGCCCACACCATCACACTTCCACCTTCATGCTTAACTGTTGAAATCGAGCAATCAGGATTGTGGACTTCTTTTGGAGTTCTCCAGTTCTGGCCTGATGCTGGAAATAACATAAACATTGACTTGTCGGACCATATGACTTGTTTCCACTGATCAGCTGTCCAGGATTTATGCTGCTGACACAATTTTTTACACTTCTTTGCATTGGTTTTAGTCAATAATGGTTTAGGTCTAGCAACTTGTCCAGGAATATTCACTTTATGGAGTTCTGGGTGGACAGTGTCGATAGATACAGGTTCTAGAAGATGACTTTTGAGCTCTGCAGTCACTTTAGCCACAGTAGTTTTGTGTTTTTTGACACAATTCTTGTTAATGTACGACGATCTCTGTCATTTAGTTTTGATTTTCTTGCACTATTACTTTGCATGTTTTGTGTTGGCTGTTGAAACATTATATAAGTTGGGTGTCTTGGTTACTGTTGCTCCAGGTAATGGAGCCCCTCATTGCAACTCTACCTGTGCTTCTCAACGCACACACAAAGTGTGCACTACTCATAAACAACCTGTACTGATGGCTAGTCAGTAATGAACACCTGAGTTGTTCACACTATTCACTGTATATGTGTAGTGCTAAAATACAAGTTTGATGCTAAAATACAAGTTTGAGTATGGCTTACACAGGAGAGAGGTCTACAAGTTTTGTTATATGTTTGATGGAAAGGTTCCTAAAATAGACTCACAAATAAGGAAACTATATTGCTCAAATTTCAGAGAGAAAATTGCTAATCAGGATAAATTGTTTACATGTTTTGAGAGATTATTTTATCAATATGAAGGAAAATGGAAAACAATGCTATTTGCTAAACCAATAATATGGAGAGCGCAACAGAATGCCCATGACAATTGTTACTTTTGCATGAGCAAAGTTGCTAGCTATAACAACAAAAAATAAGGTAGGAATTGAATATCCATACATGACCTATTCCTTATGGACCTGAACTACCAGCAGATCTCACTTTCAGTGAAAGCAGCTCTGTGACTTCTGACAATGAATTGGTTTCTGAAGAATTTGATAATTCACCGCAACAGTTTAATCAATTTGAGTTAACTGGTTTAGGCCTCACAAGACAAAAAAAGTGAATTACTGAACTCAAGACTACAGGAGAAGAATTTGTTATCACCTGGTGTTACAGTTCCACAAGTACTAAGTAGAAAAAGACCAACTTGTGTTTTGTGAGGTTGGACAAGGAAGCATATGAGGCAAATAACTGGCATCTTTTTATTGATTCCTCCAAACAAAGTCTAACAGCAGTGTTACTTTATAATGGCAACAAGTCAATTTCAAACCTGAGAGTCTTATGAAACTCTGAAGCATGTTCTTGAGGAAATTTAAGTACCACAATCATGAGTGGCAAATATGTGTGACTTGAAGGTCACTGATCTATTACTACGATAACAGGAAGGATATACAAAATTTCCTTATTTTCTTTGCAAAGACATAACAGAGGAACAGACAAACATTGGCAAATTAAGCAATGCCCTTGCTAAAGCATGAAACTGGTTTTTGGCAGACAAAGAAATTCAGGTTGTTAATGAGTTCACATACTTGGGTATAAAGTTGAGTAGTAACGGAGGATGGGAGAAACAAAAAAGAACTGCGCTGGCTAAGGGAAATATGGCCATGACAGCGATATGGAAATGTTTATGTATGATGCCAGGAATGAGTTTTAGATGGTTTGAAAGGCTTATTCTTCCTTAGTTGAATCTCGATGGTTTTATGTAGGGGAAATTTGGGGAATAGATGAAGGTTGTTAAATATGGATTTAATATTAAGAAGCTTCTGCAAACTAATCTTGGGAGTTTCCAATTCTACTACAAAAGCATCAATTTTAAGAAGTAGGAAAGGAAGGCGTCAGGTGATGGAAAAAGTATTGAAATATTTATTTCTGATCCAAGAGCTACCTGGTTATGTGTTTTCTTCTAAAGCTGAAGAAAATCAGGGAACAGTTAATTATAAATGGTTTAGGAGATTTTTGGGCTAATATTGGATATTTTGGAAGAGGCTTTTCCAGGATGGAAGACATGGATAGACAAATGTTTTTTTCTCAAATGAGAGAGAAAGGTTCATTGGCATTTCACAGGGAGCTAAAAGAAGACCCAGAGAAAGAAAAGTATATTTTGATCTGTAAAAAGAATGAAAGAGAAGGGATAGCCTGGTTTAGATTAGACATTTAGAAATTAAGGGGAATGAGGGGAGAGGTGTGTCCAATTTGTGTGTCGCCCTCTGTGGTGTAATGGTTACCATGCTGACTTCATATACCCATGGTCAAGGGTTCAAACCCGGCGGAGGACGATGGAGTTTTTCGGGTGTAAAAATCCTTAGCTTCCTTCGGAAGGGAAGTAAAGCTGTGGGTCCTGTGTCATACATTTACGGCATGTAAAAGAACCTCAAGCCTGATAGAGAGGCCTCTGAGCAAAATTAAGTATTTCATGCCCAGTATAGAATGGGACGCTGAGAACCACAGCAGTTAAAGAGCATCTATAAATAAAATGCCATTTCATTTCCAATTTGTGGGGAGAAGGAACATGAAGCTCACATTATCTTTCAGTGCAGGGCCACAATTAACTGGAGGGAGAATTTAATAAATAGGAAATGGCAACTGAGGAATAGCCAGATACCTAAACTAGGGGAGTTTTTATGGAAGATAAGGGTGAAATTGAAATGGTCAGTTGAAGAACATGGAAACTAGATTAATTTTAGGGGATAAAGAATATTTAGTAATACCTTTAAATGTTGTATATTTAATATTTATGGCCTGACCATAGTCAGACCATACACTTAGCACTATAAATAAATAAAATAAAACCAATGCCTCTTGTAGATTCTACTCCCTCCATTACACCCAAAACCTGGCATGATGAAACAGTTCATGAAGGCACGTGACAAAAGTTGTCCTTGCTTTCCAGTACTTTGCAAAGTTTCCACCATTATCACAAGCTTTAATTGGAGAGGGAGTATTTGGTGGACCGCAGATAAGGGAATTTGTGAAAAACACTAATTTTACCAGCCGTCTCCTTAGTGCAGTAGTAGTGTTGCTGCTTGCCAAGCGGGAGACCTGGGTTTGATTTCCAGTACCGACATGGGGGGATTTTCCCCACTGGGAGACCTGTACTGGGGTGCACACAGCCCTGTGAAGTCCCTGGGGGGCCAATTGAGGAGCTATTTGATGGAGAAATAGCAGCTCCAAGTCATGAGGAGCGCATTAACTAGCCAGAGGGGGGGTTCGAGGTGCTGACCACGTCTCGCCCTCCAATACTGCACCCCATCCCCATCTGTCATGGACCAAGATGAGGGACGCAGTGGCCAGACGGTAGGCCAAGGTTCCTTGCGAGCTGTTGTGCCATGGAGTTATGTTATTAATCTTACCAGCTCTATAAATGAAATTTAAAAAGATGCATGAAATGGACTCAGGCATTACTAAGAAACTTCTAAGCAATATCTCCATGGTGTAATGGTTGCCATGCTAACTTCATATGCCCAAGGTCGCGGGTTCAAACCCGGCAGAGAACGATGGATTTTTTCGGGTGTAGAAATCCTTAGCATGGCTTCCTTCGAAAGGGAGGTAAAGCCATTGGTTCCGTGTCGTAGATTTACGGCATGTAAAAGAACCTCAAGCCTGATAGAGAGGCCTCTGAGCAAAATTATGCGGTCTTTCACGCCCAGTATAGAATGGGACACTGAGAACAACAGCAGTTGAAGAGCGTCCATAAATAACACGCCATTTACATTTTTTTCTAGAAATTGTCAGAAATGTCCTGGAAAATTTCAGACTGCTTGGCTGTAGTACAAGTTTGAAGCTGCATTTCCTCAAGTCACGTCTTAACTATTTCCTGTTAAATTAGGAACTGTCATGAAGAGCAACATGCAAGGTTTCACCAGCACTTGAAAGATGTTGAATGACATTATCAGGGATGTTAGGATGCACATATGATGGCTAATTACTCAAGAAAGTTCCATGGGAAAAAGAAAAACAGGTGCACAAGATAACTAATATACATTCTCAAATTTAGACACTTTCATGTTAGTCATTTTCTTTAAAAGTTGTGTATGAATTAGTAATATTTTTACAAATTTTACAATAATATTTTCATTGAACTTTGTCATATTGGCAAAACAAGATGTGCTATGGAAAAATGCAATGCATTTTTAATTCTGTACACCAAAATTAGTAAAAGTCACATATTTTTAATTATATCGGAAAAAATGTTTATTTGTAACCTAGTGTAACCGGCACATTAAAATTGGTACAAAAAAGTAAGTAAAAGGAATAAGAGAAAAGGAAAACATGCAAATTTACTAGAAGTTTTAAAAGTAAATGTGTGTTGCTGATTAAGTCAATACTATTGCAGAAAATTATTATATACAGTGTGCTAAAGTAATTAATTACATTTCTCTGAAGCAATGATAATTAGTTGACTTTCTTATATTTGCTTTTCACTTTACCTATATTTTAGCACACTTATGATACTCACTGCATGTTGTGTACAGAACCACGATAAGTTTTCTTCTTGTAGGCAACAGAAGCTTCTGTGTAAGGGAGAGTCAGATCCACATCATCAAAGTACTTATCCTTTACTAAAGGTGGTTGCCGAGCCATTAAAGTATCAACCCCAAGATAAGCCACCTACAATCAGTACAAATTTAAAAACAATCAATTATATCATTTAAACAATAAAAATGCAATCAAAGAAAAAACAGGAAAAGAAAAAATAAAGGAAATTCTTAATCACATTAAAATAAGCAAGATTTGTAACATGTAAAATATAACTTCTGGTGCTCCTTTTATCTAAGAAAGGTACATATGATAAAAAAAGCAAAGAAAAAAAAAGAAAAGCTGCTCTGCTGATTCTGATGTAATGTCCCGTTCACAATAAGATGTAAACATCCACAAGCATTTGTAAAACCAATTGGAATTAACACTGTAATAATTTATAAAACAATACAGATTGAGTTGAACCAGGCATTCTATTGCTGCACATACTTAAACTTTATTCCCGATGCATTTCACCTTCAGTTGAAGGCATCAACAAAGTCTCGACTGGCTGGAACTCCAGTGCTCCTGTAGATCTTGCTTCTCTGGGGTGGAGATATCTGATGGAGGTTTTATGAGGTTTAGTAGCGAGTTCAACTTCAGGAGGGATGTCAAAGTTCATAGATAATCACATGTTTTTTTTTATATTACAAAAAATCAAGGTGATTACCTTATCAAAGTTTCAGCTAATCGATGATGCCTTCAACCAAAGGTGAAACGTGTCAGGAATAAAGTTTAGGTATGTGAAGCAATAGAGTGTTTGGTTGACCCAATTTTATTATTATTTTATAAATTCACAGGCATGTTATTCAATGAGAGTATTCACATAGACACATGCAACATGCTATGCAATGCAATGCAACATAAAGAGTTTGCTAACTCCAAATTTTATCCTTGCATTGTATTCATAGAGAAAGAATTCTGCATTCCTTCCTCTATGCATTGCCTGCTATTCAACAGCAGATGATCACAATGCAAGATGTTACAGCACTACTGCTCAATTATTGTGACATCACTGCTGCAAACATTAGTTGTGTGTATGTAATTTGTGTTACTTATTTATTCATTTACAAGGGACATTCAATAAGTAATGCAACAAATTTTTTTCTTGGCCAATTTTGGTAGAAATAAATTTAAACTTTGTGACATCTTTAAATATTCCTGCTTCACTTCATACAGTTTCATTAATTTCCGATAGGTGGCAGCACTAAAACTAGCTTTCAAAATGGCATCTGTAATGGAGGTGCATTCCAAACAGAGTTATTGAGTTTTTTTTGGAAGAAAACCAGAGGATCACAGTTATTCATAGGCACTTGCAGAATGTCTACGGAGACCTGGTAGTGGGCAAAAGCATGGTGAGTTGTTGGGCGAAGTGTTTGTCATCACAACAAGGTGGGGCAAACCTTTCTGATCTCCCGCACACAGCTGTGACTCCTGCAATATTGGAATGCAAGGACTCTCTTATTCGAGGTGTTCCACGGATCACAATCAAACACTTCGCTGCTCAACTTGGCATTTCTGTTGGTAATGCTGACACATTGTCCACCGGTCGCTGGGTTCCTCAACACCCATAAGATCACAGAAGGGCCATGTGTGCGGAATTGCTTGCTCGTTATGAGACTGAGGGTGACAATTTTTTGTCAAATATTGTCACACGTGCTGAGACATGGTTTCATCACTTCGAACCCAAAACTAAACGGCAATCCATGGAGTGGCACCACACCAACTGTCCTTCAAAGAAAAAGTTCAAAGCTGTACTCTCAGCTGGCTACGGTTTTCTGGGACTCTGAAGAGGTTATTCTGTTCAATGTCGTCCCTCAACTGTGAAGTGTATTGTGCTACTCTATGGATATTGAAGAAACAACTTCAGCATGTTTGTAACCACAAAAATGCAATTCAACTTCTCATCGTGCATGACAATGCAAGGCCTCAAACAAGTCTGCGCGCCTGAGAGGAGCTCACAAAACTAAAGTGGACTGTTCTTCCTCATCCATCATACAGCCTGGATCTCACTCCTTCCAACTTCCACCTGTTTGGCCCAGTGAAGGGTGCACTCCGCAGAAAGCACTACAAGCATCTTATGGAAGGTATTGATGCAGCAAGACATTGGCTCCGACATAGACCAATAGAGTGGTACCTTGCAGGCATATAGGCCATTCCATCAAGGTGGCATTGAACGGAGGTTATGTTGAAAAATAGGGTTTTGTAGCCAAAACATTGGGGAATAACATGTTGTATTTGAATCCTGAATAAAACCAACCTGCTCTAAGAAAAAAATGTGTTGTATTACTTATTGAACGCCCCTCATATAAAAGAGTCAGTGAATTTTGTTATTCAATTTGAAACTTGTAGAGAGCTCAGATGATATCTCCATGCAATTTACAGTTCTAGAAGAAGTAGTAACAGAAACTCAGTCATTGTGAGTAGTCTTCCCTCGTGCTTGCGCTTGTGCTATATTATGTCTGCACTTGCATCTCATTGTGAACTTAGCTTAAGATGGGTAACTTTGTTAACTTGTTACTCTACTGCATAGCTGCAATTTATCAAAAATATGAATACTGTAATGATGGTTATTATAATAATGTGTATTGAATACCTTAGTGTGACGATCTATCAGCCAATTTAATTCAAAGTCTTCATCGTCATCTCCAAAAGGGTTTATTAGTTGCTCTGCAACCTGTGTAAAGCAACAATTTTATTAACCCAATCATATTATATGACACATGATAGCTAAAGTTTATACTGTACTACAGCTAAGTCCATTCAGATATCTCTGGGCCTCCTGGCAAGATATTCATTAAGTTCTAAATTATCTGGCTACAACTATATCACACATATGTATAATGTTAATTTTACTGCCTATTTCTCCTGATATACTGTAGGAGGAGAGAGTCGGACAAAACCAGGTAAGTGGGCAAATCAGGGATTCAAGTTTTATCACTTGATTTGTGGTGACATACAGCAGAAACATAGTAGAATTACCATAACAGCATCCAGTGAGCTTAAGTCGTGTAAACCATCCATTTTGCACTAGTGATTTGTTTAAATTTTCATGGTAAAAGATTAAGAATTCCGCATTGGCAATATTATGCTGCTAATTTTAAATACCTAAGGATTTAATTCATGTGTTTACACCATCTGCTAGCTCACCTGTTATTTCAACATTTCCTATTGATTTCTAGGAGTTGTTTGAAAAACGCTAGAGTAAAATTAATTTAAAATGGCATGGCCAGAAAAAACCAGGAAGCGATATTCCAGCGGTTCTACAGCCATCAGGAAATATGACAAGCGGCAAGGGAAAACAGCCATCATTACTTCATCCCCCTACAAATTAGAACTAGAAGCAGAAGAAAAAGAAAGGGTGAACATACAAGAAAGAAAGATTTAGCAATGAAGCAAAAATTGTTCAAGGTGACAGAAAAAAAAAGGGCTAACAAAACTGAGGTGAAAAAGAAGCTAAAGAAAAATAAACCCTTGACATCAGAAGAGAGGAGAATGAAAGTGATGAAGCACGCATCTTTTGCAACAGTTTGTAAGCACATTCCAAATCTAGGGAGGGCTAGATACAGTGCACATGAAGCGTGCAGCAATGCAGATGAACAAAACATTTGCGATTTTTGTGCCTAAAATGTTTAAAAACTCTTAGGGCATAACTGATACCAATTTTGTATGATGTAGCTTTGATATAGATTCAAATTCAATAAGTTTTGTATATAATATGCTGCAATTTTTTGTTTAATAAATAGTTTTATTGGAAAGTATCAATGTGTTTTTAATTACTCTTTCCAGTTCCTGGTTTTGTCTAACCAAGTTGGACAAACTGGTACAGTGCACAGTTTTAGAAAATGTGTTTTTATGCTCTTAATTGTAATTGGTCACCATTGATTTAGATGCTTTTTTCTTCACAAGGGATGAGTTTATCTGTTTAGCATAAATGTTGGCTGTTTCATTTCCGTTTCTATTTCTTTATTATCTCCTTTTGTAATACATAATTTACAAGGATCGTCAGCTTGATTACAAAACTAAACTTATAGTATAAATAATATCATGAGTATATATACTTTATTAAAAAAAAAAAAAAATACAGGGGGTACCATCATACAGCATAACTTTTTAATGTAATATTTTATACTCCTCTATAGAGTATAATAAATTTTCTGAGAGATACTTTTTAATTGCTTTAAGTTTGCAGTTTTCTTCAGTTATCTGTTTTATTTGTTTAGGCAAATGATTGTACAAATCTTTGGTTTTACTTTCTATACTTTTGTTACTTAACGTTCCTCTTAGTCTGTTAATGAAATAATTTTGTTTCGTTCTTGTGTCATGTTTGTGTATGTGCATGTTTCTACTTTGATTGATATGATTTTTTATTGAGTATTTAATGCATTCATATATATACAGTGCCGGAAATGTTAATAAATTTAGTTTTTTATAGGAATTTTTACAAGTATCCGTCTTCTTTAGTTTACATATTATTCGAATGGCATGCTTCTGTAGTCTTAATATTCTTTGCATTGTTTTTTTCTGTGCATTATCCCATAATACAACCCCATAGCTCAAATGAGAATGTATGAAGGCATAGGATATTTGTATTAAGCTATCTCTATCCATTTGTTGCGCTGCTTGTTTTAAGATGTATAGTCCTGTATTTATTTTTTTTGCTATTTTTTCAATATGTTTTTTCCAGTTTAATCTGTTATCTATTATTAATCCCAAGAAGTTTGTTTCTGTTACTTGTTGTATTTGTAGGACTAATTGAATATTGGGTGGGATTTTCTTTTTTAAGCTGATTTGCATCCATTCTGTTTTATTTGTATTTTTTACCATCCCTAGGTTTCCTAGCTCTTCCCTAATTTTTTCAAGTAGTATATTTGATTTATCTTGTACTTCAAGTTCTGTATTTCCCCTTATTATAATTGTGGTATCATCAGCATATCCAATGGCCATTTCACCTCCTTCTTTTATTATTTTGAATAAGCAATTCATATATATAAGGAATAGATATGGCCCTAGTTTCGATCCTTGTGGAACACCATGATTCACTTTGTTAAAAGATGATCTGATTTTAAAGTAATGTAAAGTAAAGTTTTATTCATCCATTAAAGTGGTTTGGTACAATGTACAATCACTATTGGACATGTCAAGCTATAAACATGAATAATCATAAGTTTTTGCAATATATACATTATGTTTTTACAATATATACAATAGTCTTTACATGCTATATACTAATAATTCATGACATACATTCATGTTCAAGGTAATCATTGATAGAGTAAAAGGAGTGGTTAATTAGATGTGCCTTGAGACTGGATTTTAGCTGGTTTACATTTTTAATTGCCTTGATATGACTTGGTAAATTATTGTAAAGTTTAATGCCAGAGTATAAAATACTTTTTTGGTAGAGTGAGGTGTTGCAGCTGGTCATATGTATTTGTGTATTATCCCTGGTGTTGTGTTTATGCACCATATTATTAGTTACAAAAAGTGAATCAGAAGCATTAATGTTCTTGAGTATAAATGTAATAACTGTATATATGTAAATGCAGGGAAGTGGGAGGATTCCGAGTTTTTTAAAAAACGACTTTGGGCTAACTCCTTCAATAGCTCTGATAATTTTTTTCTGTGCAATAAAAGTTGATTTGCATGCTGGAGACTCACCCCAAAAGACTACCCCATAACTTAAGAGTGAGTGCACATGTGCAAAGTATGCTGCTCTGTTTCTTTACTTGTGCATGTTGACAATATTCTTAGCATATAACATAGAGAGCTGAGTTTATTATTGATGAGGCTAATGTATGCATCCCATTTCAAATTACTTTGTACACAGACCCCAAGGAATTTTATGGATTCTACTTTTTTGAGTGACTGATTAGAGAGTTGTATTTGAGGGGCAATATAATTTTTGTTGTTATTTGTGTGTATATCCATTGCTACAGTTTTATTTGCATTTATAATAAGGTTATTCAATGTAAAATAGTTTGTGATTTTCTCTGAGACTTGATGAATAGAGGTTAAAAAGATTTCTTTTTGAGATGCCGTAATCAGAATATTTGTATCATCAGCATATAAAATGGTTTTAGTAGATGGATCATTTATGTGGAAATCATTTACAAAGAGAAGAAATAGGATGGGACCTAGTATAGAGCCTTGTGGCACACCATAGGCACACCATTTAGGTTACCATTTGAATTGTACATAATTTCCACACTTTGTTCTCTATTTTGTAGATAAGATTTTAGCCATTTTAATGGTAGGCCCCGGATGCCATAATTTTCTATTTTAGTTATTAATTTATGTATATCTACACAGTCAAATGCTTTAGTAAGATCAAGAAAGATTGCGATTACATATTCTTTCCTGTCTATTGCATTTATGAGGATGTCATTTCCTTTACAGATAGCTTGTATTGTTGATTTCTTTTTTTGAAAACCGAATTGGTACTCTGATATTATTTTATACTTACTGCAGAAGCTCTGTAGTTGACTTAAAAACAAACCCTCTATTATTTTGGAAAATGTTGAACATAATGATATGGGTCTGTAATTTTCCATTGCATGCTTTGAATTTTTTTTCTTGTATATTGGTCTTACTATTACTTTTTTTTAGTGCATTGGGAAATGTACCTGTTATAAAAGATTGTTTAATTATATACGTCATTATCTCCGACATTTCAGATTTACAGTGCTTAACCATTTCATTTGTAAGTCCATCTAACCCAAAAGATTGTTTACATTTTAATGTGTTTATCTGTTTAATAACATCCTCATTTGTTATTTCTCGTAACACCATTGAGTTACATATACTGTTTTCAGTTGTTTGCTGGTTTTGACCTTGGCTGAGGCCTAAGGTTTTTACAATATTGATGTAATAATCATTAAATTTTTCTGTTATGTTTATTGGGTTTTCTATTAACCTATTGTTTACTTCAATACATATGTTTTCTACCCATTTTTGTTTCTTTACTTTATGTGATGCTTTTATTATATTCCACGCTACTTTAATTTTATTTTCTGCATTTTGTATCAGTATTTTGTTGTGCTGCTTCTTTGCTTCAATTATTACTTTATTGAGCATTTGTTTGTAATTTTCTATATATGTGTATGATTTATCGTCTAGTTTTGGATGTTTTAAGCTGTTTAGGAATTGCATGCATTTTTTGAGATATTTATACCTTTGGTTGACCAGGTTTTACTTTTCTGCATACCACAATTTATTTTGCATATAGGTATTGCTGTGTTTAAGCATTTTTCTAAGATTTTAGCAAAACATTCAAATGTTTCATTTATTTCATATTTTTCATAGATTTCTTCCCCTTGTGCTTCTTTGATGTAGTATCGTAATGCTTCTAGTGTGTTTTTGTTTACTATTCTTTTTGCCTCTATTAGTTTGTTAGTTTTGGGTCTTAAGTTACCCAGTGTTTTACTTACAATTTGTTGGCCATTGTGGTCACTTATTCCATTTATTATTATTTTAATTTGATAACATTCCCTATTAAGGTTTGAGAACATCAGGTCCACGCATGTTGCTGAATACTTAGTTACTCTTGTTGGTTCTGTCTCTGCCAGTGCGACATTATTTCTTACTAGCATTTCTAATAATAACTTTTTCTTTTTGTTTTCTACTAGAACATCTATATTGAAATCTCCTATTACTATGGTGTCTCTATTTTTACTTATACTGTTGAGACATTCTTCTAGTCTCTCGAGAAAAATTACTTTGTTTGCATTTGGAGGACTGTAGATCCCTATTACTATGAGGTTTTATTTTTTTGCTTTATTTCGATTGCTGCAATTTTGCTGCACATTTCTTCACACAATTTTTTGCAATCTATTTCTTTGTATTTAATTTCTTGTTTAACATAAATTACCACTCCCCCACTTTTATGGTTATTTCTGCAGCAACTAGCCCCCAGTGAGTAGTTTTCATAATTATTTATATTTAATTCCTCTATTTTTAGACCATGCTCTGTAAATATTATAACATCGGGTTGCATATTTATTGGCAATACTTTGAATGTTTTGATGATACAGACTAAATTTATTTTTACCCTTACTTTTTGTTGCCAAATTAATTTTTTCACCTAACAGATTTTGTGTGGTGAAGTTTGTGCAATCATTTGCCTTACCTTTAGTTGTATTTTCTTCTAAGTTAGTTGTACTGGACAAGTTTTCTGTACCCCCCTTTGCAGTTAGTTTCCCTGATCTATGATCCAGTTGATCGTAGCTGTACACCTGTAGATGGTATTCTTCATTATTCTCTGTAGATTTGCCGTTCCTTTTCTGCTTAGGTGCAGGCCGTCTCTCTCTATACAGTCCATTCCCATTTGCCTATCTACATCCACAAATACACACTTTAGTTTATCACACATCCAGCATATATTTTCATTTACACTGTTTATAAATCTGAAATGTACATCTCTTCTTTTCACTACACCATTTATAATAACTAGTGTTTTCGGATACATTTGTTTTATGCTCTTTGCCGCACAGTATATATCGCCCATAACCTCTTCGGGACAAGACGCTTCATTGTATTTGTTCCCACGTGCAGATATATTGCCTTTGGTTGGGCTTGGATTCCTGCGTTCTTCTTTTCAATTAGGTTTTCTAGTTCCTTTGTCTTTATTCCACTGAACACGTTCACTTTGGCCGTTTTTGATAAGTCGACGTGCTTTATTATCGAATCCCCTAGCACTATTACGTCTTCTTTCATCTTCTGTATTTCACTTTCATTTCGCCTCTCGTTCGTGTTGTTTGAGCGTTTTTCTTGGTTAGTTTCTGCAAAAGAATAAATATTTAAAAAAAAAAAACAATTTTAGGGCCTCAGTTTTGTCCGACTTTTCCCTACTGGAGCGATGGAGCGATTGTGAATTGAAACAAACAAAATGTTATATACATTGGATAAAATGAGTCAAATTTACACTTTGATTCTTCACTAAGTAATTAATTACCTGGACATGTTTCGAAGGCGTATGTTGCCTACATCGTCAACAGATTTCGACTGGCTGGCCTGTTGTTGGTATTTTCTGTGGACTCCTCTCCTTTCTCTGGTGGCTGATAGATGAATTTATAGAGCGGGTTGTCATCGGTGGGAATAGGTAATTTATTACTTAGTGAAGCAATCCAGTGTAAATTCGACTCATTTTATCCAATGTGTAATTATGCTTCACTGTGTACCACTTCCAGTATTTTGATTCTTTTGACCAAAATGTTATATAGTTTGTACATTTGTTCTTGAAAAGTTACCTTGATTCAGAATACATTTTTGAGCAAATAACCTGCAGGATAATGTTGCCGACCAAGGGTCTGTTTACTGCACAATGCCACAAACCCATAGCAACTTTAGAAAATTAAAAAGCACCGTAGAAATGAGCAGACAGTGCCATGGGAATGCAACCAGTTAGCAGACACAAGACAGTGGCACTAGAAGCAATCTGATTTTCTTCCCCATTCAATGATATGGTACATCACCAGTTTATTGAGACAATGATGCAACTTTACTGTGAAATTCAAATCCATTTTTATGTATTAACTGTCTTTTCCTTGCTCCTATCATTTAAAATTAAGAAACAAAAACATATTTATATATTTGCCGGTAGATGGTGTAGTACTGCACTAAATATCTTCTCTATTCTATGCTAAGTGAATCAAGCGGTTGTGGAGTCACTGTTGTAGATAACAGTAAAAATCAAATATATTTTTATGTATTAATTATCGATCCCCTCATCACATCATTTAAATAGAGAAATAAAAACGTACTTGTTTCATTCTTACAAAAGTTCAACATGGTTTTCAACACAAACAGCAGTCCAGCCCTTACTTGATTTGATAATTGACAGCATAGAAACTAAAGAGAAAGCAGTAGGATTGTTTTTGGATCTTACTAAGGCATATGATGTAATAAACCATAACATTCTACTTGAAAAGTTAAATATTTATGGAATTAGAGGCATAGCAAATGCATGGTTTGAATCGTACCTAACTCAGCTAGTAGTAATTAATCAAATTGGGTAAAGTAACAACATTTAAATCAATGCTGAGGCACGTAGAACAAGGGCTAACTCAAGGTTCAGTATTAGGCCCACCATTAATGACCTACCATTAAATGTTCCCAAAGCAGAAGCTGTACTGTTTGCAGATGATACAAATGTCCTAATAAAATCAACTAATGAAACAGAACTAAATGAAAACATAGGGGTGACTTCTAATGAACTAGTATCTCAGTTCAAGAAGAACAGGCTTCTAATAAACACCCAAAAAACAGTCGCCATGAGTTTCCACACAAGCCAAAACAGAAACAGTTTAAAAACACTTATAAATGTAGATGGGGAGATCATAGAATATCATGGACAAACAAAATTTCTGGGAATATTACTAAACGAAGATCTTAAATGGGGGGCCACATATTAATATGGTAACTAAAAAGCTCAGTGTAGGATGTTACATTTTGAAGACTTTAAAACAAGTAACAAGTGCACAGGTCCTTAGGAGCATATATTTTGCAAAAATTCAGAGTCATATTTGTTATGGAATAAAATTCTGGGGGGCTTCAACTGGAAGTGAGAAAAGGTTAAAATGCAAAAGCGAGCAATTAGAATAATGACGGGCAAAATAAATAGAACATCCCGCAGAGATTTATTCAAGTCACTATGCATCCTAATTGTACCCTGCATATACATGCTGGAAGTAATTTATTATATCGGTGTAAACAAACACAATTTTTTGGAAAATTCACAGATACATAATCACCATACAAAACACAAAGGGCACCTACATACTCAATATTACAGAACTGACCTAGCTAAGAACACATTTTATCACACAGGGATTAAATTGTTTAACAAATTACCTTCTGCCTTAAAAAACATAAAGATGCAGTGTTATTTAAAAAGAAAGCACAGTCATTCCTGTTAACAAACTCTTTTTATTCTGTTATGGAGTTTCTAAATATGTAATAAAGCTGCTGTAAATAATTGTATATATGCATTGGTATGTAAACTGTTTACTTGTTTTCTCAAATTGAATATGTAATGACTTAATGTATATTTATAATTTTTCATGTATTATTTGACAAAACCATGAAATTGTATACACTTTTTATACGGTGAATAAAGCTTACTTACTTACTTACTAATAAAGTATATTTTTGCTATCAGATTTCTTTAAAATTATCAGGCTATAAACTATGCACATTAACCAATAATCCTTCTTGGAATCTGAAAATGGTGGAGAAATGATGGAACCCCGATAATATACCCTATTAGGTTCATCTACTTGTTGCAATTGTTGGTTGCTTGAGGTTATGGTTAATGTGATTGCATCACAAAATTGGGTTAAAGGAGAAACTAACAAATAAAAACTTATCAATTGCTTTGTTTCTTTTTAATGAAAACATAGCAGCATTGATATTAAACAACAACAACAACAACAACAATAATAATAATAATAATAATAATTAATAATAATAATAATATATTAATAATAAGAATATATTAATAATAATATATTATTATATATAATAAGAATTATATTATAATAAATAATTATATGTATAATAATAAATATATTTACAACAATAAATTATCATCATCATCATTTTTCATGCCCAGTATAGAATGGAACACTGAGAACCACAGCAGTTAAAGAATGTCCATATATAAAACACCATCTAATTTCATTTATTATTATTATTATTTGCATTTGCATTTTTAATTGTTTGCCGGCCTCTCTGTGGGTGTGCTGCTTTTGTGCCATCTTTAACTTCTTAATTTCTTCTTAATGTATTTCATCACCTATTTCAGCGTTTACCCACAACACTATGAAAGTGCTGCCATAACTGTTATTATGCTTTCCCACATTGCATACTTCACCCTTTACACACTACCCTTTGGGCACACGGAGCTTCTTCTTCGACTCGTCAAGATGGCCAAGAAGAGACTGCGCAGACTCGCCGCTGCTAAGGCAGCACCCGTCGCCTCTTCCTCGGCAGCCACCGAGGAGGCAGCTTCTCCGTTGCTACCGGTCCCGGCAAGCCCTGCTTCGCCGCCGGCCGCCACCACATCCTCGCCGCAACTGCTGCTGCAGTTGCCGCCATCACCGCCGCCGCCCAGCTCCACGTTGCCGCCGCCCCGGTTCAGTGCCGTGGTACGGGGGGTCCCTAGGGACCTTTCCACCCGGCACCTCCTCGCCGCAGCGAAATCCAAGTGGCCTTCTTGTTTGAGGGCCACAAGGATAATTTGCAACCGGGGACCCACACCACTTGTGAGGCTGGAAATACAGGATCGTTCGGACCTCGACGCTGCCTTGGCGTCAGGGTTGCCCTTGTTAGGGCAACTCCTGGTCGTCGAGGCTAGCAAGACGGAACGTCACCGGCCCTGCCGTCGCTGTTGTGCCTTCGGGCATACAGCCGACACCTGCTCCTCGTCGCCGCGGTGCCACTACTGTGGCTCCGCCAACACCATTGCAGAGTGCACTGAGCACAATCTACGCCGTCGCCGCCGGTTCTGTGCCACCTGCCGTGGCACAGGACATTTCACAGGGCAAGCGCAGTGCCCTCTCTACCCAAGGAGCACCACTTCATCACCACCTCCTGCGCGCCGCACCACTTCATCACCACCTCCTGCGCGCCGCACCACTTCACCGCAGACATCAACCACCGAGGCCTCACCACCTGCACTCTCAACAGACGCAGCGACGCGAGAAGCCATTCAGGACCTCCACGCGGAGATCCTGAACGTCGGCGCTCGACTAGCTGCTCTGGAAGAGACATGCAGCCTCCTCACACAGAAGCTGCAGGAACTGCAAGCCTCCAACGCCGTAGCAGCCACCAGCCAGCAGACTACAGCCGCCGACCTGTCCACCAGGATCGACGCCCTACAAGCTGCCAACACCGCCGCCATCTCCACTCTACAGGCCTCCACCGCTGAGCTGTCCAACAGGATAGCCAGCGACCAAAATTATCAACAGCAGGTAGCTGAAGGAACATTCCCTCAGCAGCCTAAGACTCCGCAGCAATTGCTCAGAGAATACCAATCAGAACAAGGGTACACCCAGAAGAGTCACCTTAAACTTGGCAGACATCACCACTAACTACCCATCACTTACATCAATTACTTCTCCAGCGGGGCACTCAGGGCGTAAGTCACGTGTGTCCACTGGCTAATATCTCCATCACTCGCTGTTACTGCCACTGGCAGGCAGCATTCAGTATCACCAATAATACGCAGGTGCTTAATGCGGTACTGCAACAGAGAGGCATGGGCCTCCTACTTCCGGTGGGGTTTTTTTGTGAGTAGTGCCACCCTGGTTCGAGTCCAGGGTGGGGAGTCTCACACTCCCAGGCTTGCCTGGGGTTAGGGCGTTAGTTGCCTTTTCCCCCATCATCAATAAAAAAAAAAAAAAAAAAAAAAAACCCTTTGGGTGCGCTGCCTTCCCTCCTTTTCGCAGAAGATGGCGGCCGCGGTTGTAGTAGCTTCAGTGTTTCCTCTATTTCTGACGCGGTATCGAGAAATAATTGCTCAAATGGTGATTTTTTAAATACTAAACAGCTTTATAATAATAGTATTAGCAGCACACATGAAGATAGACTTATTACGCAAAAACAGATACCTGTGGCGAAGGAATGTGCTGCAGGAAACTCCGCGAACAGATAGCGTCGCTTCATAAAGTAATACAGTTAATAAGCAAAGATCTCCAGGATTCTAGAGATATAAATATCCAGCTACGTGAGGAGATCAGTTCCCTGAAGCTACAAAATGATATCAACGAGAAAAGTGCAGAAGATAACACCACTTCACTGGAAAACAATGAAAAAGACCTCGTGGCAACAGGAGTAGAATGGATACGCGCAAACAGAAAGAAAACGGTATCCAGTAAGCAAACAAATCTACATAGTAAGGAAATCCGCCTGCAAAATCGCTTGCAGGCACTACAGGGTGTAAATGAAAACAATGAACTATTAACGGAATTACCGACATGCAGTGACGATAACATTTTCGACGAGAGATATGAATTCAAATACGAAAGAAATAAGGCCATTGTTTTGGGAGATTCAATGGTAAGGCACGCAAGTAATCACCTCGATGAAAACATAAAGGTGTACTGTTATCCTGGGGCTCAACTTCAACATATTAGAAATCAGCTAGTGAAAAATATCGACGATCCTGACGTCGTGGTTATCCACGCGGGAACCAACAACATCAATACGGCAAGCACCCAGAAGACATCATGCATGAACTCACCGAGGTTGTGTCCGTCGGCAAAGAATTGTTTCCAAGGACCAAATTCTGCATTACCGGGATTATACGTCGTCGGGACGAGGATCTGCGTTACATCAATGGAATCAACTCTACATTCGACTGGGTCTGTACACTTTATGACTGTACATTTGTTGAGAGTAATGCATGGTTAGGCGATATGGATTTAGGTAGGGATGAGCATGCCATAATTTTCTATTTTAGTTATTAATTTATGTATATCTACACAGTCAAATGTAAGATCAAGAAAAATTGCGATTACATATTCTTTCCTGTCTATTGCATTTATGAGGATGTCATTTCCTTTACAGATAGCTTGTATTGTTGATTTCTTTTTTTGAAAACCGAATTGGTACTCTGATATTATTTTATACTTACTGCAGAAGCTCTGTAGTTGACTTAAAAACAAACCCTCTATTATTTTGGAAAATGTTGAACATAATGATATGGGTTTGTAATTTTCCATTGCATGCTTTGAATTTTTTTTCTTGTATATTGGTCTTACTATTACTTTTTTTTAGTGCATTGGGAAATGTACCTGTTATAAAAGATTGTTTAATTATATACGTCATTATCTCCGACATTTCAGATTTACAGTGCTTAACCATTTCATTTGTAAGTCCATCTAACCCAAAAGATTGTTTATATTTTAATGTGTTTATCTGTTTAATAACATCCTCATTTGTTATTTCTCGTAACACCATTGAGTTACATATACTGTTTTCAGTTGTTTGCTGGTTTTGACCTTGGCTGAGGCCTAAGGTTTTTACAATATTGATGTAATAATCATTAAATTTTTCTGTTATGTTTATTGGGTTTTCTATTAACCTATTGTTTACTTCAATACATATGTTTTCTACCCATTTTTTTTTCTTTTCTTTATGTGATGCTTTTATTATATTCCATGCTACTTTAATTTTATTTTCTGCATTTTGTATCAGTATTTTGTTGTGCTGCTTCTTTGCTTCAATTATTACTTTATTGAGCGTTTGTTTGTAATTTTCTATATATGTATATGATTTATCGTCTAGTTTTGGATGTTTTAAGCTGTTTAGGAATTGCATGCATTTTTTGAGATATTTATACCTTTGGTTGACCAAGTTTTACTTTTCTGCATACCACAATTTATTTTGCATATAGGTATTGCTGTGTTTAAGAATTTTTCTAAGATTTTAGCAAAACATTCAAATGTTTCATAGATTTCTTCCCATTGTGTTTCTTTGATGTAGTATTGTAATGCTTCTAGTGTGTTTTTGTTTACTATTCTTTTGGCCTCTATTAGTTTGTTAGTTTTGGGTCATAAGTTACCTAATGTTTTACTTATTTTAATTTCATAACATTCCCTATTTAGGTTTGCAAACAACAAACAAACATATATATGACATAAATTATGTGTTCTACTTTCTTATACAATTATATTCTAGATTAAATGTATTTTTCTCTATTTTATCTGATCTTATTGACAGATTATGGCAATATTCCTCATTTTTTTTTTAAATACAGCACACCAGAATCTGATAGCTGTGGGAAACTCATATATTACTTTTTTATTTCTCTAGCATATTTGTACAATGTACATGGTAGACAGAGGTCTTATATTTCCCTTAAACATTTGACACTGAGATTTCTCCAGAAATACATGTTTAGGGTTCTCTGAATAAAAAAAAAAATAATTTTTATTTTCTTTAGCACAAATGTACATGTACATTGTAGACAGAGAAGGTATTGTATTCTACCCAAAAATTTGGTGCCAAGATTTCACCAGAAACACATGTTTTGACACCCCTAACTCCCCCCCCCCAAAAAAAAAAAAAAAACTTTTTTAAACATTTCCCTGTGTATGTGGGGGGGTCAAAAATGAAAAGTCAGTCAATAACCAAACTTGTACACATAAACTTACTACACAAAAGGTGCAGATTTTGTTAAAACACATAATTTATGTTATATATATATATGTATGGTTGTTTGTCTTTTTTTTCTTCTTTTTACTATAGAGCTGTTTCCAAGAAATTCCTTGTTAATGGTTTCAGAGTTAAAATACTTATACTTTTCTCATATGGGAATTTGTCAACTCCTGTCCATACAAACAAAGGAACTTCAGTCACATAGCAACCAGCTTTTGACTATAACTTTAACCTATGGTACTCCTTTATTTCACTTCTACTTACAAGGAAGCAAGTAATAAGATTATTTCTGCTAATTTATCTCAATTAGCATGAAGTAGATAGAAGAATAAGCTTTTTAATAATAATTTGTAACAGTGAAGTAGAGAAAGTAATGTGACCAGAACACATAAGATTTGTAGACAAAGGTCTGTGTGTGTGTGCGCGTTGCGTGTGTGTTGGTGGGGGTGGGGAGAGAGCGTAACTCAAAAATGAAAAATTGGTTAAATACCAAGTTTGATTTTCAAGTTCACACACAACCAACCTTTACATGGAACATTTCTTGAAAATTTGTATTTCGTCAAAAATGACACTAGTGATTTTGATTAAAATACCATGTGTTTAAGACTTTTTATGACAAGAACGGAATTTCAATTGTTTCACATTGCGACTGGCTTTTAAAGGATTTGACTATTGCTTAGCCTATGTACCTACTCCCTTACTTCCCTTCTGCTTACAAAGAAGCAAATAATAAGACCAATTCTGCTAATGTTTATCTCAATTAACATATATATAAAAGAATAATTTTTTGAAAGCAAAGTTTGTTTGTGGAAATGCTAGCGAAAGTCGTGTGAATGGAACACATCACATTTGTGATTGATGTTCTGCAAATGTCACTCAATATATAGATGTAGGAAGCTAAAATGCTTTACTTGGGTTAATGATTGTCAAAACATGTATTTTGGATGAAATCTCAACATCAAATTTTTTAATGGAACACAGTACTTGCGCTGCTTACTGTAAGCACTGGATAGAGAAATAAAACGTCTGATGTGTTCCACTCACATGACTTTCCCAGACATCTATGTAACAAATAATTGTTAAAAAGCTTATTTTTCTATTTATTTCATGATGAACATTAGCAGAAATTGTCCTTATTACTTGGTCCCTTGTAAGTAGGAGAGAAAGAAATCTAATGTGTTCCATTCACATGTTGTCCTCTACCTGTTTCGTAATCAAACATTAATATGTCATGCTAATTGAGATAAACATAAGCAGAATTAGTCTTATTACTACCTTCCTTGTAAGAGGGCTGTCTCAGAAGTAGTGGTAAAAAGTACAAACCTTAAAAACCTCTAGTTTGAAGCTTGACGATTTTACATTGCTTAGCATTTGTTTCGCAGCCATCATTAGTGAATGCTCTCAGCGAATTTGTAAACATGGATAAAACTGGTTATTGTTATGTAATACAATACTTTCGTTTCAAAGATCTTAGTCCAACTAATATTAAAGCTGAGGTGGAATCTGCTTTAGGTCGTCTCCTTAGCGCGGTGGTAGCGCAGCTGCCTACCAAGCGGGAGACCTGGGTTCGATCCCCAGTACCGGCGTGGGGATTTTTCCCCCGCTGGGAGACCTGGATCGGGGTGCACGCAGCCTCGTGAGGTCCCTGGGTGGCCAATTGAGGAGCTACTTGATGGAGAAGTAGCGGCTCCAGGTCGTGAGGACCGCATTAACCGGCCGGGAGGGGCTCGAGGCGCTGACCACGTCTCACCCTCCAATACTGCACCCCATCCATGACGTCTGTAGTGGACCGAGATGGGGGACGCAGCGGCCGGGCGGTAGGCCAAGGCTCCCCGTGAGCTGTCGTGCCATGGAGTTATGTTAGATTCTGCTTTAGGGGGGTCTGCTCCTTCATTTATAACAGTGAAATATTGGGTGGCAGAGTTTAAGCATGGCCATATGAGCTGCCAAGACAAGCATCGTAGTGGTCCATCAAATTAGGTTACCAGTCCAGAAATTGTAGAGAAAATCCAGAAATGGTTGGTATTCGATGACTGTGAACTAAAGGTGCATGAGCTAGCAGACATTTCAGGGATTTCAAAACGTTCTTTACATCACACTGACTGAAAATTTGGATATAGGAAAGATGTGTGCATGGTGTGTGCTGTGTTTGCTCACAATAGAACTAAAACAGTGTTCTGAGGATGTTTAAGTCAAGTGGTTTGCTACAATTAGCTGAGCTTTTGCATCGGTTCATAACAATGGCTGGAACAAACAACACCATTGGAAGGGGAGAATCAGTTCATAACAATGGCTGGAAACTGGGTCTATCACACCTGAGATAAAGGAACAAACAACATGATTGGAAGTGGAGAATCGGTCCATAACAATGGCAGGAACCTGGGTCTATCACACCTGAGATAGAGGAACAAACAATACGATTGGAAGGTGAGAATCGGTCCATAACAGTGTCTGGAGCATGAGTCTTTCACCTCACACCTGAGATAAAGGAAGAAACAATACGATTAGAAGGGGAGAATCGGTCCATCACAATGTCTGGAACCTGGGTCTATCACACCTGAGATAAAGGAACAAACAACATGTTTGGAAGGGGAGAATCGGTCCATAAAAATGGCAGGAACCTGGGTCTATCACACCTGAGATAAAGGAACAAACAATACGATTGGAAGGGGAGAATCGGTCCATAAATGTGTCAGGAACCTGGGTCTATCACACCTGAAAGGAGGAAACAATAGGATTGGAAGAGGAGAATCAATCCATAACAGTGTGTGGAACCTGGGTCAATCACACCTGAGACATAGTTACAAACAATACGATTTGAAGGGAAGAATCGGTCCATAACAGTGACTGGAACCTGGGTCTATCACACCTGAGATAAAGGAATAAACAATACGATAGGAAGGGGTGAATCGGTCGATAACAGTGTCTGGAACCTGGGTCTATCACATCTGAGATAAAGGAACAAACAACACGATTAGAAGGGGAGAATAGGTCCATAACAGGGGCTGAAACCTAGGGCTATCACACCTGAGATAAAGGAACAAAGAATACGAATGGAAGGCGAGAATCGGTCGATAACAATGGCTGGAACCTGGGTCTATCACATCACACCTGAGATAAAGGAACAAACAGCATGATTGGAAGGCGAGAATCGGTCCATAACATTGTCTGGAACCTGGGTCTATCACACCTGAGATAAAGGAGCAAACAACATGATTGGAAGAGCAGAATCGGTCCATAACAATGGCTGGAACATGAGTCTATGGCTTCACACCTGAGATAAAGGAACAAACAATACGAATGGAAGGGGAGAATCGGTCCATAACAGTGCCTAGTACCTGGGTCTATCACACCTGAGATAAAGAACGAACAATACGATTGGAAGGGGAGAATAGGTTCATAACAATGGCTGGAACCTGGGTAAATCACTTCACACTTGAGATAAAGGAACAAACAGCATGATTGGAAGGGGAGAATCGCTCCATAACAATGGTTGGAACCTGGCTCTATCACTTCACACCTGAGGTAAAGGAACAAACAACATGATTGGAAGGGGAGAATCGTTCCATAACAATGGCTGGAACCTGGGTCGATCACACCTGAGATACAGGAACAAACAATACGAATGGGAGAAACGGTGCATAACAGTGTCTGGAACATGGGTCTATCACTTCACACTTGAGATAAAGGAAAAAACAATACGAATGGAAGGGGAGAATTGGCCCATAACATCGTCAGGAACCCGGGTCTATCACACCTGAGATAAAGGAACAAACAATACGAATGGAAGGGGAGAATCGTCCATAAAAATGGCTGGAATCTGGGTCTATCCCACCTGAGATAAAGAAACTTACAAGATGATTGGAGGGAGAGAATCGGTCCACTACAGTGTCTGGAACCTGGGTCTATCACACCTGAGATACGGGAACAAGCAATACAATTGAAAGGGGCGAATCGGTCCATAACAGTGTCTGCAACCTGAGTCTATCAAACCTGAGAGATAGTAACAAACAATACGATTGGAGGGGGAGAATCAGTCTATAACAGAGGCTGGAACCTGGGTCTATCACACCTGACATAAAGGAACAAACAATACGATTGGAAAGGGAGAATCGGTCCATGACATTGACTAGAACCTGGGTCTATCCCTTCACACCTGATCTGAAAGAACAAGCAACATGATTGGAAGAAGATAATCGGTCCATAACAGTGTCTGGAACCTGCATCTATCACACCTGAGATAAAGGAGCAAACAACATGAAAGGAACGGGAGAATCGTTCTATAACAGTGTCTGGAACCTGGGTCTATCAATTCGCACCTGAGATAAAGGAACAAACATTAAGAATAGAGGGGGAGAATCGGTTTATAACAGTGTCTCGAACCTGGGTCTATCACACCTGAGATAAAGGAAAAACAATACGATTGGAGGGGAAGAATCTGTCCATAACAGTGTCTTGAACCTGGGACTATCACTCCTGAGGTAAAGGAACAAAAAACATGTTTGGAAGAAGAGAATCAGTCCATAACTATGTCTGGAACATGGGTCTATCACACCTGAGATAAAGGAACAAACATTAGGATTGGTAGGGGAGAGTCGGTCCTTAACAGTGTCTGGAACCTGCGTCTATCACACCTGAGATAAAGGAACAAACAATACGATTGGAAGAGAAGAATCGGTCCATAACAGTGTCTGGAACCTGGTTCTATCACTTCACACCTGAGATAAAGAAACAAACATTACGAATGGAGAGGGAGAATCAGTGTATAACAGTGTCTGGAACCTGGGATTATCACACTTCAGATAAATGAACAAAGAACATATTTGGAAGGGGGGAATCGGTCCATATCAATGGCTGGAACCTGGGTCTACCACACCTGAGATAAAGGAACAAACTATACGAATGGAAGGGAAGAATCGCACCATAATAGCGACTGGAACCTGTGTCTATCACACCTGAGATACAGGAACAAACAATACGAATAGACGGGAAGAATCAGGTCCATAACAGTGTCTAGAACCTGGGTCTATGACACCTGGGATAAAGAAACAAACAAGACGTTTGGAAATGGGAGAATCGGTCCATAACAATGGCAGGAACCTGGGTCTATCACACAAGAGATAAAGGAATAAACAATACGATTGGAAGGGGAGAATCGGTCCAAAACAGTGTCTGGAACCTGGGTCTATCACACCTGATATAAAGGAAGAAACAATAGGATTGGAAGGGTAGAGTCGTCCATTACAGTGTCTGGAACCTGGCTCTATCACACCTGAGATAAAGGAACAAACAATACGATTGGAAGACGAGAATCGGTCCATAACAGTATCTGGAACATGGGTCTATCACTTCACACTTTAGATAAAGGAACAAACAAAACGATTGGAAGAGGAGAGTCGGTCCTTCACAATGTCTGAAACCCGGGTCTATCACACCTGAGATAAAGGAACAAACAACATGATTGGAAGGGGAGAATTGGTCCAAAACAATGGCTGGAAGCTGGGTCTATCCCACCTGAGATAAAGGAACAAACAATACGAATGGAAGAGGAGAATCAGTCCATAAAAGTGTCTGGAACCTGGGTCAATTACACCTGAGACATAGTAACAAACAATACGATTGGAAGGGGACAATCGGTCCATAACAGTGGCTGGAACCTGGGTCTATCACACCTGAGATAAAGGAAATAACAATACGATTGGAAGGGGAGAGTCGGTCCATAACAGTGGCTGGAACCTGGATCTATCACACCTGAGATAAAGGAACAAACAATACGAATGGAAGGGGTGAACCGGTCGATAAAAATCGCTGGAACCTGGAACTACCTCATCACACCTGAGATAAAGCAACAAACACCATGATTGATGGGGAGATTCGATGCATAACAGTGTCTGGAACCTGGATCTATCACACCTGAGATAAAGGTGCAAACAACATGATTGGAAGGGGAGAATCGGTCCATAACAATGGCTGGAACATGGGTTTATCACTTCGCACCTGAGATAAAGGAACAAACAATACGGTTGGAAGGGTAGAATCGGTCCATAACAATGGCTGGAAACTGGTACTATGACAACTGAGATAAAGGAACAAACAATACGAATGGAAGGGGAGAATCGGTCCATAACGGTGCCTAGAACCTGGTTCTATCACACCTGAGATACAGGAACAAACAATACTATTGGAAGCGGAGAATCGTTTCATAAGAATTCCTGGAACCTGGTTCTATCACTTCACACTTGAGATAAAGGAACAAACAACATCATTGGAAGGGGAAAATCGGTCCATAACAGTCTCTGGAACCTGGGTCTATCACTTCACAGCTGTGATAATGGGGCAAACAATAGGTTTGTAATTGGAGAATTGGTCCATAACAAAGGCTAGAACCTGGGTCTATGACTTCACACCTGAGATAAAGGAACAAACAATACGATTGGAACGCTTGAATCGGTCCATAACAATGGCTGGAACCTGGATCTATCACACCTGAGATAAAGGAACAAACCATACGAATGTAAGGGGAGAATCGGTCCATAACAGTGCCTAGAACATTGTCTATCACACCTGAGATACAGGTACAACCAAATTATTGGAAGGGGAGAATCGGTATATAACAATTGCTGAAACCTGGGTCGATACGTTCACACCTGAGATTAAGGAACAAACAACATGACTGGAAGGGGAGAATCATTCCACAACAGTGTCTGGAACCTGGGTCTATTACCTCTCACCTCAGATAAAGGAACAAACAACATGATTGAAAGGGGAGAATCGGTCCTTAGCAGTCTCTAGAACCTGGGTCTATCACTTCACAGCTGAGATGAACGAAAAAATAGGATTCTAAGGAGAGAATCGGTCCATACCAATGGCTGGAACCTGGATCTATCACTTCACACCTAATAAAGGAACAAACTATACGAATGGAAATGGAGAATGGGTTCATAACAGTGTTTGCTACCTGGGTCTATCACACCTGAGATAAAGGAACAAACACTACGAATGGAATAGGAGAATCGGTCCATAACAGTGTCTGGAACCTGGGGCCATCACTTCACACCTGAGATAAACGAACAAACAATACGATTGGAAGGGGAGATTCGGTCAATAACAGTGTCTGGAACCTGGGTCTATCACACTTGAGATAAAGGAGCAATCAACATGATCGGAAGGAGAGAATCGGTCCATGTCAATGCCTGGAAACGGGGTCTATCACACCTGAGATAAAGGAGCAAACAACACGAATGGAAGGGGAGAACAGGTCCATAACAGTGTCTCTAACCTGGATGTATCACACTTGAGATAAAGCAGCAAACAACATGATTGGAAGGAGAGAATCGGTCCATGTCAATGCCTGGAACCTGGGTCTATCACACCTGAGATAAAGGCACAAACAATATGAATGGAAGGGGAGAATCGGTCCATAACAATGTTTTGGAACCTGGGTCTATCACTTCACACCAGAGATATAGGAACAAACAGTACGATTGGAAAGGGAGAATCGGTCCAACACAATGTCTGGAACTTGGGTCTATCACACCTGAGATAAAGGAAAAAATTACATGATTGGAAGGGGAAAATTGGTACATAACAATGGCTGGAACCCGGGTCTATCACACCTGAGATAAACGAACAAACAACACAAATGGAAGGGGAGAATCGGTCCATAACAGTGTCTGGAACTTAGGTCTATCACAATTGAGATTAAGGAACAAACAATACGAATGGAAGGAACAAATCGTTCTATAAAAGTGTCTCGAACCTGGGTCCATCACTTCACACCTGAGATAAAGGAACAAACAATACGAATGGAAGGGGAGATTCGGTCAATAACAGTATCTGGAACCTGGGTCTAACACTCCTGAGATAAAAGAAGAAACAATAAGACTGGAAGGGCAGAATCGGTCCATAACAGTGTCTGGAACCTGGGTCTGTCACATTTGAGATAATGGAACAAACGTTACGAATGGAAGGGGAGAATCGGTCCATAACAATGGCTGGAACCTGGGTCTATCGCACCTGAGATAAAGCAATAAACAATACGAATAGAAGGGGAGAATCGGTCCATAACAGTGCCTCGAAACTGGGTCTATCACTACACACATGAGATAAAGGAACAAACAATACGATTGGAAGGGGAGAGTCGGTCCATAACAGTGTTTGGAACGTGGGTCTATCAATTCAACCCGAGAAAAAGGAACAAACAATACGAATGGAAGGGGAGAACCGGTCCGTAACAGTGACTGGAACCTTGGTCTATCACACCCGTGATAAAGGAACAAACAATATGATTGGAACGGGAGAATCGTTCTATAACAGTGTCTGGAACCTGGGTCTATCACTTCGCGCCTGAGATAAAGTTAAACCATTTGATTGGAAGGGGAGAATCCGTCCTTAACAGTGTCTGGAACCTGGGACTATCTAACCTGATCTAAAGGAACAAAAAAACACGTTTGGAAGGGGACAATCAGTCCATAACAACGGCTGGTACATGGGTCTAGCACACAAGAGAAAAGGAACAAACAATATGAAACGAAGGGGAGAATCGGACCATAACAGTGTCTGAAACCTGTTTCTATCACTTCACACCTGAAATAAAAGAACAAACAATACGAATGGAGTAGGAGAATCAGTGCATAACAGTGTCTGGAACCTGGGCCTATCACACCTGAGAAAAAGGAACAAAGAACATGTTTGGAAGGGGAGAATCGGTCCATAAAATTTTTGGAACCTGGGTCTATCACTTCCAACCTGAGCTCAAGGAACAAACAGCATGATTGGAAGCGGAAAATCGGTCCATAACAGTGGCTGGAACTTGGGTCTATCACACATGAGATAAAGGAGCAAACAATACGATTGGAAGGGGAGAATCGGTAAAAAACAGTGTCTGGAACCTCGGTCTATCACTTCACACCTGAGAAAAAGCAACAAACAATACGTTTGGAAGGGGATTATCGGTCCATAACAATGGCTGGAACCTGGGTTTATCACACCTGAGATAAAGGAAAAAACAATACGTTTGGATGAGGAGAATCGGTACATAAGTTTCTGGAACCTGGGTCTATCACTTCACACCTGAGATAAAAGAACAAACAATACGAATAGAAGCGGAGAATCGGTCCATAACAGTGTCTGGAACCTCGGTCAAACACACCTAAGGTTAAGGAACAAAGAACCTGATTGAAAGGGGAGAATCGGTCCATAACAATTTTTGGAACCTGAGTCTATCACTTGACACCTGAGCTAAAGGAACAAACAATAAGAATGGAAGGGGAGTATCGCTCCATAACAGTGTCAGGAACCTGGGTCTATCACACCTGAGATATAGGAAATAACAATACGATTGGAAGGGTAAAATCGGTCCGTAACAGGGGCAACAACCTTGGTCTATCACTCCTGAGCTAAAGGAACAAGCATTCCGATTGGAAGGGGAGAATCGGTCCATAACAATGGCTCGAACCTGGGTATATCAAACTTGAGATAAGGGACAAACAACACGATTGGAAGGGGAGAATCGGTTAATAGCAATGGCTGGAACCTGGGTCTATCACTTCACACCTGAGATAAAGCAACAAACAACATGATTGGAAGGGGAGAATCGGTCCATGACAGTCGCTGGAACCTGGGTCTATCACTTCACACCTGAGATAAAGGAACAAACAACATGATTGGAAGGGGAGAATCGGTCCATAACAATGGCTGGAACCTGGGTCTATCACAACTGAGATAAAGGAACAAACAGTACGTATGGCAGGGGAGAATCGGTCCATAACATCGTCTGGAACCTGGGTCTATCACACCTGAGATAAAGGAACAAACAATACGATTGGAAGGGTAGAATCGGTGCATAACAATGGCTGGAAACTGGATCTATGACAACTGAGATAAAGGAACAAACAATACGAATGGAAGGGCAGAATCGGTCCATAACAGTGCGTAGAACCTGGTTCTATCACACCTGAGATAAAGCAACAAACAATACGATTGGAAGGGGAGAATCGGTTAACAAAAATGGCTGGAACCTTGGTCTATCACTTCACACTTGAGATAAAGGAACAAACAACATCATTGGAAGGGGAGAAGCGGTCCATAACACTCTCTGGAACCCGGGTCTATCACTTCACACCTGTGATAAAGGCACAAACAATACGATTGGAGGGTTTGAATCGGTCCATAACAATGGCTGGAACCTGAATCTATCACACCTGAGATAAAGGAACAAACACGAATGTAAGGGGAGAATTGGTCCATAACAGTGCCTAGAACATGGTCTATCAAACCTGAGATACAGGAACAAACAATACTATTGGAAGGGGAGAATCGGACCATAACAACTGATGGAATCTGGGTCTATCCCTTCACACCTGAGATTGAGCAACAAACAACATTACTGGAAGGGGAGAATGGGTCGACAACATTCTCTGGAACCTGGGTCTATCGCTTCACACCAGAGATAACGCAACAAATAGGATTCTAAGGAGAGAATCGATCCATACCAATTGCTGGAACCTGGGTCTATCAATTCACACCTGATAAAGGAACAAATAATACGAACGGAAATGGAGAATTGGTCCATAACAGTGTGTGCTACCTGGGTCTATCACACCTGAGATAAAGCAATACCCTACGAATGGAATGGGAGAATCGGTACATAACAGTTCTGGAACCTGGGTCTATCACACCTGAGATAAAGGAGCAAACAATACGAATGGAAGAAGAGAATCGGTCCATAATAGTGTCTGATACCTGGGTCTATCACACCTGAGATAAAGGAACAAACAATACGAATGGAAGGCGAGAATCGTCCATAACGATGGCTGGAATCTGGGTCTATCACACCTGAAATAAAGGAACAACCAACATGATTGGAGGAGGAGAATCGGTCCATAACAGTGTCTGGTACCTGGGTCTCTCACACCTGAGACATAGTAACAAACAATACGATTGGAAGGGGAGAATCGGTCCATAACAGTGGCTGGATCTGGTTCTATCACACCTGAGAAAACGGAAATAACAATACGATTGGAAGGGAAAATCGGACCATAACAGAAACTGGAACCTGGGTCTATCACACCTGAGATATAGGAACAAACAATAGGATTGGAAAGGGAGAATCGGTGCATAACATTGAGTGGAACGTTGGTCTAAGCCTTCACACCTGATCTAAAGGAACAACAACATGATTGGAAGGGGATAATCGGTGCATAACAGTGTCTGGAACCTGGGTCTATCACACCTGAGATAAAGGAGCAAATAACGTGATTGGAATGGGAGAATCGTTCTATAACAGTGTCTGGAACCTGGTTCTATCACTTCACACCTGAAATAAAGGAACAAACATTACGAATGTAAGGGGAAAAATTGGTCCATTACAGTGTCTGGAACCTTGGTCTATCACACCTGGGATAAAGGAACAAACAATACGATTGGAAGGGGAGAATCGGTCCATAACAGTGTCTGGTACCTGCGCCTATCATACCAGAGATAAAGGAACAAACAATATGATTAGAAGGGGAGAGCCGTTCCATAACAGTGTCTGGAACCTGCGTCTGTGACACCTGAGATACAGGAACAAACAATACGATTCGAAGAGGAGAATCATTACATAACAGTCTCTGGAAACTGGGTGTATCACTTCACACCTGAGATAAAAGAACAAACAATACGAATGGAAGAGGAGAATCAGTCCATAAAAGTGTCTGGAACCTGGGTCTATTACACCTGAGACATAGTAACAAACAATACGATTGGAAGGGGACAATCGGTCCATATCTGTGTCTGAAACCTGGGTCAATCACACCTCAGATAAAGGAACAAACAACATGATTGCAAGGGGAGAATCGGTCCATAACAGCGCCTGCAACCTGAGTCTATCACTTCACACCTGAGAATAAGGAACAAACGACAGGATTGGAAGAAGAAAACCAGTCCATCGCAATGTCTGGAACCTGAGTTTATCACACCTGAAATAAAGGAACGATCAACATGATTGGAAGGGGAGAATCGGTCCATAACAATGGATGGAACCTGGTTCTATCACACCCAAGATAAAGGAACAAACAATACAGTTTGAAGGGGAGAATCGGTCCAAAACTGTGTCTGGTACCTGCGTCTTTCAAACCTGAGATAAAGGAACAAACAATATGATTGGAAGGGGAGAGTCGGTCCATAACAGTGTCTGGAACCTGGGTCTATCACTTCACACCTGAGATAAACAAACAAACAATACGAATGTAAAGGTAGAATCGGTCCATAACAATGGCTGTAACCTGGGTCTATCACACCTGAGATAAAGAAAAAGCAATACGATTGGAAGGGGAGAATCGGTCCATAACAGTGTCCGGTACCTGCGTCTGTCATACCAGTGATAAAGGAACAAACAATATGATTCGAAGGGGAGAGTCGGTCCATAACAGTGTCTGGAACTTGCGTCTATGACACCTGAAATAAAGAAACAAACAATACGATTGGAAGAGGAGAATCGTTACATAACAGTCTCTGGAACCTGGGTGTATCACTTCACACCTGAGATGAAAGAACAAACAATACGAATGGATGGGGAGAATCGGTCCATAACACTGTCTGAAACCTGGGTCAATCACACCTCCGATAAAGGAACAAACACCATGATTGGAAGGGTAGTATCGGTCCATAATAGCGCCTGGAACCTGAGTCTATCACTTCACACCTGAGATAAAGGTACAAACGATATGATTGGAAGGAGAGATTCGGTCCATCACAATGTCTGCAACCTGAGTCTATCACACCTGAGATAAAGGAACGAACAATATGATTGGAACGGGAGAATCGGTCCATAACAATGGCTGGAACCTGGGTCTATCACACCTGAGATAAAGGAACAACCATAGACATTGAAGGGCGAATCGGTCCATAATGGTGTGTGGATCCTGGGTCTATCACACCTGAGATAAAGGAACAAACAATACGATTGGAAGAGGAGAATCGGTATATAACAGTGCCTGTAACCTGGGTCTATCAAATCACAGCTGAGATAAAGGAACAAACAATACGAATGGAAAGGGAGAAACGGTCCACAACGGTGTCTGAAACCTGGGTCTATTACACCTGCGATAAAGGAACAAACAATACGAATAGAAGGGGAGAATCCGTCCATAACAATTGCTGGAACCCGGCTCTATCACACCTGAGATAAAGGAACAAACAACATGATTGGAAGGGGAGAATCGGTCCATATCAGTGTCGGAAACGTGGGTCTATCACTTCACACCTGAGATAAAGGTGCAAACAAAACGAATAGAAGGGGAGAATCGGTCCTTAACAGTGTCTGCAACCTGGGTCTATCACACCTGAGATAAAGGAACAAACAATGCGAATAGAAGGGGAGAATCGTCCATAAAAATGGCTGGAATCTGGGTCTATCACACCTGAGATAATTGACCAAACATGATTGGAAAGGGAGAATCGGTCCATAACAGTGTCTGGAACCTGGGTCTATCACACCTGAGATAAAGGAACAATACGAATTGAAGGGGAGAATCGGTCCATAACAATGGCTGGATCCAGGGTCTATCACAACTGAGATAAAGGAACAAACAACAAGACTGGAAGGGGAGAATTGGTCCTTAACAGTGTGTGGAACCTGGGTCTATCACTTCACACCTGAGATAAAGGAACAAACAATACGAATGGAAGGGGAGAATCGGTCCATAACAATGTCTGGAACCTGGGTCTATCATACCTGAGATATAGGAGCAAACAACATGATTGGAAGCGGAGAATCATTCCATAACAGTGTCTGGAACCTAGGTCTATCACTTCGCAACTGAGATAAAGGAACAAACAATACGATTGGTAGGGGATAATCTGTCCATATCAGTGTCTGGAACCTGGGTCTATCAGTCCTGAGATAAAGGAACATACAACATGTTTGGAAGAAGAGCATCAGTCCATAACAATGGCTGGAACCTGGGTGTATCACACCTGCTCTAAAGAACAAACAGTACGAATGGAAGGGGAAAAACGGTTCATAACACTGTCTGGAACCTGGGTATATCACCCCTGAGATAAAGGAGAAAGCAATATGAGTGGAATGGGAGAATCGGTCCATGACAATGTCTGGAACCTCGGTTCTATCACTTCTCACCTGAGATAAAGGAACAAACAATACGATTGGAAGCGGATAATCGGTCCATAACAGTGTCTGGAACCTCGGTCTATCACACCTGAGATAAAGGAACAAACAATACGTTTAGAAGGGGAGTATCGGTCCATAACAATGGCTGGAACAAGGGTCTATCACACCTAAGGTTAAGAATCAAACATAATGATTGAAAGGGCAGAATCGGTCCATAACAGTTTTTGGAACCTAGGTCTATCACTTCACACCTGTGCTAAAGGAACAAACAATAAGAATGGAAGGGGAGAATCGCTCCATAACAGTGTCTGAAACCTGGGTCAATCACACCTCAGAAAAAGGAACAAACAACATGATTTAAAATCGGAGAATCGGTATATAACAGCGCCTGGAACCTGAGTCGATCACTTCACACCTTAGAATAAGGAAAAAACGACACGAAATGAAGAAGAGAACCGGTCCATCACAATGTCTGGAACCTGAGTCTATCATACCTGTGATAAAGGAACGATCAACATGATTGGAAGGGGAGAATCGGTCCACCGCAATGGCTGGAACCTGGGTCTATCACACCTGAGATAAATAAACAAACAATAGAAATGCAAGGTGAGAAACGGTCCATAATGGTGTCTGGATCCAGGGTCTATGACACCTGAGATAAAGGAACAAAATACGATTGGAAGAATAGAATCGGTCCATAACAGTGCCTGGAACCTTGGTCTATCACTTCACACCTGAGATAAAAGAACAAACATTACGAATGGAAGGGTAGAATCGGTCCATTACAGTGTCTGGAACCTGGGTATATCTCTTCACAGCAGAGACAAAGGAACAAACAATACGAATGGAAGGGGAGAATCCATCCATAACAATGGCTGGAACCTGGCTCTATCTCACCTGAGATAAAGGAACAAACAACATGATTGGAAGGGGATAATCGGTCCATAACAGTGTCTGAAACCTCGGCCTATCACACCTGAGATAAAGGAACAAACAATACGAATGGAGGGGGAATTGTCCATAATAATGGCTGAAATCTGGGTCTAAAACACCTGAGATAAAGGAACAAACAATACGATTGGAAAAGGAGAATCGGTCCATAACAATGGCTGGAACCTGGGTCTATCGCTTCACACTTGAGATAAAGGAACAAACAAAATGATTAGAAGGGGAGAATCGGTCCATAACAGTGTCTGGAACCTGGGTCTATCACACCTGAGATAAAGGAACAAACAGTACGAATGGTAGGGGAGAATCGGTCCATAACAATGGCTGGAACCTGGCTCTATCACACCTGAGATAAAGAAAAAAACAATGCGATTGGAAGGGGAGAATCGGTCCATAACAGTTTGCGGTACCTGAGTCTGTCGTACCAGTGATAAAGGAACAAATAATATGATTGGAAGGGGAGAGTCGGTCCATAACAGTGTCTGGAACCTGCGTGTATGACACCTGAGATAAAGGAACAAACAACACTATTGGAAGAGGAGAATAATTACAGAACAGTCTCTTGAACCTGGGTGTATCACTTCACACCTGAGATAAAAGAACAAACATAACGAATGGATGGGGAGAATCGGTCTATAACACTGTCTGGAACCTGGGTCTATCACACCTAAAATATAGGAACAAACTATACGTTTAGAAGCGGAAAATCGGTTCATAATAGCGCCTGGAACCTGAGTCTATCACTTCACACCTGAGATAAAGGAACAAACGATATGATTGGCAGGGGAGAATCGGTCTATCACAATGTCTGCAACCTAAGTCTATCACACCTGAGATAAAGGAACGATAAACATGATTGGAAGGGGAGAATCGGTCCATAACAATGGCTGTAAACTGGGTCTATCACACCTGAGATAAAGGAACAAACAATAGAAATGGAAGGGGAGAATCGGTCCATAATGGCGTCTGGACCCTGAGTCTATGACACCTGAGATAAAGGAACCAACAATAAGATTGAAAGGGGAGAATCGGTCCATAACAATGGTTGGAACCTGAGTCTATCACATCTGAGATAAAGGAACAAACAATACGATTGGAAGAGGAGAATCGGCCCATAACAATAGCTGGCACCTGGGTCTATCACACCTGAGATAAAGGAACAAACAATACGATTGGAAAAGGAGAATCGGTCCATAACAGTGCCGGGAACCTTGGTCTATCACTTCACACCTGAGATAAAGGAACTAACATTACGAATGGAAGGGGAGAATCGGTCCATTACAGTGTCTGGAACCTGGGTCTGTCACACCTGAGATAGAGGAACAAACAATACGATTGAAAGGGGAGAATCGGTCCATAACAATGGCTGGAACCTGAGTATCACACCTGAGATAAAGGAACATACAATACGATTGGAAGGAGAGCATCGGTCCATAACAGTGTCTGGAACCTGATTCTATCACACCTGAGATAAAGGAACGATCAACATGATTGGAAGAGGAGAATCGGTCCATAACAATGGCTGGAACCTGGGTCTATCACACCTGAGATAAAGGAACAAACAATAAAATTGGAAGGGGAGAATCGGTCCATAATGGTGTCTGGATCCTGGGTCTATTAAACCTGAGATAAATGAATAAACAATACGATTGGAAGGGGAGAATCGGTCCATAACAGTGTCTGTAACCTGGGTCTATCAAATCACAGCTGGGATAAAGGAACAAACAATACGAATGGAAAGGGAGAATCGGTCCATAACGGTGTCTGAAACCTGGGTCTATCACACCTGAGATAAAGGAACAAACAATGCGAATAGAAGGGGAGAATCGTCCATAAAGATGGCTGGAATCTGGGTCTATCACCTGTGATAAAGGACCAGACAACATGATTGGAAGGGGAGAATCGGTCCATAACAGTGTCTGGAACCTGGGTGATGATGATAATGGTGATTAAGGGCGCTCAACTGCCGAGGTCATAAGCGCCATAACGATTAAAACTTGGCAATAGGCAGTAAGAAAACACCAAAAAAAAAAAAAAAAAAAAAAAAAAAAAAAATGGAAAAAACACAAGTAAAAGAGCTAACACAGTTGAAACGGAAGTAGCAGAACTGTCCAGCCCTCTAAACAGAGCTGTATATAAAACTCCACCTAAAATCAACACATTAAAATTAAAAGAGTTTAAAAAAAACTGCCATCACACTAAAACGTCAAGGTAAAAGAAAGCTTTGCTAAAAATTTAAAAACCCCGTCCACTGCTCTTGGGTCATCTGCCAGGACCTCAGCAAGAGAGGCCGGCATGCCCATAGATGACCGAATGTGTGCCAGGTGACCACACTCCAGCAACACATGACGAACTGTCTGTGCCTCCCCACAGAGCGCACAGACAGGAGCAGGTTCACGTTTAAAAAGGTAACTGTTAGTAAAAATACAGTGGCCAATTCTTAGCCGAGCTAGTACTACCTCCTCCCGGCGGAATAAACGAGAAGAGGTTACCCAGTTGACAGGGAGGTCCTTCACCTCTCGCAGCTTATTACCACGGAGAGCCGACCACTCCGCATGCCAAGTCCTAAAAACGACTCTCCGTACAGCCACTCTAAAATCTTCTGCTGTTGAATGGGTAATCGTAACACTGGGCGGTGTGACTGCCGATTTCGCTGCCAAATCCGCCGTGTCATTCCCTGGCAAGCCAACGTGTCCAGGAATCCATGCGCACTCCACATTAAAACCAGAAGCGTGCAAAATGTGGAGAACGTCCTGGATGCGCTGCACCAAAGGATGGTAATTGTACAGCTCACGAATGCTCTGAAGGGCACTAAGGGAATCACTAAGAATAAGGCAGTCACCTAATTTTCGACGTCGAATATACAGAAGGGCTTGATAAATAGCATATAGCTCGGCAGAATATATAGATGTGCAACTAGGCAAACCGTAAGTAGAAGTTGCGGTGTCAGTGACAAAGGCACATCCAACACCGTCGGGGCTCTTACTACCATCGGTGTAAATGCAAATACGGCCACTGTATTTGGATAAAAATTCTAAAAACAACGGCGAATACTATCAAGAGGCGTAACAGATTTCCCGTAGAGCGACATCCCGAGATCGACATGAGAGGTAGCGCGTAACCAAGGGGGTGTATACTCTCTCCCTTGGATAACAGCCGAGGAATGTCAACATGGTGCTGGCGTAGAAGCTCACGGAAAAGAAAACCTGCAGGCCTGGGGCTCAGAGAGCGGAGGCGGTATCGCTCGTGCAGCTCAGGGGAGAAAAACGCGTGATAAGTTAGATGCCCAGGCATACACTTCAGCCCACTGCCATAATTAGCAAGCAGGACATCACGCCGACAACGCAGAGGAGGTACTCCCGATTCGGCGTAGAGGCTAACAACTGGGCTCGTTGGAAAAGCTCCAACGGCCACACGGATGCCCTGGTTATGGACTGTGTCTAACCTTCTGAGCACTGAAGGTCAAGCTGAAGAATACACAATGCTGCCATAGTCCAGCTTCGAACGAATCATAGCACGATAAAGACGGAGCAATGCCGTCCGATCCGCACCCCAAGATTTGCCACTTAGTATCCGTAAAAGATTTAGAGAACGGTCACATCGTGCTCTAAGCTGTGCTATTTGTGGTCCCCAACAAAGTTTCCGATCGAAGATCAAACCAAGGAATCTCGCCTCGTCTGCGAAAGGAAGTAAATCTGGCCCGAGTCGAAGAGACGGCGGCATTTGCCACTTACGGCGCCAGAAGTTAACGCAGACTGTCTTCTCAGCGGAGAAACGAAAACCGTGTTTCGAGCTCCAAGCATAGAGATTGTCCAAACACCGCTGGAGACGGCGTTCCAAAAACGGTTTACGCTGAGAAGTACAGAAGATGGCAAAGTCGTCCACGAATAAACAGGAACAGACACCTTGAGGCACACATAGTGATATGGAATTTATCGCAATAGCAAATAGAGTCACGCTGAGTACCGAGCCCTGCGGCACTCTGTTCTCTTGAATAAAATGGTTAGAAAAAACCGAGCCCACCCTCACTCGAAAAACGCGGTCCCGCATAAACTCCTGAATGACCAACGGTAGGCGTCCACGTATGTTCCAGTTGTGCAGAGAAAGCAATATTCCCGCCCGCCAACACGTGTCGTAGGCCTTCTCGAGGTCAAAAAATATCCCAACTGTGGGGCTGTTCTTAAGAAACCCGTCCATAATCTGAGTTGACAGAGAGACAAGGTGGTCAGCAGTTGAACGTCGTCGTCGAAAGCCTCACTGGATGTTCGTCAGAAGATTGTGGGATTCCAGCCACCACAACAACCGTCCATAGATCATGCGTTCCATCACCTTGCACACGCAACTGTTGAGGGAAATAGGACGGTAACTGGAAGGAAGATGGCGGTCCTTTCCAGGTTTAAGAATGGGTATGATGGTGGCCTCCCGCCACTTGTCTGGAAAAATGCCATCAACCCAGACACGATTATAGACCTCGAGTAGGAAATCTTTGCCATCAGGAGAGAGATGTTGCAACATTTGGACGTGGATACCATCTGGACCTGGTGCTGAGTGTCGTGAAGAGGAGAGTGCATTGTCTAGCTCTGCCAGGGTGAAAAGGCGATTATAATCCTCAAGGTTGCCAGAAAGAAACGAGAATTCTTGAGATTCCACCTGATTCTTTACTGTAAGAAACTCAGGGGAATAATTGCCTGAGCTAGACACCTGAGCGAAAGCACTGCCTAAAGTATTCGCCACGTCAAATGTACACAACAGCTCCGGTAGGTGTTTTGAGACCGGCGATGGGCATATGGTTCGGTTTCCCAGCCACACGTCTTAACTTATCCCATACGACAGAGGAAGGTGTATGTCGATTAAAGGAACCCACGAATTTATTCCATGACATCTTTTTGCTATCCTTAATAACCCGCCTAGAATGTGCACGCATCCGTTTATAGTGTATCAGGTTATCCAGTGTAGGAAAACGCTGGAAAACCCGTAGAGCTCGTCTGCGAGCGCGAATAGCATCCCGACAGTCATCGGTCCACCAAGGTACCGGAAATCGACGGCTGTAGCCAGACGAACGCGGAATGGAATGCTCAGCAGCAGAAAGAATGGTCCCTGTGAGATGTTCGACCAAGTGGTTCACAGAGTCGTGCTCTTCGTAGCTAAATTCAGCCAAGTTGGAGTACAGTTCCCAGCTGACGTGGTCTAGGCGCCAACTAGGTAAACGGGTGGAACATACAACGAGTGTCAAGACACTAATACGACAAGGAAAGTGGTCACTAGAATGCAAATCCGAGATGATATTCCAGCATAAGGTGACTGCCAGCTGAGGGGAACAAATTGCAATGTCAATGTGTGAAAAACTATGAAATGCGTCAGATAGAAAGGTGGGCTCTCCGGTGTTCAAGAGAGCAAGATTCTGACTATCCAAGAAGTCTTTAAGTAGCGTACCTCTCGCACAAGCCCGAGGAGAGCCCCAAAGAGGGTGATGGGCATTCACGTCGCCTACCAATAAAAAGGGTGGTGGCAACTGCGAAATGAGGTGTTCTAAGTCGCTGTGCGACAGGTCAGCAGATGGAGGCAAATAGATACTGCAAATGGTGAATGAAGCGGAGGGTAGTTTAATGCTGACAGCAACGGACTGGATTGCAGATTGTATGGGTACGGAGTTGGCAAAAATATCATCTCGAATAAGCATCATAGTGCCCCCATGTGCCGGGACACCGTCCTCCGGGGATAAATCACATCGTACGGAGCAGTACTGCCTGATGGTAACGGTGTCCTGTGGACGGAGCTTCGTCTCTTGTAAGCATACAGCCAAGGGTTCATGTTGGCGCAGCAAAAAGTCAAGCTCTGGTCGATGTGGTCGAATTCCGCGTATGTTCCAATGGAGGATAGCCATTGAGTATATTATGGGATAAGTTTCAAATCGAAAGACGCTTCTGCAGATTGGGATTAGCTGGTCGGTTCAATTTGTTCTTCTTAGGCGTTGGGCTAGTACTATTTTCAGGAGCACGATCCTGCCGTTTCCGCACTGTCCCTCTGGCAGTGGCGGCAGAATCCTCCTGGTCCATCTCCTCCACAAGGGAGGTCCCTTTTTCAAGAGCAAATTTCGGTCCGAGTAGTTCGAACCGATTGGATGTGCTGATCGGCGAAGACGGCCGTCGCCGATTCACGCCCTCCTCCCCAGATGACCCTTCAGAGGAGGATACACGTGTGGAGTTGCGTGTACTTTTCTTACCCTTAGATGACTTGGTAATAGATTGCACATTCTCTTTCAAGAAGTCTTGTCGTACGTACTTGGTCTTAAACTGTTTTTCCGGGGCAGAAGACGTCGTGAATTTACCAGCTTTAGTTCCCGAGGTCGAGGCTTTCGGTGACAAGTGTGCTGGACTATTCTGTAAGCTGGCGGATTTGGCAGATGTTGATACCAACTTGGGTGTAGGTGCCGAAGGCTTTGGCAGCGCTTGGGCTAAAATAACCTTTTCCGCAATTGTAGCCCCGTTCATATCGCCGGTCTGTGTTGCGATTTCCCGACGCGGTACCGGTTTAGCTGCAACTGAGCTATAGGTACTGGACCTCAGGGCAGAGGGTTGGCGGAGTCGCAGGAGCTTCCGGGCTTCCAAGGACACCTTCTCTTTCACCCGTATCTCCTGGATCGCTCGTTCCTCTGCAAAACGGGGGCAGTCTCGGGAACTAGATGGGTGTTCCCCGTTACAGTTCACACACGATGGAGCTGAAGCACAAGCCCCATCATGGGAGATGTCACCGCAGTGGACGCAGGTGGACTTGCCGGTACACAACTCACTAGTGTGACCAAAACGTTGGCATTTAAAGCACCTCAGCGGATTGGGTATATAAGGCCTAACTTCGATGGCTTCATACCCTGCTCTAATCTTTTGAGGCAGATCAACCCGATCAAAAGTAAGAAACAGGGTACGAGTAGGCAGGAATTCACCGTTGATCTTACGTTGTACCCGATAAACAGCTGAGACACCCTGAGTCGCAAGATTTTCTTGGATCTCCTCAATGGACAAATCGTCCAACGCGCGGGTTGTTAATACACCGCGGGAGGAGTTCAGCAACTTGTGCACCTCGACCTTCACTGGATAGCTGGCTAACATGGTGGCTTTAAGTATCCTTGCAGCTTGCGAGGCGGAGTTGGCTTCGACAAGAAGTGTACCATTGCGAGCTCGAACGCAGGATTTAACAGGACCAGCAATGGCATCGAGACCCTTTTGGATAGTAAAAGGGCTCACCGTAAGGAACTTCTTACCTTCCTCTGTCCTATGAATAACCAAGTAGCGAGGACCACATGACTCGACTAGTTCCTTTCCAACGTCTTTATTAAGGGGTTTTAGTTTTGGTGCCATAGAAAAAATGGTATAAATTCAACCCCCAGTGCTCCCCACCCACCACGGAGCCCAACGAGGGGTCACCCCACTGGGATATAGCGGGCTCGCCGTCTCACTCACCCTGGAGTTCGGTGTAATACCTAGTCCTGGCCGATTGACTAGGGGTGGGTTAGTCCCTAGCCTCCCGTTTAGGCAAATCAGAAACCAAAGCGGTGTATTAGGCTGCGCACCCTCCCCAGTTACTGAAAAACAGAAGCCCAGGCTCAGGTACGCAACCCTCAACCAACCAGGATATTCCTTTTCACCGACACGGGTCTCCACGCACGGCCTACACGTGGGTGGGCATTTTGACCTTCTGACTCCCTCACCACTCTGAGGTTGCCCACAGAGGGAGTCAAGGTGGCTCGGGACCCCGGGTGCGCCTAACCCGTACCTACCGTAGTAGGCCCCTGGGGGCATCTCAGGTGAGATAGACCCAGGTGCCAGCCATTGTTATGGAAAAGTCAGGCGTTCCTTAACTCGCAGCTCCTGGATGGCCTTTTCCTCGAGAAAACGTGGACATTGCCGGGAGCTAGATGGATGCTTCCCTGTACAATGGACGCAACAAGGGTCTCGAGCACAAGTAGTTTCTCCGTGGGCAGCTTGTCCGCAACGTTCACAGGTAGCGTCGAAGGTGCACCGAGTTTGCGTGTGACCGAACCGTTGGCACCGAAAACAGCGCATTGGGTTTGGCACATATGGTCGCACAGAAACGCGTTCATATCCACAATATAGGGTCTCGGGTATTGTGATGCCCTTAAAAGTCAGAAATACCGTACGCAGTGCCACTCCGTCTTCGTTTCAATCAAAAGCGTACCGTCTCGCGTTCGGGTGGCATTGGTCACTTTACCGCATATCCTGTCAATCTCGTGTTGTATGTAAAACGGACTGATATCTCGCATAGTTTTCTTTTCACATGCCAAGGTCACACCTATAAAGCGGTCAAAAGAAGAGGTTTTGCGCGGAGATAGCATTATGGAAAGACCCCCTTCCGGAACCGTCGGCGTCAGCCTGGAAACTACATCTAGACTTCCGATCAACAACAATGATGGGGGCCATAATTGGCACTATATATATTATTCATTCACGGCGTGATTTGCACGAAGATGAGCTCAATCACCTACAAGATTTTCAAGATACAATTATTGGCATGCATCAAATGTCAGCAGTTGCCCAAAAAGCAAATTTAACTTTTAATCTAAATCCCTGCAGATGGTATAGCAAAAGAAAGGCCCGTGTGCAAGCAAACGAATACCTATACCTTGTAATAGAAATTCAGAGCGAACAACAAAACCTAAATTTGCTTTTTGGGCAACTGCTGACATTTGATGCATGCCAATAATTGTATATTCAAAATCTTGTAGGTGATTGAGCTCATCTTCGTGCAAATCACGCTGTGAATGAATAATATATATGGTGCCAATAATGGCCCCCATCATTGTTGTTGATCGGAAGTCTAGATGTAGTTTCCATCCAAGCAGTGTGCCGGAATCAGGCACTGTCCAAAGCTTAATACAGTGGTATCGATCAGTTTGCAAATTATTTTCAATTGCATGTGTTATTGTATCGATGTTGCGGCGTCTGCCATAATAACGTCTGCGTGCTGGCGGCATTGCTGCAAGAATGACCCTGTACCAGGCTGAAATAAACTAAGTCCGAGTCCTTGAGCGTGTTTGCGTGCAAGAAGGGCATATAGCGCGCAGCGGAAGTTTTTAAAAAGGCATTATGCTGCTACCCAGACTCTAATGGCACCAACTATTGATGTGTTTAGGTTTTGTTGTTCGCTCTGAATTTCTATTGCAAGGTACAGGTATTCGTTTGCTTGCACACGGGCCTTTCTTTTGCTATACCATCTGCAGTGATTTAGATTAAAAGTTAAATTTGCTTTTTGGGCAACTGCTGACATTTGATGCATGCCAATAATTGTATCTTCAAGATCTTGTAGGTGATTGAGCTAATCTTCGTGCAAATCTAGAGAGAAAAGACACCAAAATACTTTCCGGTCTGTGCCGCCTGGTAGACCCCTACCAGACCGATCTCAAGGAATACCTCAGAAGGAGTTACCCTCCAGCCACCACTGCTGGTCCATACGGGTAAGCCCTTCACCATGTACAACCCGGCTTTAAGCTCCTACCACACGTATAACCACCTGTGGCTCCCCACTTTAGGCCATGCTGCGTAATAAAGCAGACATGGATTCAGGGGACTTGTGGTTGATTACACCGGGTTTTCCGTTAGCGGTAACACGACCGGTCCGTAATTCTAACCCAAAGAGCAGCGCTCGTCGGGAAATTAAAACAGACCGGGCCCCCAAGGAAGCTACGTGGGTGTACATAACGTATGGACGGGCTCTGCACCCAAGGCTTACACATAGGGGCAGTAGGAAGGGTCCACTCAACCTTCACGCCTGAGTCCTCCGAAGAGCACACATGTTGGAAGCCGCGCTGGAACCGTGGGACAGGAACCACAGAGATAGAATAATGATCCCTGTTGGTGAGGCAGGAGTTAATAAATCTAAAGCCTTAATACTAACCTGTAAAGAATAAGCCTAGAAGGGGAAGAAGATGAGGCGAGTAAATTCGCTCTCACAAAACAAACAAATATGCACACAAACACAAAACGTGGCTCAGTTGGTGGCGATGATGAGATGGCGGCGAGTGGCTCGGGAACCCCCGGGGGCGCCAAACCCGTACCTACCGTAGTAGGCCCCTGGGGGGTTGGAAGGGGAGAATCGGTCCATAACAGTGTCTGGAACCAGGGTCTATCACACCTGAGATAAAGAAACAAACAATACGATTGAAAAGCGAGAATCGGTCTAAACAGTGTCTGGAACCTGGGTCTAACACACCTGAGAAACAAATAAACAATACGATTGGAAGGGGAGAATCGGTCCATAACAGCGGCTGGAACCTGGGTCTATCACACCTGAGATAAAGGAACAAACAATACGATTGGAAGGGGAGAACCGGTCCATAACAGTTTCTGGAACCTGGGTCTATCACACCTGAGATAAAGGAACAAACAATACGATTGGAAGGGGAAAACCGGTCCATAACAGTTTCTGGAACCTGGGTCTATCACACCTGAGATATAAAGGAACAAACAATAGGAATGGAAGGGGAGAATCGGTCCATAACAGTGTCTGGAACCTGGGTCTATCACACCTGAGATAAAGGAACAAACAATAGGAATGGAAGGGGAGAATCGGTCCATAACAGTGTCTGGAACCTGGGTCTATCACACCTGAGATAAAGGAACAAACAATACGATTGGAGAGTCGGTTCCTAACAGTGTCTGGAACCTGGGTCTATCACACCTGAGATAAAGGAACAAACAATACGAATGGAAGGGGAGAATCGGTACATAACAGTGTCCGGAACCTGGGTCTATCACACCTGAGATAAAGGAGCAAACAATACGAATGGAAGGGGAGAATCGGTCCATAACAGTGTCTGGAACCTGGGTCTATCACACCTGAGATAAAGGAACAAACAACACTATTGGAAGGGGAGAATCGGCTCCAAAGAAGGCGAAGACAATTCCATCTATAGGCGAGGTCATGGCGTCAGTTTTCTGGGACGCATGCAGAATAATTTTCATTGATTGTCTCAAGAAAGTAAAAGTAAGCAGTGGTGAATATTATACTAAGTTGTTACAATGTTTGAGTGATGAAAATGGCCACATTTAGCATAAGAGAAAATTTTGTTTCATCAAGACAATGCACCAGTTCACACATCCATTATCGTTATGGCCCAAATCTAAAATTAAAGTTTAAATTACTTCCTCATGCACCACAAGCCGATGAATGGTTCAAAGTTAATGGTTTCATACTTAATCAGGGCAAAACACAACATATGGTTTTTAATGCAGGGATACTCCTATTGCTAATGACTCGGATAATGTAAAATTCTTAGGTGTTATAATTGATAATAAATTATCCTGAGCACCACATATTGATCATATAATGTCTAAGCTCTCCAGACTTATATATTTGATTAGAAATTTGAAAAAAAAGCAAGTGACTGAGGGGTATATACGATCAGCATATTTTGCTTTTTTCCAAAGCATTATAACATATGGTATTTTACTTTGGGATAACAGCTCACATGTCTCCAAAATACTTTTACTCCAGAAAAAGGTTATTAGAATAATGTCTAATGAATCAAAGCTAGCTCACTGCAAAACATTATTCATTAAATTAAAAATAATGACTGTAGAAAATCTATATATGTTCACTGTGTTATTGTATATAAACAGCCGAACATCAGAGTACAAAAAAGACAAAATATACATTCCTGTAATACAAGATCATGCCAACACATTGATAGTCCATATTGTAGACTGACTGACTACAACTCACAAGAGTTTTGAAGTACTGGGGTCTAAAATGTATAATAAGCTATCTTTAGACTTAAGACAATGCCCTGCAGCAATTTTTAAGCAAAAATTGTATGACTGGCTTGCTGCAATGTCTTTTTATTCTCTTCAAGAATTTTTTCAAATATAATAACCACATCTGCTGTACCACTGTTAATCGTAGTTGGTATATATTATGAAATTGTTGTAATCAGTATAGTTATTTTTTTTGATATGTATTACTTTTTATTATATTGTATCTTTCATTCCTGTACATATTCTGTATTGTAAATATAATATCATTTGTAATTATTTGATTGTATCACTCTGATTTTGTCTATTGCTGTATGAGCTCAATGACAGTGAAATTATTATTATTATCATCATCATCATCATCATTATTATTATTATTATTATTATTATTCGCCGTATTTAGCCCCCCCTGATTATTTTCTGTTTCCAAACTTAAAGAAATGGCTCAGTGGTAGAAGATCTGCCAACAATAAAGAGGTGGAGTCTGCAGTTGATGGCTATTTTGCAGACCTCGATAGTTCTCACTATAAACAGGGTATCGAAGCTATTGAACGTCACTGGGAAAGGTGCACTGAGCTGAAAGGAGACTATGTAAAGAAATAAAAATGTTTTTCCCCAAAATTATTGTGCTTTCTTTGTGAGATTGGGTACTTCAGGGACAGCCCTCATAAGTACAAGGGAAATAAGAAAATGTATAGGCTAAAGTGATACTCTCATAGTTTAAAAGCTGGCCGCTATGTGAAACAATTGAAATTCCAATCTCTTTGCTTACCAGGAGTAAACAAACGAGAAACGAGAAGAAAGATGTCTTCCCGTTAGAGAAAAGTTTAAGTGGCTAAAATTAAAACCAAAAATCCAGAATATCTCAAAAACGGTCAACTCTACCAAAAAAAAGTATATGAGATAAACTGTGTGTTTTAATGAGATCTACATTTTTTGTGCAGTAAGTTCTTGTATATTTTCTTACAGTTTGCCAGTTATACAAAAGTCATTCAGAATGAAGAGGTCTTCAAAGGCTATTCCCAGAAAATTTAAGATATACATTTCGTTTGTCACAAAAATATCTTAAGTATAAAGTATTTTAATCAAAATCATTAGAGCCATTTTGAGAAAATCAACATTTTCAAAAAATGTGCCATTTAAAGGGTAGTTTGATGTGGGGGGATGAAAATCTTTGTGTCACATCCTTGGAAGATACCAAATTTAAATACCAAATTTGGTATTTAATGGTCTGTCTGCTGTCCACAGATACACACATGGACCTTTTTCTAAAAATGTTTTTTATTCAGGGAACCCAAAACATGTATTTCTGGTGAAATGTCGGTATCAAATTTTTGGGTGCAATACAATACCTTCACTATACATTATGTACATAGTATGTGTAGAGAAAGAAAATATGATACTCTACTTATACTAGATAAATTTCAACTTTCTTAAAAATGATTGCATCTTTGAATTCATCCTGCTTAAAAAAGAGTATGCTCAATAAATTATTTTAAAGCTGTGAGGTGTATGAAAGTTTCGTTTGAATTTACCTGTTAGCTACATTGCATCTAGTCATTGTGATATTCTTAAATTAATACAGGTATAAGGATAAGAGGATTGAATGAATAATAAACATTTCTACAAAAATATTCAGAGAATGTAAATGTAAATGCTTTCCTAAGGCCGTCATATGATATTAGTTGTCTTACTTCTACTGCATGCTGATAAATAACATATAATCTTACATCACAACTAAATGCAGTTTTGGATTATGAAGAACTGTGCCTAAAGCTTATTTCAATCTTTCTGAACCATAACACTCAGGCATATTTCATATGTTAAATGTTACACCAAATATCTTTATTAGCTTTTTTACAACATGCTATCTGAATTTCAAATAGAGTTTCATAAAGAAGGAATAACTATTGACAATATATTCATTTTAAAAATTCTAATAGATAAATATTTAAATGGCAATAGAGGGTAGCTACACTTGTTGTTCAAATAGAAATGGGAAAAGTTGCAAGAAAAGTTTTGATTATGAAGAGAGTTTTACAATATTAGTGTAGAATTTTAAACCTACTTGAAGATAACCTGGTAAAGAAAGTTTATATCAAGAATCATATTTAAATAAGAGGTGGCTGAGTAGTTTAAAACTATTTTAGAGGGCAATAGTGCGATCCAAATACATCAGAAACCTCTGCTCATGTTTTTCCATGGCGCACATGAAAACATGATAACACACAGCTGCTGTACACAAGGTCACAGTGCTGACTTGTTTTTCTCTGCGCTGAAAGTGCAGTATTGAGTGATATCATTGATATTGACAGTGATATCATATGGTTGAGTTATTACCAGTGTGCTTTATTATGTTGTCCTGTGCTTAGTCACAAAGTGTATTATGGCTCAGCATTTGTTTTCTACTGCACAGCGTGTATTTATTTATGATTCATATGCGAACACATTTTGTGAGTGGACTCTCAATAGTGTATAAAATGGTGAAATTGACCCACATTTAATATTTTTCACAGAGGAGGCTTGGTTCCACCTTCAACAGAAGTACGAAGGAGCCTGGCACTGGCAGAAAACTATTTTGGATTTTTCTTTTTACAAATTCTGTATATATTCAAACTCAAATGTAATAACATTTCATTGTATTTTGACGATGCCATAGAATCTGTATTTCTTCAGGCTGATAATAGATCTATCTATCTCATTTAATCTATCTAATCTAATCTAATCTTATCCTGTCTGTCTGCCTGCCTGTCTGTCTATCTATCTATCTATGGATATGTATGTACACAAAATAATTGTTTTTGGAGTTCTGAGAAACCTAATATTGTTCATGAAATACGAAAAAATTTGTGTATGGTGTGCCATTAGTGGAGAAAGAGATAGGCCAAATTTGTTTCAAGTCATCACTTGATGCCCGTACATACATGAATGCAATTTTGTCCCCTTTTATTAGAAGATTAACAGAGGGGAGTGTGATGTTAACTTTTCTCAACAAGATTCTGCAGCAGCTCATATAGCCTATCTTTTGATGAGAACAATTGAAAGTGTCACTTTTCTTTTTGTGGAAGTTTGTAATTTGACTACGAGTCGATTAATTACACTAAACAACACTTGCTAGTGTTTTTGCCAGAACATGTTTCGAAGCACTAGTTTCCTTGATTTTCAACCAGACGTCGATGTCCAGTTGAAAATGAAGAAAACTAGTCCTTTGAAACATGTTCTGGCAAAATTCCCAAGTAAGTGTTGTTTAGTGCAATTAATCGACTTGTAGTCAAATAAATTGAAAGTGTGTTTCAGGGCAGAATTATTAGTAGAGATTTGCTTCCCCCTCGCTCCCCCGACCTAACTCCCTGCAATTTCTATCTCTGGGGTAACCTAAAGCATAAGTGTACAAGACAAACCCCAGACACCCTGGAAGAATTAAAAGAAAATATGTGCCAAGAAATTTCCAGCATTTCTACTTGAACTATGGCAAGTGATAGATAGTTTCCTAAAGAGGTGCTAAAAATGTATGGACAACAGCGGTGGCCAGTTTCAGCATCTCCTTTAATATTATTGGTAAGTAAACCCTTTAAAAGTAGTTTTAAAATTTAGCATGGTTTCATCTGCGCCGTTTTTTGATAGCGGCAGGTGGCAACAATTGCTGAGGGTGCGGACAGGCAAAACACCACTCAGCCAGTTCAGACGTTTTTGAATCATCTGGTAGTTAGGATATATAGAGAGGAAAAGAGATACAAATGTTAGTGGATTTTCGAAAGAGGTAAGAATATGTTCCAAAGATATAACAATTACTTAGTAATTTAATGGGAAGAATCACTGGAATTTTTTGTCAAGATGAAATGAGCACGGGAGAGAGTAAATTACATTGATCAAGCTAATAAGGAGGAAAGCAAGGGTACAGTATAGGCGAGAATAGATGTGTGAAAATTACAAGTAAAAATGAAAGACAGGACTTTTACTTGTGGGAAATGCCCATTATGTGGAGGGAAAGAAGACTTAGAATCTACATCGGGTGGAAGGGAAGTCATTACATTAAGTTAAACCAGTGATAGATCTCAGGATTTGAAACACATTTTGTACTTTTTTTTTTTTTTGTCTGTGGCCAAGCTATGGAGATATTTTAGTTTTGCCAAAAACAAGAGAGAGACAAGCTGGCAACGCCGCAGGTTGAATCACTTGCACTAGATAAATACATAAACAAGCACAGCAGTGCAGGCCAATCAGAATGCCAGTTGTATTCATTATATCCCACAACATTACACCATCCTGCATCGTGTTTGCAAGCGACCAACATGTTTACATCCAGAAGACAGTTCCGATCCCTGACCAACCTCAACACAAGCTTTCCGAGTTAATTCATGTCTGATAAGCTGCTCAGAATATTCCTTTAATTCTTTTAAGTGATTAATTATTTTGAAACCCTATGTGATGTCCCAAAATTCCTACCAAAATTAATGTCAGAAATACGTTACTCTAAGCATCTTACAAGTAACAAACTATTATCTTCATGCATTCCTGTGGAATTAGCATCCAATTTGTAACAAAAACCATTTATTGTTTTGAAATTGACTGATCAAAGATCAAAATGCCATTAGACTTTTTTGTTTGTGCAAATTACAAGGAATGCAGTAAGTTCCCTTCCATCCAGTATAGTATTTGCCTGCATGGAACTGAAAACTGGAGAATTTAATTCATATTTAAGTTTAAAAGAGACAAAAAAACATTGTTAAACAGAATAATGACAAAGGAGAGCAAGCGTATGGGATATGCTTTTTTAGAAAGTTAAAAAGAACTGGAAATGGACAGTGAAGAAAGAGGAAGAAAAATTATACAAATAACCTATAGGTATTAAATAATGTATATGGAGTGAATCTCTTCTAAATGGGTGGCAAGGGCCTATTTCAGTAGGCAACTATATACTGTACATTTGTTAGCACTAAATAAATCATATTATTAGCATTTTTAATATTTTAAGTATAAGTTCTACTATTTTTATAATTATATATTTAGTGTCTTACCTTAAGAAGACCCATATAGAAAAAGAATTGCAAGATTGTAAACAAAGGGATGTAAATGTCTACCTCCATCTGATAATCTTTTTTCCTTGAGGCTACTTCCACATACTGACGACCAACTAAAGCAGCAAGGAAGAAGGAATATGTAGCTATTGTTACAACCTGAAATTTAACAAATTATATTTTGTATGTTTAATACATTTAAAACACAGCATTATATTACTTATATAGCTTCATTAACGAGCTCATGAAAGTAACAAAATAGTTTCTGATGATTAAACTGTCCATTTTTACTTTCTTTACACATGCTATGTATATAGTTATAGAAAAGGTATTGTAATGCACCCAAAAATTAGATACCGAGATTTCATCGAAAATATGTTTTGGGACCCACTGAATCCGAAAAAAGCATTTTTAGAAAAAGTTCCATGTGGTGTGCGTGCGTACGCTTGCGGGTGCGTGTGCGTGTAGCTCAAAAACGAAAAATCTGTTAAATACCAAACTTGATATTTAAGTTGAGTATATTCCAAGGATGCGACACAAAGATTTTCAAGAAAATCCCCCACCCCAAACTACCCCTAATATGGAACATTTTTTGAAAATTTTGATTTTTTCAAAAATGGCTCTTAACAATTCTGATTAAAATACCCTATGTATGAGAGATTTTCATGACAAAGGAAATGTATATCTTGAATTTTCTGAGAATAGGCTCTGAAGACCTCTTCATTCTGGATGACTTTTATATAACTGGCAAACTGAAAGAAATATACTAAAACTTATTACAAAAAAAATGTAGGTCTCATTAAAACATACAATTATATCATATACACTTTTTTTGTAGAGTTAACTGTTTTCGAGATTTCCAGATTGTTGGTTTTTTCTTACTTTTATATACTCCTGACAAGCAAAGAGATTGGAATTTCAATTGCTCCATATGGCCACAGGATTTTAAAGGATGAGACTATCGCTTTAGCCTGCGCATTTTCTTATTTCCCTTCTACTTACAAGGATAAGTAATAAGGCTAGGTCTGCTTATGTTTATCTTCATTAGCATGATGTTGATATCAGATTAATGTTTTTAATAAAAGGTTTGTTTGCTGAACAGCTAGAGTACATCATGTGAATGGAACACATTAGATTATTACCCTTCTACTCACAAGGAACCAAGTAATAAGGACAATTTCTGCTAATGTTTACCTCGATTATCATGAAGTAAATAGAAAAATAAGCTTTTTAACAATAATTTGTTACAGAGATGTAGAGAAAGTCATGTTTCTGTGACTGGTATCTGATTTTTTGTGTAAGAAGTTTTTGTCTATCTCTTATGTTATACAAATTTCTTCAGAGGCTGTTCCAAGAAAATTCAAACTGTAAATTTCTTTGATCTGTAAACTGATTTCTTGTATGATGCATTTAAAGCAGGTTTTTCTTTGGCCAGGTTACAAAGAGCTTTCAGCTGATTACAATTGGTAAGCTCAAAGGACACTATTATAATAGTGAGTTAAGAACCTGTGATATGCCATATAAATGACGTGACACTTTCAAAACTAAAGAAACCAAAGCCAAAATGAAATGTCAGCTTCCTTTTTTTCACAGAAACAAAATACATATCAGGACCCACAGCTGTAGCCCATATACAACAGTTATAAAATATTTCCTACTACTGAATATATTCATTTAAACAGATATTTCCTACACATTCTAAGGAAATATAATATTTTTCGAACAATAAGGCACAGTCATGATTTTATTAAGAACATTTTGAAATAAAAATAATAAAGGTTTTATTCTCTATTACTTACATGATGTAGGTATCCCGTACATTTCACTCTGTTTTGAAGCACAACAAAAAGTATCCTTTAGACTTCATTTTCACTTTCACTCATATCTGAATTTTCACTTTCTGCGGATCATTTTCTCAGTTGGTGGGGGCCCAAAATGCCTTTCTGCTGCCCTATTACTGTGCTCTTTTGCATATTGCACAACATCTAATTTGAATGCAACACTGTTTGAAATCTCTTCTGTTTAGGTGGCATCGTATACAGACACGAGAGCTTAGAAAAGTTCACAACTGAATGTCGCTTTCACAAGGGTACACTTGCTACTGGCAACTCAACATAAAAGAAAGGGGCTGACAGAGAAAGTTTTCCTTGCTATCACATTCTTTAACCTGTTATAGGACAAAACTGCTGTTAGGTATGCCTGTCATTAAGGTTCATATTTTTCTAATGGTGCTTTATGCCGTGTTGAACCTTGAACCTCAAGTATACAGTCTACAAGGCTCACATTCCTTTGCTAATGATTCATGTATTGTTGAAACTAAACAGTAGATTTAGCTGGTTTTCACATGTCAGCTTTGGACAGTTAAATTGTAGACTGTATTTTATAATGAAAAAAGTGCGTCTTATGGTCCAAAAAAAAAAAAAAATGGTAAAGGAAGATAAGATTAGAAATCCTTATGGATTATTTAAAATTATTCCTGAGTTATAGTTACTGAAACACAATCATCATTTGAATCTCTAAAATGATGTGCTGTTGAGTCCATTTGACTGTCTATGTGGATTATGCCTTCCACACTTTAACACATATTTAATATGTTTACTCAAATAGCGACATTAAACACAATTATACAATACAAGTTTTCAGTGCTACATGCAGAGGCTGGTACTGTTGAACTTTAGTATAAACTAGATGCCTACTCCGGCTTCGCAAAGGTGGTGTATCTAATGACAAAATCTTCAGTTTACAGTACGACCATGCAATGAAATAATTTGACAATACTTTATAGTAATGCCTTGTAATGTGCAGTTTTCCTTCCGGAGAGAAAATAAATAGCGCCAATAGTTTGCCGACTCTCGAGCATGCAAAGTACAGCTGCCCAAACAAAAAAACATGGTAATTCAGGGTATATTTCACACATTTCTAACGATTGAACTTGGGATATGTCGTCATTGTGAATGCAGGGTGCACAGGAAACTGAAAAAGCTTAAATTTAAAAGGAAAGTTGGTTGGCATTAGTGGTATTTTTGGAATAAACACATCGTCACTTTTGAACTTTCCTATGATTATAGTAGCTTAAATCAAATTTTTCATAATTTTTTTAACAGCGAGTCTTGTTCCATTGCACAATTTTAGCTGATTGAGATTGCATAGCATAATTATTATCGAGTCAATCTTGAGCTGTAAATTGTGTGCCGGAATCCTAGCAAATCCAATGAATTTAGGAATTCAGTTAAATAATTATGACTTCATTTGTATTGGTAATGTAATCAATCGACTTAAATGAATGCATTTGTCCATAAATTTTGATTTGATTTTTTATATTCAAATCATCTACATTCTGATTAGTTGCTGCTAAAATGGCTTGTTCACTCAACCAAGCATAGTTTTTGTAATTTGCACCAATATTTGGGAACACTTTCAGTATTAATTCTTCTTTTGACGTTGTGAAGATACGAAAATTTGGTGGAAAGAAAATGAGACTAATAGAAGTATCAACAGGAATTTTCCAGTTGCCAATGTCTAATAATGCCTTTGCATCTACAGAGCACAATGATCTGTGCAATGTAGCATATATTGTTGGTATTGCAAAAAGGATGAAGTCAGCGCACTCATAAGGTATTGTGGAAAGGATGACATGCAGTTAACAGCGTGGGTAAGCAAGGATGTCGTTGGCGTAATAACAATATTGGCAGTGCTTTCAGAGTGTGGCTGGTATATGCTGAAATAGTTAATGAATTATATTAAGGAGAAAGTCACACAGTAATATTCATGCTTCTTCCAAATCTCTTTTTTTTTCCTTTACTCCTAATGTTTTCCACCTCTTTCTTTATTTTCTTCTATGTCAAAACAGCCATTTTTAAGGCTAACAATGACATACCTAAAGAGCAAGTATATCTGGTTGGGCAAGTGATAATATTATGTATTAAGATCACCGCAATTCATGTTCTGATGAAATTACCTTTAGTTAGCTCATGTACTACTTAACCTCAAATAACCAACATCTGCAATAGGAAGTTAACCAAAAATGGTTTACTACTGGGTCCCATCAAGAAGGATTATTGGTTGTGAGCATAGTTTATTAGTTGTTCATTTTAAAGAATTACAACAAAAATATATTTATTTCTTTATTTAAACTATGTAACCAAGGTATTGATAGTTAGTACATAAGAAATATATTTGATTTTCACTGTCAACTTGCGTCTTTGACTCCATAACCAGGTGCATTCCCTTAGCATTGAAGAAAAATTGAGCAGTACTATGGCCATCTAGTGTCACATAAATAAATATTTACTCTAGGTGCTCATCGCCAGGTGTTGCTTCTTTATTCTAAACGATAGGAGTAAGGAAAAGACAGTGATAACATAAAAATTATTTGAATTTCGCTGTTGCATTGCGTCATTGTCTCGATAAACTGGTGCGTTACCTTAACAAGAATGGGGAAGAAAAATTGAGCAGCACTATGGCCATCTAGCAGCAAATAAATAAGCACTTGCTCTACGTGTTTGTTGCCAGGAAAGCTTCTTTGTTTCTTTATTTTAAACAATACATTTTAAATTTTAAGGAAAGGTCAGTAAATATATATAAACGTATTTAAACTTCACTGCTGCCTTGTGTCATTGTCTTGATAAATGGGGAGGGAAAATGTAGCAGTACTATGGCCATTTAGCAACAAATAACTGTGGTACCACTGCCATCTGTTGAGTATTAACCAAAATGAGTTCCCTTAGCACTTTATTATTCATATCATGAGACTTTAAAAACTTTCCAGTACTATTTTTAAACATTTTCTTTTCCACAAACCTTGATGTAACAATAATGAACACAAGAAAAACAGGAATTGTTCAATTTGGTGCAGTCGTTTGGAAATGATGTGCATACATACATTTCAGCAATTCATTTTTATTTTCTCTAGCCCCATATGTCCAACGTACATAGGGATAGAGAAGTATTGTGTTCCAACCAAAAATTCAATACCAAGATTTCACTGGAAATACATGTTTTAGGACCCCCTGTGTCCATTAAAAGCATTTTCAGAAACAGGTCCGTGTATGTGTCTGACTGTGTGCGGGTGCGTGTGCGCGCGCGCCTGTGGACAGCATAGCTCAAAAACAAAAAGACGGTTAAATGCTAAACTTGGAATTAAGTTAGGTATCTTCCAAGGATGCGACATCCCTAACTACATGGAAAAATTTTCAAAAATTTTGTTTTTCTTAAAAATGGCTAACAATTTTGATTAAAATACCACGTATTAAAGGCATTTCTATCACAAATGAAATGTATATCTTAAATTTTTTGGGAATAGCTTCTAAAGACCTGTTTATTCTGGATCAATTTTGCTTAATTTGGCATATCTAGTAAACCGTAAGAGATAGACAAAAACTTACTCTACAAAAAATGTAGATCTTGTTAAAATACACAAGTTATGTCTGATACATTTTTTCGTGGAGCTTACCGTTTTAAAGGTATTGCTAGTTATTAGTTTCAATTGCAAAGTACTAACACCTTTCTCAGATGGAAGTGTCCATTTTTCTTTTGTTCTACTCCTGGCTAAGCAAAGAAGCAATTTGCAATGACAATCGCATAACGACAGCTTTTAAAACATTGATGATTAACTATTACCTTAGCCTAGTGTATTCCCTTAGTTCCAGTCTACTTATAAGAAACTAAGTAATAAAATTCTGCTAACGTTTATCTCGATTAGCATGGTGTTGAAAGAAGAATTATCTTTTGTATGAACTTTGTAGAGTAGCTAGAGAAAGTCATGTGAGAGTAACACATCAGATTTTTTTTATTGTTTCATTTATATAGGCCCCTTTAACATCTAAGGTCGCATCAGGGGCTCTATGTCTGCGTCTGCATGTTCTTTGCCTGTGGTTTAAATCGCTTTATATTCCTGAAACATATACACACACATACATTCTTCCAGACTCTGTGGGGGATAGGGAACAATTCTGATTAAAGACAAATTCCCTGTCCTAGCCGGGAATCGAACCCGGGACCTCCTGGTGAGAAGTCAGCTCGCTGACCACTTAACCGCAGAGGCAGTCATCGACGATTTTGCTGCCGTAAACTATCTATATTTGCTTATAGGTATTCTCTTATCTCAAGTCATACGAATTGAATAAAGTCACATGGTACTATTTGTTGGGATTTACTTGAGTTAATCAAACAACATGATAATTACATATTATACTTATCCACACCCATTTGCAATTACCTATTTCTATGCTATACTTTCGAGATGTAAATTGGATCTACATCAACAGACACGCTACCCAACCAAGCAAGTTTTTGAAGATCAGAATGGGAAGAATGTTTCTTCAAATTGTCTACCTTTTATACTCTTGCCAGTTAAACGCCACATTTTCCAATGTAATATACAACTTGTTTTACCTTTGGCTACCTTGATAACCCATTAAAATATCACAATTCCTACAAATTTCTCTACTAAAATTAGGTAATTCCAAATTATCTGCATCGCTTAATGAGTACCTATCTTACTCCCGTCTGTCCAACACCTGTGCTTTTAGGTCATCTATTTAACCTAATCCCTGCAATGTTTCCTGGGATCTGGTTGCTAATTATCTTTCTCTGTTAGCTTGCTGTACAAAATTACTCTTTATAATACTCAGTCCTCCATACACAAATCTCCAATATTATATTTATATACTTATTCACTATTAACACCTGTTTTCTCATTTTTACTTTCTCTACACAACTATGTACATGGTCTATAGAGAAGGTATTGCACTCCATCCAAAAATTTGATACCGAGATTCACCAGAAATATATGTTTTAGGGTCCCCTGTATCCAAAAAGAGTATTTTCAGAGAAAGGTCCATGTGTGTGTGTATATGTCAGTGTGTCTTTGTGTCTATGAACTCAAAAATGAAAAGTCAGTAAAATAACATGCTTGGTATTTAAGTTTAGTATCTTCCAGGGATGCAACACTTAAGATTTTGAGAAAAATCCCCCCACCCCAAACTATACTTTACATTGAACTTTTATCGAAAATTTTGATTTTCTCAAAAATGGCTCTAATGATTTTGATTAAAATATTGTATATTAAAGATATTTCCCTGACAAATAAAATGTACATCTTGAATTTTCTGGGAATAGCCTCTGAAAAGTACTTTATTCTGGATGAATTTTATGGAATTTTGCATAACTACTAAAGTGTAAGAGATGGTCAAAAACTTACCACACAAAAAATATTGAACACGTTAAAAAGCACAATTTATGTTATATGCATTTTATTCATGGAGTTGATCGTTTTTGAGATATTCCTTGTGTTTGGTTTCAGCTTTAAAAAATTTATACTTTTCTCCTATACGAATTTGTCAACTCCTGTCCATACAAACAAAGGAACTTCAGTCACATAGCAACCAGGTTTTGACTATCACTTTAACCTATGGAACTCTCTTATTTCACTTCTACTTACAAGGAAGCACGTAATAAGACTATTCCTACTAATTTTTTCTTGATTAGTGAAGTAAATAGAAGCATAGGCTTTTTAACAATAATTTGTTGCAGAGATGTAGAGAAAGTCATGTGAATGGAACACATCAGATTTTTATACATATAGATTATCTTAAAGTAATATTGTAGAAGCTTAGAGACAGCGAAGCAACATTGAATTAAATTTATTAGTCATTATTAATGTAAAAATAATAATTGCAACCAATCTTCACTTATCTTTTGGAATCCTTGCCTGGACTAGTTTCGCAACGATTTCATTGCATTATCAACATATCCTTTTGGTCTCTTTTTTGATGTTGTTTATTTACACTCAAAAAAGAGACCAAAAGGATATGTTGATAATGCAATGAAATCGTTGCGAAACTAGTCCAGGCAAGGATTCCAAAAGATAAGTGAAGATTGGTTGCAATTATTATTTTTACATTAATATTTGTGTATTTCTTCACTGTTACTAGCTTCTTTTTACATTTATTAGTCATTGCTTCACTTGCTGTATTTCTAAACAGGACATGCTTCAAAAGCCCTTGCTTTTATCTTCAGCTGTAGTTACTCGACTCATATACATAATAAATTATCCTATTACCTAACAACCATTTCAAGCCTTTGCTGGCTCTTCCTGAATATGCACGTGACAGAAATAGTTATTTAAAATGGCTCACAGTTATGATTTGAGTTATGTAAAAGAAAAAAAAAAAATGTTTTACAATTGATTTTAGGAGTTTCATTTAACTCAGCAAGAAAAGGAAGTATGTTAGAAATAGGCAAAGTGATGATTATGGAAAGTGTACCAGAATATTGGGTAGAATTTATCAGCTACCACAGAGGTATTTTTAAAACAATGCTTAAACATACAATAAAAAGATGTTCCTTCAAAGGATTGGCCAGATGAAATCAGGCAATAACTTACAATAAATGACACACACGCACACACACTCACACACACACACACACACACACACACACACACACACACACACACAAGTGTTAATGAACCACACCAGAATATTTTCAGAGAATAACGAGGTGCCGTAAACTAGTAATTTGAGAGCAGAGACCTCAGGTCTGTCTTTTCAAATTTGAAACTATGGATACAAGTTTCTAAAGTACCATTTTGCCACTGGCTAATGAGATGATACCATTCGAGAACACAACAAAAATGAAGGGCCGTTGGAGGGCACACCTTAGTTATGACATTAGCTTAGTACAATGGACAGTATTTTTTTTCAAATCTCTCCACCAAGCAGCACTTGTTCATATGGACAAGGAAAACTTTTTGAAAATTTTTTATTTTCTCAAAAATGGTTATAACAATTTGATTAAAACACTGCAAATTAAAAATACTTACATGACCTATAAAAACATTTATCTGAATTTTCTAGTTAATGGGTCAATCTTTATTCTAGATGGATTTTGTATAACCTGGTAAACTATAAGAGACCGACAAAAACCTATTGCACAAAAAACGTAGATCTTGTTAAAATGCACAATTTGTGTCACATTGTTTTTTTGTGGAGAGAACCAATTCCAAGATATTGCTTGATATTTGTTTCAGTTTTTAAATACAAAACTTCTCTCTCTTCCCCCTCTCTTTCTCTCTCTCTTTTTTTTTAACTCCTGGGCATATAAAGAGAGCCATATTTCAATTATCACATTGCAACCAGCTTTTAAAACATTTGACTGACACTTTAGCCTAGTGTATATCCTTATTTTCAGTCTACTTAGAAGGAACTAAAGTAATAAGACCATTTCTACTGATGTTTATGTTGATTAGCAAGAGGAATAGAGAAGAATTAGATTTTGTAAGAATAATTTGTTACAGAATAAGTAGAAAACTTTTGGGATGTCGGAAACTTTTACGTGAATTGCCCTTAGAGCAGTCAGGGAACACTGTACAAGCCAAGGTTGCCAACTGACCAGACATCAAATGTCTAGTTTTCAGGCTCCTTAAATTGGACTAAATTCATATTTACTAATTCATTTCTTAAAAATTTTTAAAGAAGCCAAATAATGAAAATCAAGCCAGTTAAACCTTTCAATTTAATTATTCTTTGGTTTCAATATTTTGTATGAGATTGTGTCATAGGTTGGGAGCATTATGGATTTGTCACAACAAATTCCAATGTATTTTAATATAAGTTGCTACATTCATTTGTTCAACAGTGATATTCCTTTTAAAATTAGTAAGGCATTGACAATAAAATGAAAATACAACATTGTTGTTGGTTTTTGCTACTATATAATATAACTGTGCAGAAGAACAAGTAGACATAAACTGATATTGTCCACATGGAAGGGACATGCAGCTCTCATAAGAAAATGCAAGCTATTATTGGCCTGTCTTTGCTAGTTCCTTCTTATTGGAGCAGTCTTCAAAGTGACTTGACGACAATGGACACCACGGTGTAATAAAAATACAAAGCCTCTTTGACGTGTTTGATACAGCTTGTGGAACAAATGAATGCACTAAGTATACCGATTGTAACAGTGAAGTGTTTAAGAATGGCTGAGTGATACGTGTACATTGCATTGTAGTGAGCTTCTAAAAAGCAGCGCTCAGAGTGTCATTTCAATGACAAATGGCTACAAGAAACTCATTTTTTGGGGTGGCTTTCGAAACAAGATGAACATACCGGATATTGCATCTTCTTAACACATCCCACACCTTGTCAATACCCCCCAGGGGCCTACTACGATAGGTACAGGTTAGGCGCACCCGGGGTCCCGAGCCACCTTGACTCCCTCTGTGGGCAACCTCAGAGTGGTGAGGGAGTCAGTAGGTCAAAATGCCCACCCACGTGTAGGCCGTGCGTGGAGACCCGTGTCGGTGAAAAGGAATATCCTAGTTGGTTGAGGGTTGAGTACCTGAGCTTCTGTCTTTCAGTAACTGGGGAGGGTGCGCAGCCTAATACACCGCTTTGGTTTCTGATTTGCCTAACACGCGGCTAGGGACTAACCCACACCTAGTCAATCGGCCAGGACTAGGTATTACACCGAACTCCAGGGTGAGTGGGACGGCGAGCCCGCTATATCCCCTGTGTAGCCCTGTCACCCCAGTGGGATGACCCCTCGTTGGGCTCCGTGGTGGGTGGGGAGCACTGGGGGATGAATTTATACCATTTTTTCTATGGCACCAAAATTAAAACCCCTTAATGCAAATAAAGACGTTGGAAAGGAAGTAGTCGAGTCATGTGGTCCTCGCTACTTGGTTATTCATAGGACAGAGGAAGGTAAGAAGTTCCTTACGGTGAGCCCTTTTACTATCCAAAAGGGTCTCGATGCCATTGCTGGTCCTGTTAAATCCTGCGTTCGAGCTCGCAATGGTACACTTCTTGTCGAAGCCAACTCCGCCTCGCAAGCTGCAAGGATACTTAAAGCCACCATGTTAGCCAGCTATCCAGTGAAGGTCGAGGTGCACAAGTTGCTGAACTCCTCCCGCGGTGTAGTAACAACCCGCGCGTTGGACGATTTGTCCATTGAGGAGATCCAAGAAAATCTTGCGACTCAGGGTGTCTCAGCTGTTTATCGGGTACAACGTAAGATCAACGGTGAATTCCTGCCTACTCGTACCCTGTTTCTTACTTTTGATCGGGTTGATCTGCCTCAAAAGATTAGAGCAGGGTATGAAGCCATCGAAGTTAGGCCTTATATACCCAATCCGCTGAGGTGCTTTAAATGCCAACGTTTTGGTCACACTAGTGAGTTGTGTACCGGCAAGTCCACCTGCGTCCACTGCGGTGACATCTCCCACGATGGGGCTTGTGCTTCAGCTCCATCGTGTGTGAACTGTAACGGGGAACAACCATCTAGTTCCCGAGACTGCCCCCGTTTTGCAGAGGAACGAGCGATCCAGGAGATACGGGTGAAAGAGAAGGTGTCCTTCTTGGAAGCCCGGAAGCTCCTGCGACTCCGCCAACCCTCTGCCCCGAGGTCCGGTACCTATAGCTCAGTTGCAGCTAAACCGGTACCGCGTCGGGAAATCGCAACACAGACCAGCGATATGAACGGGGCTACAATTGCTGAAAAGGTTATTTTAGCCCAAGTGCTGCCAAAGCCTTCGGCACCTACACCCAAGTTGGTATCAACATCTGCCAAATCCGCCAGCTTACAGAATAGTCCTGCACACTTGTCACCGAAAGCCTCGACCTCGGGAACTAAAGCTGGTAAATTCACGACGTCTTCTGCCCCGGAAAAACAGTTTAAAACCAAGTATGTACGACAAGACTTCTTGAAAGAGAATGTGCAATCTATTACCAAGTCATCTAAGGGTAAGAAAAGTACACGCAACTCCACACGTGTATCCTCCTCTGAAGGGTCATCTGGGGAGGAGGGCGTGAATCGGCGACGGCCGTCTTCGCCGATCAGCACATCCAATCGGTTCGAACTTCTCGGACCGAAATTTGCTCTTGAAAAAGGGACCTCCCTTGTGGAAGAGATGGACCAGGAGGATTCTGCCGCCACTGCCAGAGGGACAGTGCGGAAACGGCAGGATCGTGCTCCTGAAAATAGTACTAGCCCAACGCCTAAGAAGAACAAATTGAACCGACCAGCTAATCCCAATCTGCAGAAGCGTCTTTCGATTTGAAACTTATCCCATAATATACCCAATGGCTATCCTCCATTGGAACATACGCGGAATTCGACCACATCGACCAGAGCTTGACTTGTTGCTACGCCAGCATGAACCCTTGGCTGTATGCTTACAAGAGACGAAGCTCCGTCCACAGGACACCGTTACCGTCAGACAGTACTCCTCCGTACGATGTGATTTATCCCCGGAAGACGGTGTCCCGGCACATGGGGGCACTATGATGCTTATTCGAGATGATATTTTTGCCAACTCCGTACCCATACAATCTGCAATCCAGTCCGTTGCTGTCAGCATTAAGCTACCCTCCGCTTTATTCACCATTTGCAGTATCTATTTGGCTCCATCTGAGGACCTCTCGCAGAGCGACTTAGAACACCTCATTTCGCAGTTGCCACCACCCTTTTTGTTGGTAGGCGACGTGAATGCCCATCACCCTCTTTGGGGCTCTCCTCGGGCTTCTGCGAGAGGTACGCTACTTAAAGACTTCTTGGATAGTCAGAATCTTGCTCTCTTGAACACCTTTCTTTCTGACGCATTTCATAGTTTTTCACACATTGACATTGCAATTTGTTCCCCTCAGCTAGCAGTCACCTTATGCTGGAATATCATCTCGGATTTGCATTCTAGTGACCACTTTCCTTGTCGTATTAGTGTCTTGACACCCGTTGTATGTTCCACCCGTTTACCTAGTTGGCGCCTAGACCACGCCAGCTGGGAACTGTACTCCCACTTGGCTGAATTTAGCTACGAAGAGCACGACTCTGTGAACCACTTGGTCGAACATCTCACAGGGACCATTCTTTCTGCTGCTGAGCAATCCATTCCGCGTTCGACTGGCTACAGCCGTCGATTTCCGGTACCTTGGTGGACCGATGACTGTCGGGATGCTATTCGCGCTCGCAGACGAGCTCTACGGGTTTTCCAGCGTTTTCCTACACTGGATAACCTGATACACTATAAACGGATGCGTGCACATTCTAGGCGGGTTATTAAGGATAGCAAAAAGATGTCATGGAATAAATCCGTGGGTTCCTTTAATCGACATACACCTTCCTCTGTCGTATGGGATAAGTTAAGACGTGTGGCTGGGAAACCGAACCATATGCCCATCGCCGGTCTCAAAACACCTACCGGAGCTGTTGTTGATACATTTGACGTGGCGAATACTTTAGGCAGTGCTTTCGCTCAGGTGTCTAGCTCAGGCAATTATTCCCCTGAGTTTCTTACAGTTAAGAATCAGGTGGAATCTCAAGAATTCTCGTTTCTTTCTGGCAACCTTGAGGATTATAATCGCCTTTTAACCCTGGCAGAGCTAGACAATGCACTCTCCTCTTCACGACACTCAGCACCAGGTCCAGATGGTATCCACGTCCAAATGTTGCAACATCTCTCTCCTGATGGCAAAGATTTCCTACTCGAGGTCTATAATCGTGTCTGGGTTGATGGCATTTTTCCAGACAAGTGGCGGGAGGCCACCATCATACCCATTCTTAAACCTGGAAAGGACCGCCATCTTCCTTCCAGTTACCGTCCTATTTCCCTCACCAGTTGCGTGTGCAAGGTGATGGAACGCATGATCAATGGACGGTTGGTGTGGTGGCTGGAATCCCACAATCTTCTGACGAACATCCAGTGTGGCTTTCGACGACGACGTTCAACTGCTGACCACCTTGTCTCTCTGTCAACTCAGATTATGGACGGGTTTCTTAAGAACAGCCCCACAGTTGGGATATTTTTTGACCTCGAGAAGGCCTACGACACGTGTTGGCGGGCGGCAATATTGCGTACTCCGCACAACTGGAACATACGTGGACGCCTACCGTTGGTCATTCAGGAGTTTATGCGGGACCGCGTTTTTCGAGTGAGGGTGGGCTCGGTTTTTTCTAACCATTTTATTCAAGAGAACGGAGTGCCGCAGGGCTCGGTACTCAGCGTGACTCTATTTGCTATTGCGATAAATTCCATATCACTATGTGTGCCTCAAGGTGTCTCTTCCTGTTTATTCGTGGAGACTTTGCCATCTTCTGTACTTCTCAGCGTACACCGTTTTTGGAACGCCGATCCAGCGGTGTTTGGACAATCTCTATGCTTGGAGCTCGAAACACGGTTTTCGTTTCTCCGCTGAGAAGACAGTCTGCGTTAACTTCTGGCGCCGTAAGTGGCAAATGCCGCCGTCTCTTCGACTCGGGCCAGATTTACTTCCTTTCGCAGACGAGGCGAGATTCCTTGGTTTGATCTTCGATCGGAAACTTTGTTGGGCACCACAAATAGCACAGCTTAGAGCACGATGTGACCGTTCTCTAAATCTTTTACGGATACTAAGTGGCAAGTCTTGGGGTGCGGATCGGACGGCATTGCTCCGTCTTTATCGTGCTGTGATTCGTTCGAAGTTGGACTATGGCAGCATTGTGTATTCTTCAGCTCGACCTTCAGTGCTCAGAAGGTTAGACACAGTCCATAACCAGGGCATCCGTGTGGCCGTTGGAGCTTTTCCAACGAGCGCAGTTGTTAGCATCTACGCCGAATCGGGAGAACCTCCTCTGCGTTGTCGGCGTGATGTCCTGCTTGCTAATTATGGCTGTGGGCTGAAGTGTATGCCTGGGCATCCAACTTATCACGCGTTTTTCTCCCCTGAGCTGCACGAGCGATACTGCCTCCGCTCTCTGAGCCCCAGGCCAGCAGGTTTTCGTTTCCGTGAGCTTCTACGCCAGCACCATGTTGACATTCCTCGGCTCTTATCCAAGGGAGAGAGTATACACCCCCCTTGGTTACGCGCTACCTCCCATGTCGATCTCGGGATGACGCTCTACGGGAAATCTGTTACGCCTCTTGATAGTATTCGTCGTTGCTTTTTAGAATTTTTATCCAAATACAGTGGCCGTATTTGTATTTACACCGATGGTAGTAAGAGCCCCGACGGTGTTGGATGTGCCTTTGTCACTGGCACCGCAACTTCTACTTACGGTTTGCCTAGTTGCACATCTATATATTCTGCCGAGCTATATGCTATTTATCAAGCCCTTCTGTATATTCGACGTCGAAAATTAGGTGACTGCCTTATTCTTAGTGATTCCCTTAGTGCCCTTCAGAGCATTCGTGAGCTGTACAATTACCATCCTTTGGTGCAGCGCATCCAGGACGTTCTCCACATTTTGCACGCTTCTGGTTTTAATGTGGAGTGCGCATGGATTCCTGGACACGTTGGCTTGCCAGGGAATGACACGGCGGATTTGGCAGCGAAATCGGCAGTCACAGCGCCCAGTGTTACGATTACCCATTCAACAGCAGAAGATTTTAGAGTGGCTGTACGGAGAGCCGTTTTTTCGACTTGGCATGCGGAGTGGTCGGCTCTCCGTGGTAATAAGCTGCGAGAGGTGAAGGACCTCCCTGTCAACTGGGTAACCTCCTCTCGTTTATTCCGCCGGGAGGAGGTAGTACTAGCTCGGCTAAGAATTGACCACTGTATTTTTACTCACAGTTACCTTTTTAAACGTGAACCTGCTCCTGTCTGTGCGCTCTGTGGGGAGGCACAGACAGTTCGTCATGTGTTGCTGGAGTGTGGTCACCTGGCACACATTCGGTCATCTATGGGCATGCCGGCCTCTCTTGCTGAGGTCCTGGCAGATGACCCAAGAGCAGTGGACAGGGTTTTTAAATTTTTAGCAAAACTTTCTTTTACCTTGACGTTTTAGTGTGATAGCGGTTTTTTTTTAAACTCTTTTAATTTTAATGTGTTGATTTTAGATGGAGTTTTATATCCAGCTCTGTTTAGAGGGCTGGACCGTTCTGTTACTTCCGTTTCAACTGTGTTAGCTCTTTTACTTATGTTTTTTTTTCTCTTTTTTTGGTATTTTCTTACTGCCTATTGCCAAGTTTTAATCGTAAGGGCGCTTATGACCTCGGCAGTTGAGCACCCTTAAACACCATTATCATCTTATCACCTTGTCAATATGAGTCTTTGTACTGGCAATTTCACTGTTCAAAGGTGCCAATGGGAACTGGTCTGGAAGAGCAAGTTCAGCAACAGGACTAATATTAAGCTTTCATAGACTGTGGAAATGCTCTCCTATCTCAATTTTTGTTTCAAGATTCGAAACTATCATCCAAAATTCACTGTGGACTGGTTAAAGCTGAAGCTATAGTAGAGAATGTTTTGGCTCCACATTCAAGTTGGTACAACTCCATTCTCAATTGCATGTGATGCTTCAAATAAAGGAAATATTAAATTATTTCCAGATGCTATCCAGTACTTTGATCAAGAAATGGGAACGACTTCAGCTGTTATAGATTTTATGAAGATGCTGACGAAACATCAACTCCTATAACCAAGAAGCTTAAAGAGAGCATCATTAAGACTGGCTGATGGTGCTGACAACTGTTTCATCAATTACAGGAAAAAGTGATCTGTTTGAAACACCACATCTTATTGCAGGACATTGTCACATTACCTTTAAAACTACTGCCACATGATATTGAATCATTAGCGGTTAAGGTATTTAATGAGTTTTCTTCAAGCGCAATAAGGTGAGTGAGCTGAACAACTTTTTTTGAGTTCCTGCGTCAGAGTACTTCACCATTTTCTTACATGCTCTTTTTCTGCTGTAGATAGATTGCTCCAGAACTGGCCATTATTGAAGTCTATTTTTTAAGCCAGAGTGAAGACAATGCTGGACATTTGTAGCCCATGAAAACAACAATGACGTAACACTCCCACAGATTTACATTTATATTCTCCACAATGCTATGCATTTATTTAATACAATCATAAAACATGTGGAAAGTAATTGTATACACATGACTGAAATATATTCTATGTTCCTGAAGTTGTGCAGAGAAATTATTAAAAGGCAAACAAATATATCTTCAGATTCAGGTATTACAAAAGCTGAAGAAATGCCCATGGTACAAACCAGAAAAATTTGTCAGAGAAGCTCAGCAAGTCTGAACTAGGATTCTGGAATATGCAGAAAAGTGGTTCGGTTTTAGTAAAGATTCTATTTTCAAACTTAGCTCTCTTAGTTAAATCTTGAAGAGTCCCTTAATATGGAGCACATAATGAAACTTATAGATTATTTCAACATAAATATAAAAAGTGACAAATTATTTTCTGTATTGTGGACCTACCAGACTCAAACGTTTCAAACAAATGGGCGACTTTTTTAAGAAATGCAAAGCATATAATTTGCTAAGATTGTTCAATATATGCTAGCAGTGCCACCATCCAGTGGGTTCATAGAACAGGTTTCAGTTTGATGCTAAATATCTGGAGCAATGAAAGAAACAGACTGAAAGTAGAAATGGTGAAAGCCAAACTATTTCTGAATTTATGAAATGTGTTGAATTTGCCAAATTTGTCAAATCCAAAAACAGGAAAGAACTTGTTAAAGTTGTGAAGTCAGAAAAGAAGTATAACTAGCTCGCAGAAATGGCTGGATTTGCAATATTAACAGTGAGTATCACGTTAAATAAATGCATGCTTCCTGTTGTAGTAGCTATAACGTAATTGTTGTATAATGTGTTATGATGATCATGATGATGATGATACATTTGAGTTGTCTGGTTTTTGCTCCAGTTGGCAGCCCTAGTATAAGCAGCAGGAAAGCCTGCTGCACTAACAAATTATTAATGAATACCTACCTGAGTATACACTAATGGAAGACTCACCCAGTCGTAACTCCACAGCAAGCCACACTTGGATCTGAACTCATTGAACTCCTGCAACAAATATCACCTACACTTATTACTCAATAATGAATACTGAAGCAAGATGCATACTCCTATTATTGTTACCACTGAAGCAGCATATATGGGGGTTGGGGCAAAAGTCATGGCAACAATTTTTTTTCTTGTAAATATGTGAACTGATCACAAATGTATATGTGTCATGTGGAAGTTCTGCAGGCATAGAGTGTATGCAGAACAGATGGCTCTGTGATAGCTGGTAGTAGCACAGCGAGGGCTATGAAATCAGTCAGTTGGTGAGTGTCATGCGAGATGGGAGTAACCCGTGTTGAGCAGCGCGCTTACATTAAAATAGCCATTCTGTGAGGGAGAAATTCGATGGAATGTCACAGTGAATTAGTGGAAGCCCTTGGGAATAATGCCCTACCATACAGTAGCACGGTGGTAAGGAAAGTTTCAGCAAGAGTGTGTCAACTTGTGACGAGCAACGTTCGGGACGATTTGTCAGTGTGTGGACCAACATGGCACGTGCTGTCATCAAGCAGCTCCTGGATGTAGACAGATGATGGGCGCTACTGGAGTTAGAGAGGGCAAGTGGCATTGAGAAACACACCGTCCATAGGATATTGCATAATGAGCTGCAACTACCCAATATCACATCGCAGTGGGTACCACATGCACTGACGAAAGTTCAAAGATGGGTGCGCTATGCAACATGCTCTGACCACCTTGCACGTTGGCAACAGGACGGCGATCAATTTTTGTCACAAAAAATCGCCATCAATGAATTTTGGGCCAGGGCATATGAACCAGAACTGCGTGGCGACATGCTGGATCACCAAGAAGGCAAAAGTTCCATCAGAATCCTTCCTCAGTCAAATTGATGGTGATTGTCGCGTATGACGCCAGAGGTGTCATTTTTTGCCACTTTGTTCCACATGGCAGAACAGTGACCACACAGTACCACAGGGACTTCCTGGTGCGACAGGTATGACGTGGCGTTCAGGAGAAACGTCCAAATCTTATGGACAGTGCAATAATCCTGCATGACAAAGCAAAACCACATAAAGCAGAGTGTATAGAGCAGCTACTGCAATGTTGGCGATGGGAAGAACTGGAGCACCCACCGTACTCTCCCAACATTTCGCCCTGTGACTTGATCTCATTCGAAAGATTAAGGAACCACTACGTGGTAGGCGGTTTGCAACACGAGAGACATTGCTAATACTGTACGCGGACAGATGACCCGATTCACACATGGTGTGGCAAATGCTGCAGCAGCTGGTATTCAGCACCTCAGCAGCATGTGGTGACAGTAACAGGGGACTACTTTGAGGGTCTTTTAGGCCCAGGTTTGTCATGTCAACTGTAATGTGTACTGTGTTGTCATTATTTTGCACCGTGAAGGCCATATTGCCCTGTATACTACTGTAATAAATTAGTGTGCTATTCATTGTCCACACATGTAGTTAACACCTTGTCCTTTCATCTGTATATGTCACATTTTCCAACTGGACTGGTATCTTCAAGAAAATAAAAGTTGCCAAAACTTTTGCCCCAACCCTTGTATATGAAAAAATACTTTAAGATAGTCAGTTATAACCAGGCATAGGAATTCTTAAGCAACTGGCTTTAAGTTATCTACACATAAGACATTATCACTACAAAGAAAGCAAAACAGCAGAGACCAAGGATAATTAATAGGCAGGTAAAGATCAGTCTGAGTGTTGTCTACAACCAGAAGTGTGTACAATATGGGATGGAGGTGAATTATTATACAGCCTTATTTCCTTCCATCCTGACTTTAATGCCTAGAAATTTTTATGCCTGATTTTAACATACCACAGTTTTATTATGTATTTTTATGCAAATTATTACAAAATCTGCAACAAAGTGATATAATCAGAACAGTGTGCACCAATAAGGCACAATTAATTTCATACTAGAAGTCATTAAACATACCAGTACCTAATACAAATTAAAATCACTCATCAATAGTTTCATAAATAAAGCTGATTGATGCTGTACAATTTCCTCTCTCTGTCTCTCATGCATTCTCTTGAGTGTTTTACATTACTTTCTTCCATGATTAGCAATAGAATCAATGCTCTCATGGTAATGTTTCTTGACACATTCTCATATTTCTTTAAAGTAGTTGAAACTTTATGGGAAATTTAAACTTAACAAACATTGTTATAAGTTTATCTTATACAACTTTATGTTTATTGGCTGATTTAATGATCACATTATTGTGAATCAATTCAAGCATTTGTAGATTTCAATGTTGTTTATGGTAAAGTTTCAGTTTACAATTTGATATAAAAGCTGTATTCTTACATACACATGACTTTCTCTACTGATACTTTTACTAGCTACCCTTACTTACTCTTTTTTCTACTTCTTGTTAATTGAGATAAATGTTCATTACACATTTATGGATTATTTGTAGATTTAAGAAGACTAAATAAGCTAAAGTGATAGTAAGGTGTTTAATACTTCATCTATTTACTGTTGGTAGAAAAGTAAACATGATAATAACTTTCTAGCCTACCATTTACTTAAAGAAGAATTAAAGAGTACATAGAATTTGGAATACACAGGAAAACTACACACACCAACAACTACATAAAAAGAAGTAGCTTCAAGCCCATTCCACACCAATTTGCAGTGTTCAATAGTCTAGCTTTCAGACTAGTTAATGTCCCACTCAATCCCACTGAATATAAAAAAGAATATAACCATATTCTCAGCACAGCAGTAGACAATGGTTAAAATACCTCCACCATCATCAAAAAGATCAATAAATACAAAAGATAGAAACACATCAAAGAAATTACCACCCATAAAGAAAAACCTCCCAAATTTCACAAAATCACATACAACCCACAACAAGTTCAAAAAAGTATTCAAGAAATTCAACATCAAACTAGCACCAATAAATAAACACAGTGTAAGAAACCTCCTGGGCTCCTCTCTAAAGGACAAAATACCCATGGATAAAAAATCAGGAATATATGCAATTGAATGTCAAGACTGCAACAGGAAATACATTGGGAAGACAATAAGAAATCTTGAAACATGCAATAAAGAACACAGACACATCAGGTTGGTCTCTACTCGTAGGTGTCCCCAAGATAACAGCAGTTCAGTTTCATTTATACATAATATTCCACTCTCACCAGTTAACTTTTCAGAGCAGCACTTTATTCATTGATGAAGTTTCTCAATTAGTTTCCTTCATTCAACTACTTTCTGTTAATAAAACTGCTTTAAAAACTCCAGCTAAAACTTTATTCCTAGCTTCTGCATCATTATTTTGAAGGTTTCCAGAAAACAGAAAGTTCTTGCACATAAAATGTCAGTTGCACTCCTACAAAAATGATGGAGAATGAGTGGATATCTCCGCATGGTTCAAGTTTTTTCCTTTCCCTTGCTCTCTCTCAACCAAACTTAAGGTTCCAAATTCGGTTTTTACGTAGGATAATTAAAAATATCTACTCCCTTCTTCCTTTTATAATAGTTTAGTTTGACTAACTGACAATAGAAAATCATTTCAGTTATGCATTTATTCATCAATTATTGTTCTATTCAGAACTGAAAGATCTCACACATAAAGTTTAGGTTTTTTTTCATGCTTCTGATATCAAAAGCTTAAAATTGAAAGTGTAAAACAATGAATTTTGCATCAAGCAATGTGAGTAAGTGAGTGTCACAAATAAACAGTGCATACCTATGTGTAGCTTCATAGTTAAAATGATTATTCTCAACCAAAAACTTCTCTCAAGAAAGTAAAAATCCTAGCTAATGGTAGTTTCAATAGTCATATTGGTAGGTATTTATTGTTACATAACTAAATTAATTGCTGGACATTTCAAAATTATGAAATCAAATACATGCCAAAGGTGTTAACAATGTTGGTGATAAATAATAAGATTAATTTTATTTCTTCCTGTTTTCATTCTTTCTTTTTTGTCACATTTAAAGTTGCTTTAATATCTGTGCCACATTATGACAGTTACAGCTGCAGATACACACTTGCATTGTTGCTTTTTTGTACCATCAGCTTGGGAAACTTGCCCCAGTTGTACTTTTGCCTCCTCCACCCCTTTGATTTAACCACGGGGTAGCCTTTCTATGAATTGTATTGCTATTCTGAAGATGTGACATTGGACAATGTATTTAGTTGGTTAGTTTCTTCTGACAGAACATGTTTTATTTACATTTTCCTAATCTCTGGGTAAAATTTTGGGTCCTGATGTTGAAAATTGTATAGTATATGGCATCTGAACCAGCAGTCTCTGAAATAAGAGCTACAAATTTTATTGCTAGAACCATTCTTCTTGACAGAAACAATATCTTTTTTAGCTAAAAATGGTTAAATGTTTACCTTTAATTATTTTGGATCTATTACACTTTTATTCACAATGAAAAATAAGTATAATTTATATATCAGAAAATAAATAAGAAAGCCATGCCTGAAAGAATGTACCTCCATGATAATCTTGAGACCCTGAGAATCAGAGATGCGATTGGATTTCCTTGTATCTTTCAAAAGGCTGATGAACCATGTGCAAGGAATCCAATAGGTGTTGAATTCCACACTTGGTACTGAAGAATACATTTCCAGTTCAACAGATGTCATAAAACCTGCAAAATTCATTCACATTAGCAACTATTAAAGGTTGATAATCTTTATGCAATATCTCACCTGCAGTAGTAAAGGGGGCGTTAAAAACTATAAACAAATCTTTATGCACTACATTTGCTAACTTTAGCTGCATACAATCTAACCTCATGGGCAGTAGGAACATCCAGCTCAATACCTCACACTATTCTTACAGTTTAAGAGAAGTATGGTCACCATTAGACTTTCAGTAGAAAATGAAGAGACATTCTAATTATGGAATATTTTAGGTTTTTAGTAGGATAATTGATAGATTTGTTAATTTAATTATTTAAATTAATAGGAAATACAATTCTGCATGATATTACATGAATTCATGTTGCCTATTAACTACTTTATTTCATACAAATTAAATTATTGCATAAGTTAATAATACCAACTGTATTTCTTTTATTCAGGGTGCCACAAAACATACATATCTGGTGAAATTTAATATCAAATTTTTGGTTGGAATACAAAACTTTCCATAACTTCTATCGATAGGTGCCCGAGAAAGTAACATAAAGTTAACACTATTAATTAACTCCTTCAGCAATATGGACATGAAATATCCTGTGCATGGCTTTTAAATAACCCATTTCACCAGCGAACGACAAGTGGATAACTCCATGAAATAATACAAACATTGATGTGGTTTAGGACATGATAGGAATAGCTAAATTATTGAATCTAGAATAGCGGGATCGAATCCAGGCAAAATTTATGTTCTGCACTCAAGAGAAACCATGGAAAAAGAGGAGGGCCTAAATCGGTGTGATAGCATGGTTGGATGCTGACATTGTTTTGATTGAATGCAGATACTGCATTTTACAATTTGCTTCCTTTTTTTTTTTTTTTTAAGCTAAAATAAAATTCACTCTCATCATTATGCAGCATTGTAAGATCATATAATAATGGTATGTGAGTTAACCATATTTGTATGGTTGGAGATTCATGCTGCAAAGCACCAAGATATTTGTTTATTTTAACATCTCACCTCCATTATTAGGTATCCTTGACTGGGTTAACAGTCCGATTTTTATGGAAAAATAGCAGTGTGCATAAACAGGATGCAACAATATTTTTCTTAATATGGGCACAATATCACTATCTAATAAAGGATGTCTTAAAGCATAATGAGTAATGTTCATAACTTCCTCTCCCATTACAGATTCCATATTTTTCTCATATATTTTGCCATTAATTTAAAAAGTATTCTTATATGCATTTTCCTGATCATTAATGAAGCAATTTCCTTTAACTTATTTCAAATTAAGGAATAGTATCTCTATATTGTTTTTTCTTTGATTTCATGTGAGAAATGGCATTCAACTATCCATATGAACTCACAGAAAAAGTTAGGTAGTTTCAGATGCTCATAAGCAGTAGCCAATGTAGTTTCAGAAATATATATATATAAAAATGAATCGTGTATACTTCCTAACGACTGCATTAAATTGAACAATTCTTTTTTTGTTGTGTTGATTATTGTCATGGCATGGTTTGTGGAATAGTTCAAAATAGTATGGGAAAGTGTTTAAAATCTCATAATTTGAGTAAAAACTGTGCCAAGCAAATGCATTTTGGTTAATAGCCACCAGATGGCAGTGGTACCATGGTTACTTGTTGCTAAATTGTCATAGAAGTTCTATATTTTCCCTCCCCATTCAATGTTAAGGTAACACACCAGTTTAACGATACAATTACACAACCCAGCAGTGAAATTTGAATACATTTTTATATATTAACTGTCTTTTCCTTATTCCTATCGTTTAAAATAAAGCTGCCAGTGTAGTCCTGGCAATGAATACCTAAAATACGTACATATTATTTGCCACCAGATGGCCGTAGTACCTATTGCTCTATTTTTCTTCTTCAATGTTAAGGGAATGCACCTGGTTAGGGAGATAATGACGCAAGATGACTGGTTTTTTTTTGTTTTTTTTTTGGTAGTGTTTAATGCTTTTACTGCAATGGCACCGCAGGCAATGACACTGATGATACATGAAGATGCAGCCCCAGTGGAATGTGATTGCGGAGAAACCAGAGAACCCAGAGAAAACCCACTCCTGCACCACTTTGTCCACCACAAATCTCACATGCAGTTGCTTGGGAGTGAACTTGGGCCTTCTAGGTGAGAGGCGAATAGTCTGACCACTCGGCCATGGCATGGTCCAAGATGACTGTGAAAATCAAATATATTTCTTATGTGTTAACTATCATTCCCTTGGCACATTGTTTAAATAAAGAAATAAGTATAATTTTGTTGTAATTCTTTAAAACGAACAAGTTATAAACAATGCACATAACCATTAGCCCTTCTTGGAATCAGATAATGGCAGAGAAATGATGGGATCCGTTTTAGGTTTAACTTCCTGTTACAGATGTTGGTTATTTGACTACATGAGCTAACTAAAGATACCCGAGTCACCATCACACTGCAATTGTGATGCTCTTAATACATTTGATCAAGTAATATTTTGAATTAAATGGAGAAATTTAATACACAAAGCTATCATCAAATAAAAGCTTATGAATTGCCCAACCAGATCTACTTGCTCTTTAGTTATGTTATTGTTAGCCTTAAAATGGATGTTTTGACATAGAGGGAAATAAAGAAAGAGATGGAAACCATGAGTAAAGGAGAGAAAGAGATTCGGAGAAAGCATGAATGTTACTTTGTGACTTTCTCCTTGATGTAATTCATTACCTATACCAGTGTATACCCTCCACACTATGATTGTGCTGCCATTACTGTTATTATGCCAACGACATCTTGGTTATTATGCCAACACTGTTAACTGCATATATCATCCTTTCCACACCACCTTATGGTCCTTTTCGCAATACCAACTATATATGCCTCATTGCACTTTTCAGATGCAAAGGCATTATTAGACATTGGCAATGGGAAAATTCCTGTTGACACTTCTACTGGCCTCATTTCGTTTCCATCAATTTTTTGTCACTTCACAACGTCAAAGGAAGAATTAATATTAAAGTGTTCCCGAATATTGGTGTAAATTACAAAAACTATGCTTGGTTGAGCGAACAAGCCATTTTAGCAGCAACTTATAAAAATGTAGATGATTTGAATGTAAAAATTCAGGTTAAATTGATGGACAAATGCCTTCATTTAAGTCGATCAGTTCCATTACCAATCCAAATAAAGTTGTCGGTTATCTAACTGAATTCCTAAATTCATTGGATTTGCCAGGATTCCCGCCACACAATTTACAGCTCAAGGTTGACTCGGTGATAATTATGCTATCCGATATCAATCAGCCAAAATTAAGCAGTGGAACAAAACTCACTGTTAAAGAATTATGAAAATTTTGATTTAAGTTGCTATAACAAGGGAAAGTTTAAAGGCGAGGATATACTTATTCCAAGAATACCACTAGTGTCAACCAACTTTCCTTTTGCATTTAAGCACACCTTGCATTCGCAATGACAATAAATCCCATGATCAATCATTAGAAGCTTGTGTAATATACCTTGAGTTGTGTTTTTCGCATGTTGTACGTTGCATGCTCAAGAATCGGCAAACTATCGGCGCTATTTTTTTCTCTCCGGAAGGAAAATTGTTCATTGCAAGGCATTAAAATAAAGTGTTGTCAAATTATTTATTGGTAATTTTATTTCATTGCATGGTCGTACTGCGGAAGATTTTCTCTAGTTTTTTTCATTAGGTACACCACCCGTGCGAAGCTAGTAGAAATATAAACAACAAATATTTTGGGAACTGCAAATACTAGGGACAATTTTACATGATACAAATGGCATATTTTAACAAGCTTCATATAACACAAGGTTTTATCAGTGTCTTATATGTTTCCATTTACATATACACATAAGTGAATTTAATCTGTCATTTAATAAAATTCCATTGAATTGGGAAAAACTCAAAACATTTATGATGGTAGAGGGAAACATCAAAAATGCATCCATAGATAGCTATATAATGCCATGCCTGCAGCAAGAAGTTAGGTGACTTCTAATTTTATAGCTCAGCGAGAGTTAAAACCATTTTATAGGCTAGCCATGAAAAGTTGGCAGGTCAGAGTTTGTGTTATGTTAATGTAACAAGCATGTACTATTTAAATCAAAACCCACTTGGGATAAACTAAAAAAATGGCAAAAATAATTCTACATAAATATCCAGAGCATTATCTATACATTTCAGCTTACTCAGGTGTGACATTTTGTATTTACCCTACTTTAGGAATTTTGTTTATGCTATTCAGGTACATGCCCACATACTCTGGAAGTTTTACAATTTTTTTAAGTGTTATGTGATGTGAAATTTCAGTATAAAAGTTCTGTACTTCCTTTACCAAAGATTATTATTGGTAACAATTGCAAATACATCTCTGCCTGGTATCTTCCTCTTACAAATACATTCCAGGAAAATTTTCTTGCACTTATTATTAAGCTTACATCCAAAAGATAAAGGAACTGCTTATAGTTTTTTTCTCTGTATGTTATTATATGATAAATTTCAGGAAGCCGCTAAGTTACATTAAAATGACAGGCATGCTACAATAATCTGCTACTGTCCAATTTCACATGAAGTATCCCATAATATTATGCTCATCATCTCTTTATTTTTATTATCATCATGATTGTTATTATACAGTCGAACTTGGCTAATCTCAAGTTGAAGGGACCAAGGAAAAAAAAATTATTGAGGATTTCAAATTACAAGTTTGTATATTAGAACTAGTTGAAAAATTTAATGCCACAGCTGGGATTTGAACACGGTTCTCCCGCTCTCTGTGCAGTTGCTCTGACCATAGAGCTACTGTGACAACTTGCCGATATGGCATTTAATCTTCCAATTGATTATGTGCATTTTACCTGATTCAATCAACCAGTCAGAGGAGCATTAGCATAATAATAATAATAATAATAATAATAATAATAATAATGAAAAATGACAATAATAATAATAATAATAATAATAATGACGGTGATAATAATAATAATAATAATAATAATGATGATGATAGTGACAATAATAATAATAATAATGATGATGATGATGATGATAGTGACAATAATAATAATAATAATAATAATAATAGTAGTAATAATAATAATAATAATAATAATGACGATGATCATAATGATAATAATAATAATGACGATGATGATAATGATGATAATAATAATAATAATAATAATGACGATGATGATGATAATAATAATAATAATAATAATAATAATAATAATAATAATGACGATGATAATGATAATAATAACAATAATAATAATAGTAATAATAATAATAATAGTAATGATAATAGTAATAATAATAATAATAGTAATAATAATAATTATGTGGCATTGAATTTTTTGATGTTCTAATATACTAATTGATACCCCTGTGTACCTTTCAAAAAAACAAAAAAACAAAAATATATCTTCAGAAACTGAGACAGAAAGACCAGGCTACGTATTGGACACACCAGGTTAACACATTCCCATCTACTGAATAAAACAGCCCAACCTAAATGCAACTCGCCACTAACTCTCAGAGTGGCCTCAGCATCAATAGCAGTGAGCAGAATGCAATCTACCAGACATCCAAGAAGATCTCAACAATTCCTCACACAGCAAAATACTTAAAACTAACAAACTTGTATAATGAAATATAATGTTACATAAATTTGTGAAATTGTATTTACCAATGTAAATTGTTTGTAAATGGTACCATTAAAATATGTTGTCACAATGTGACTACCTTATAAGTTAAAGCAACATTAAAAAATAAATTAAAAGAGAGAGAGAGAGAGAGAGAGAGAGAGAGAGAGAGAGAGAGAGAGAGAGAGAGAGAGAGAGAGAGAGAGAGAGGAGCATTACCATTATAATGTTACAAAAGTCTGATTTTTTAAAAATGTTTTTAATTAAAACAGGTCTAAATCACATTACATTATAGGACAACTTTACAGTGCATTGATTGATGTTTGGAGGAATTTAGTAACAGTGACGGTCAAATTATATGTTTTATTATTAAAACATATTTACAGTGCATACTTACAGTACTGTAATGTTAAAACTAACTCACTCCACTTACTGGAATTTTTTTATCTCATGCCTGCTTGAAGCACTTTTTAGTGCACTCATCGACGTCAGAATTTTCAGGACCTTTTGTTCTTAGTTTTACTTTCATCAGTGTTCGTAACTACAATGTTCAAAAGTTTATCCTTATTTTTGCATATTCTGGGACATTCCAAAGTCTCTTGCGATGTCACACTTTTCTTTAAACCTTTTTCCACTTCACAAATGGCTGCTGCCTTTTCAGGTAAAGTAAGAGTTTTGTAGTTTACACATTTAGGTTTGGAGAGAGCCATTGTCAAGTTCACTACTTAAACACATATTGATGATTTTCATGTAACTGTGCACACTGTTTAAAAGTACTCACTTTACTGCACAGGAAATTATTTGCTGCAAACGTAGGCCCACATGTGTCAGAATGGAAAGGGGTGCAATGTTCACAGTGACAACAAGTGCCTTGGCTGGCAACAAGCTCCTAGAATTGCACAAGGAAGCTTGAGTAACCCACATTCCTTACCAGCAGGAGAGGGAGTTATGATGCATTTCCTGGAAATTAGCAAGGGAAGGGAATGGGACCACAGTACGGCATAATTCCTGGAGTTTATCCAGCAAGTTTGACTAACCTATAATTTCTTCACTCACTCTCATTGAATATTGTGTTGAATTATCAAAAAAAATATTGATTTACAGAAGACTTTTAAACATAGCTTTGTATAGGAATGTCAAGGGACCTTGCTCAAAGCTTGAATTATTCACAATTTTGAATTAAAAATCTTTGAATTAATGAAATTTGACTGTATTATTATTATTATTATTATTATTATTATTATTATTATTATTATTATTATTATTATTATTATTCACAGAACAACTTAACTCTCCGATGGTAGCAGGGGTGACGCATCACCCCCAACCATTTGTTTCGACTTTAAATTTGGCTACAATGGTTTTACTTTTCTGTCATGCCTATGTATTCCTCCGTCATTGTTGCGTATATCAGTTACTGGTTAGCCGTGCTGATTAACACTCAGTTTGAGCCGCTACTCGAGGCTGAATAATCCTTGGGATTATAAGTCACCCCTGCTACCGTGTGTGTAGCTGTTATTTATATCCTAGATTTTCAAATATAAATCTATGAATGTCAGTGACCCAAGATTTGATGACTTTATGAGAAGAGCTTTAAAAGAATATAAAGATGACAGCGAAAATGCCTTTTTTTCAAGTGAAGAAGATAACTTAGAAATAGCATCTGCTCATAATTCTGAGATTGAAGCTACAACATCAGATGAGGAGGCATCATCACCAAACATGGTAAAAGATAAGAATGGATTTTATGGTCTGTAGAATTGCCTAAGAAAAGTAAAACTCTGTAAAATGCCCAAAACTGCTAACTTTACTCAAAACATTAATTCAGAGCATGACACCCTCAAAATTCTATTAAATGAAACTACTGTTCAGATGGTTGTAGATCATACAAATGAGAAACTTCAAAGGAAGATATGCGCAAATTCTGGCCAGATATTTGTTGATGATATGGACAGAGAAGAAATATGTGCAATAATAGGATTACTTTAAATGTCAGGTAGCAGAAAAGATGGTCACCTCAATACTCTGGCTCATCAGTGTACAAATGTATTATGAGTCAAAAGAGGTTCAAATTTCTACTAAATTGTCTGCAATTTGATGATAAGACAAAGACACACAGGAGGTCAATTTTTACCTTCCATGAGCTTTGGACGGCTTTCATAAGCAATTGCCGCTCAAATTACTCTCCGCATATGTATATGACCATTGACAAGCAGCTTTTAGGGTTTCGTGACAAGTGTCCTTTCTGTATTTACTATGCTTCAAAACCAGATAAATATGGCATCAACATAATGACAATTTGTGATGCCAGAACATATTACATGATTGATGCTATGCCATACATCAGGAAGGAGAATAGAAACACGAACCAAAGTTTGCCAACTTACTATGCGAAAGCTTTGACGGAAACAAATTCGTGGTACAGGTAAAAACATAACTTGTGACAATTGGTTCACATCTGTATCTTTGACAGAAATGATGTTCAAAGATAATTTGACAATTGTTGGTACAATGCAGAAAAATAAGGCAGAGTTTCCTATCTAATAGAAAGAAGAAGGTACTACCTTCTCAATTTTCTTTTCATCAAAAAAAGAAGTTCTCTCCTTTACTCATAAAAAGGGGAAATCAGTGGTACCTATGTCTATTATGCACAGTGCTCCTGATGTTCATGAGGCTATCAAAAAACCAGGGATAATAGATTTTTATAATAGTATGAAAGGAGGCGTGAATGTGTTTGACAAAATGGTACATGCATAGTCTGTTTCAAGGGGTATACGGTGATGGCCACTTCGAATGCTTTATGGAATTTTGGACCAGGTAGCAATAAATGCTTACATTCTTTTCTTAGTAAAATCACAGCAGGAGAAGGAAAGAAAAATGTTTCTAAAGAATCTTGGATTTCAACTTGCTTCACCACACATGCAATGCCGTCTACAAACGAATTTGCTGCGGGACTTATCTCAAAATATACCTTCACTTCTGGGATTCAGGAGAACCAAGAACCCCGAAGATCAAGACCACGCAAGATGCCATTTGTGCGCAAGAGATAAAGACAGAAAAGTGAAAATAGCTTGTGTAAAATACGGAAAGCCTGCATGCAATGATCACAGAAAAGAAATTTGCATATCTTGTTTCTTTTAAATCATAATGCACTATAACTGTTATTAAATTACCCTAACTGTGTTCTGTGTGTTAATAACAATGTTAATGTCTAACAATGAACTAATTTTTGCTTTAAAAGTATTGCACAGTTAGTAATAAATATAAAATAAAACAATGGGATGATGAATCACCCCTGTTGCCATTGAATACTTTTTTTATAGTGATTAGCGCCGGCTTTTACTACTTGTGGCACCGCAGACGATGACAGTGGTGATACATGGAATGAAGATGGAGTACCGATGGAATGACATGGCGGGGCAAACCGGAGGACCCGGAGAAAACCCGCCCCTCCGCCGCTTTGTCCACCACAAATCTCACATGCGGTAGCTTGGGATCGAACCCGGGCCGTCTAGGCAAGTGGTCTAACCACTCGGCCACGGCGCGGCCCCGTTACCATTTAATGCTGTACTATTCATGTTACCAATAGAGGGTTAAGAAAGTTAAATTATGTTTGCATATCTGTTTTAAATTCTAATCTAAACATACCTTTTGTGATTCAATGTGGCAGCTCTATGAAAACTTTGTATTTTGAGGCTAAGCTGATTTCTGCAAATTAAATTATAACCATCATAATTCAATATGACAGCTGTATGATGACTTTATATTTTGCAGTAAAGATTTTCTGATCTATGTCGGCAGACTCTTAGGGCCGATTGTTAAAACGTGGCATAGGCCATGGCTTGGGCTCGTGTCTTTCAGGACATGATCGGAGACAAACTGTGTTGGGTTGTTAAAACGAAGACGGGACATAGTGCAGCAAACAGGCCGTGTCTCTGATTTTACGTTTGGCAACACCGGAGGAGCAGACGAAAAAACAGTGGAGTTTCAAAATGCGGCGAAGATTAATGTAAACAAGAAGTTTGGTTATGTAAGATGGAACGTAAATTCATTATTTAGCGCCGAAATTGGTGAGTTATGATTCGTATTATTGTCTAAGTGATAAATAACTATGTAAAACCATACCTAACCTGTGGTAACGAAGAAAACAAATGCAACTATTGGTATATTATGGCACTCCTTTGGTTTGTAATGTGCTTCTTGTATAAATTGAGTGCTTTATTGCACCTTAAAGACCAAAAAAGCCCACATGGGTAGTGTGGTGGTAGCGTGTCTGTCCCACATTCAAAAGGTCGTGAGTTTGAATCTGGCTTAAGGTGAGTACCCGGATAAGGTTTTTTTCGGGGTTTTCCCTTATCCTGAGAAGACGATTGTCGACTAATTTAAGCTCCGTGGACCCCGAGATCATTTGAGCATCATTTCACCAATTTCATTTATCGTCCGATATGACCAACCAGGTTAAAGGACGTTAAAAAAAAAAAAAAAAAACTTAAAGCTTTGCAGTACCACAGTGTGACAGAAATATAGAAATGACTTGTTTGTAGATTTATAGGTAATTTTAGTGCTGCAAGATATCGAGCTAATACTACAAAATTGGTCTGTTCTACAGAATGAACTGTTTTTTCTTAAGTCTTGTTGGGTGTTTGAGGATATTTTAAACACAATTGCCACTGTTTAGGTTAAACCAAGCGATCCTACATTTGCACTGACCATACCTAACATTTTACAAGCAAACCAGATGTGAAGTAACCTTATTTACGTTAAGATTCTATCATTATTTTTCAGATGAACTGTTCAAACGGAGAAGCTAGCCTTTGTGAACAAATTGCAGTTATACAATTGGGGCGGTTGGAAGGTCCTCGATGGTGATGTAAGCTGTGGATTGGTGTTGTAAATTTTTTAACTGTTTTGAATTTGCCGCTGTATAAGAGGTTGGTAATTCTTGCTGTTGGCGAAACTGTAATTGGCTAGTCGCGCCAGACTCAATTGTTAGAGCCGTTAAGTTTGTTTATCGGCAGCGGATTACTTATTGTGTACTGCTTTGCCACATTTTCTGTATTTTTCAGCTAGCTTCAGTCGGTGAGTACGTGATTCTTAACCTCCATGCTTGCATGGTAGGATGTGATAGTAAATGAAATTAAATTTAAAAGATTTCTTGATATATTTGAACTTTTATTTGTTAACTGTTCGAAACAATGTGATGCGTTAAGGCACGCTATTAGAACAGAATCCTCTTTTCAGACAACGATGTGCCATGTATATATACAATATATTGTGTACTTACAATCAATTTCTTCTTGTTAAATAACAAATGCTATAATTTTTACTTAATCGTCACATAAGAGGTCTCGATTAGCGAGATTTTCTTTTTGCGTCCTTATCCCTAGCGTCTATCTCATTGACCGCGTCCCGGAAGCTTCTTAAAATGTTACACATATACACATTAGTTGAAGGTCAATGTTTTATACATTGTGATCTGTCCGTCTCCATGAGAACAACAAATTTCCTTATTTATATTTCGTGAAATACTAATTTACAATACATGTTTATACATCCATAATTATTTAAAATTAATGCATTTATATAATTTGCATGAAAATTTTCTCAAACATAGCTAATATTTCATAAACAATATTTTGCTTCACTCTATTCTTGTGCTTTGTTACCGGTATAAACAATTTATAGCATCCGGTATCTGTTCACTTTTATTATTATTCTCCTTCTCCCATGTTACTGCTTTTGATTCTATTTTATTATAAATATGCTTTTCTAAACACCATTTCATAACTATATATTATGCATTATAATATGGTGTACACTTTACATAACCTTGGCTATGTTATCTTCCTAAAAGCACTCCATTCAGGCTAATTTCGTGCGTATCGTGAGGCGATGAACTCTATAATCGTATTCCTTTTATTATTAGTATAGGATATAGAAAAAAATCTGCAAGCTCCTGTGGTAAAACAATTATTCTAATCACACTGTAACCATACTTTACAGTAGTGAAACATACCTGTTATGCAGGATGTTTCAAAAATACGGGGTATAATTTCAGGTATGTATTTCCCAAATGAAGACAATCAAAATAGTTCATTATAACATGTGTCCGGAAATGCTTCATTTCCGAGTTATGGCCTTTACAACATTGAAAGTCCCACCTGTAGACAATCAAAATAGTTCATGACCGGAAATGATTCATTTCCGAGTTATGGCCTTCACAACATTGGAATTCACTGGAACGTTTTTTTTCCGCAGGTCTTTGCCGTCAAAGGAAACATTAGGAGGGCGCCTTGATAGTTCATTCTGAGGAAGGTTACATTCAGTGTTCTTTAGGCGTTAAGACTGCGCGACATGTATTCAAATCAAGAGCTGGCAGAGATACACTTCATGTACGGTAAGGCGGACGGCAATGCTGCGCTGCTCGTCGTTTGTACCAGGAGAGGTACCCACAGCGACAATGTCCAGATCGGAAGACATTTGTACGCCTCCATTCCCGTCTGTGCGAGTATGGAATATTCACCTCTCCTGGTTTGGGAAGGGGACGACCAAGATCTGCAACTCCAGAAGTGCAGGAGGAGATTCTGGAGGCTGTGGACAGGACTCCTTCTATCAGCACACGACGGTTAGCGTTGCAAGTCAATGTTCCTCATACGACTGTCTGGAGACTGTTGAACGAGTATCAATTGTATCCTTATCATTTGCAACGTGTACAGGCCCTGACACCAGCAGATTACCCTGCACGAGTTAGGTTCTGTCAGTGGTTCTTGCAGCAGTGTGGTGTAAATCCGAACTTTTCTGCCGTCGTATTATTTACAGATGAAGAACAGTTCACAAGAGATGGCATAACAAATTTCCACAATCAGCATGTATGGTCGCATGAAAACCCACGTGCAACTGTTGTATCTCATCACCAGGTGCGGTTCTCCCTCAACATGTGGGCCGGTATCATTGGTGATCGATTAGTTGGACGCCATGTACTTGTAAACAGACTTACGGGGCAGGCGTACACACACTTTCTGGAAAACAACATACATGACGTTTTCGAAGACACTCCACTGATCAATCATCAACACATTCACTTCTTGCATGATGGCGCTCCTGCACACTTCAGTCTTACGGCTTCGCCGGTACTTGGATCGAAGGTTTCCTGATCGATGGATAGGTAGAGGTGGCCCAATTGCTTGGCCTCCACGCTCACCTGATCTGAACCCTCTCGATTTCTACTTGTGGGGTCATTTAAAATCATTGGTTTATTCGTCTCCGGTGCCGGATTTGGAATTCCTTCGGAATCGAATTGTGGCAAGTTGTGAGGACATACGCAATACTCCTGGAGTTTGGGATCGTGTTCGCAAGTCAATGAGACATCGATGTGAGGTCTGTATTCAAGCAGGAGGTGGACATTTTGAACATCTTCTGTAATGACAACAACCTGCGGAAAGAAAAACGTTCCAGTGAATTTCAATGTTGTGAAGGCGATAACTCGGAAATGAAGCATTTCCGGACACATGTTATAATGAACTAATTTGATTGTCTACATGTGGGAAATACATACCTGAAATAATGCCCCGTATTTTTGAAACATCCTGTATAATAATGTTTTTTCTGTGATTTTGTTTACTTTATACTTGATAAACTTGAATGTTGTCAGCATGAATGTTACATGTACAGTACATTCATGTTGTTTTCAAAATGCAGTATCCAGAAAACAAACTGATATATATCTTGCTTACTGCAGTTTTAATAGGTTATGTATTATGCAACTCTTTATGATTCATTAATGACAACCAGTTAATCATGGACTAACCTTTTAAAGCTACGCAATTTCTATATGGGAATGCTATAGAAAGAAAACTGCATGTTAAAAGCAATTATTGTTTAAGCATTTAGTATTTTGTCAGTTTCATTAGATACTTTCCAAAGATATAACCAAAATGACTAAACGCATTTGAGCATGATACTTTAGACTTTCTTTGTATAAACAAAATTAATCTTAATTGTAATACTTTTATTATTATTTGTTATTAACCATTACCAATTATTGTTGTTATTATTATTATTATTATTGTTGTTGTTGTTGTTGTTATTTGTTTTAGGAGGAAAATTTGCAGTAGGACTTTTCTGGATTATAAAGAAGAATATCAATCAAAATGAACATTTTAATATAAGACAAGTTGTTTAGCCCTTCAGTTTCAATATGTGTATGTATAACAAAATGTGATTTTTTAAAACAAAACAAAAAATAAGCAAAATATATTGAATTTAAGAGTTGTTAAGGTTTCTATGCAAGAACATGTCTATGATGTAGTTGACATCGACCCTTACTTGTCCAGATTCCAAATAACGTTTTCAGTAAGTTCCTTGCCCAGTTATTTTAAGAGCTATTCCTTAATCATTATATTGTCTCCATTTTCATAGTGAATCTGTATTTGGAGCAGGTAAAGTGTGTACTATGTATTTTTTAATGCACGAGGGGAAAATGAATCCAGTCGAGTGCTTTTCTCTATGGAGGTATGTGTGTGTTCAGAGCATGGTGTCTGCGAAAAATATGTAACAGCTGATGCTTATGAATTTAACCAATCAAGCAATCAATGTGTGTTATTTTCATTCAAATTTGTATGTAATAGATTTCTAGTTTTGAAAACGCAAACTGAAAGGTGAGGCAATATTTGTAATTTAACCACAAAATCTGCCGACATTTTGTGAATTTCATGTCATTTTTGTAATATTTGATCTTCAAATGTTTTTGTTCTGTTACATTCCGAAGTTGAAATCGCTAGATGCAAATGTTTATTATTCCTTGTGCTTTCGTCGCCTATAAGTGTTTTGATTTTCTCTAAGCGATTTTGTTTTCCAACAATAAGTATTATAGTTACGTGTTGATTTTCTTGCTTGTGAAGCCAGTTATCAAAAAGAAAGAGCTTTTTAACAAGTATGGAAAAGACCTCTTGGAGATTACGCGTGCATTAATGTATTCGCGTAGAAATATATGCGTACAAATATTTACAGCATTCAACAAAGCACACAAATTACATCGAGAGATTGCAGTTTCATTTTAGAATTGTACGAAATGATTACAAAATAAACTACAATTCTACAAAGAAAATCCAAGTGATTTATTATTTAAGAAGTCGCCAGGTAGTCTGGATCTGTGAAGCCCAACAAGCCCGTTAAAACGCCCTGAGAAGAGTTGATTGCTATTCCAAATCAAGCATAAGCGCGAGTATACTTTTAGTTCAGATTTAGCGCGAATGCGAAGAGGATCTTATGCTTCAAATGTGGCGCCAAGCGCAAAGGGGCTAGAAGAAAAGCAACTCGTGCTTTTAATGTGACGCCAAACGCAAAGGGGCTAGAGGAAAAGCAACTCATGCTTCAAATGTGACGCCAAACGCAAAGGGGCTAGAGGAAAAGCAACTCATGCTTCAAATGTGGCGCCAAACGCAAAGGAGCTCGAGGAAAAGCAGATTCAGACAATAAAGAAAGAAGAAGCCAGTGGGCCATCAAACAGGGGATCCAAAAGACGGAAGAGAAGCAGCCAGATTGAACTCCAGGAGGTTGGGTGACGAGAGTTCAGCAGGAATCCGAGAGCGGTGATATCCGTATAACAACCAGGAGGACATCAGGGACGATCGGCTAGCAGTCGCAGACGGCGGAGTAAACCATTGCACTCTTCAGTTACCATCAGGAGTCATCGTTGGGTCCAATGTTCCATAATTTCCATATATGTGTGTGTGTGTGTGTGTGTGTGTGTGTTTTTTTTTTTTTTTTGTTTTTTTTTTTTTTAAGTTTTGCATTTTCAGACAATTTTTTTCCATCACCCGTTGGTGAGTGCAACATGTATTTTCATTCTTGTGTATCGTTGTAAATACATTGTGTTAGTAGGCATCATATCTTTATTCATTTGATGTTATTGAGAAGTGGCAAAAGCATAGTTGCTATGGAGGAAAGCAGTGAAACGGCTGGTTCCTACCAAGCACTAATGGAATTGATGATAAAAATGAAGGAAGCTGTAGATGTTACTGACACAGAATTAAAGGCTAGAGGTCACTAGCATAGAATTAAGGGCGAATAGCGCGATGATAGACGAAACAAATAAGAAAATAGATGGAAAAAAAAAATAGAATTAGTCAATGCAGAGTTAGGAGCTGAATTTAAAAGCAGCAATGTACAGCTGAGCTCCAGACTGGAGAAAACAGACATGGCAGTGAAAGCTCTGGAATCCAAAGTGGTTAAAAATGCACAAGAAACAGGTGAAAAAATTAATGTTGTGGATTCATCTGCAAAGAAAGAAGTTGAAAGAGTTGAAAAGAAAGTAAACGAAATAATTGAAAAAGGGGGGAAAAGAAACAGTAAAATTAAGAACTAGAGTTAGTAAAGCAGATTCTGGTATAAAAATGTATCACAAAATGAAGTCAGATTGTCAAAGGTTGAGTAAAAAGGAAGAAGAGGGAAAAAATTTGAGAAAAGAAATAGAAGGAATCAGAATAGAAATAGGTGAGAAAAGAAGGGATTCTAATAGCAAATTAAAAATAAAAGTAGATAAGAAGATAAATGAGGCTGTAAAAGTAAACTTGTACAAAAAATATGAACAGGTTATAGATTTAGAAGGAAACAATGGAAGTAGAGAAAAGATTTTTGGCACTGGTAGTGATAGAAAATACAATGGAAATTTGTATGAAAAGGAGATAGAACTTTTTTATTCAGGTGAAGATGAGAATCAGGGTAACATGGTAACTATCTCAGATATGGACAGATGCTGAGTGATGTGAACGCTCCAATTTTTATGAGCATTTAGGGGATAACCCAATTCAATTTTTGAAAGAATTGGATCATTACTTTAGTATAAAAAGAATCCACAATGAGCATTGTGAGAAATTCTTTAAGAGGTAGTGCTCGAGAATGAATGCGGTTAGCGTTATCTAGCAATGAAAGCTATAGTAATTTTAAATATTTGTTCTTGTCAAGGTTTTGGGGGCAAGCTGTACAAAATAAAATGTGCTTAGAATTATCAATTGGAAGATTTGACCCGAGAAAGGAGACAAGGATGTCTGATTATTTTCTAAGAATTGCCAAAAAGTGTAAGTTCTTAAATCCAAAACTGACATAAAATGAAATTATACAGTCGGTAATAAGGCATTTCCCAAAGGACATGTACAACAACTTAGTGGTAGTTAGACCTAAAGATTTCTCCACTCTTATAGATTTATTGACCATGTTAGATACTAAGGAAAATAGCGTACAAATTGAAAGGTATGCATGTTTTTCGCAGGAAAATGACAATATTCAAAGATTTCCTGGGGAAGGGGCGCAGTCAGAACTTAAATATGCTCAAAAAGTAGGGTTAGAAAATGGCAATGACCTTTAGAAGGAGCTAAATTATTTTAAAAATAATGACGCATTCAAAAATGTAAGTGATTTTAGCTATCACAATAATAATAGAAGTGATTCCCCAATTCAAAGGAACGGTAGAAATAGCCGCTTCGACAAAATTCGTAGTGATGGGAATTATGTTGAATTTCATTCAAAGTAACCTAAGGTTTATGACTACATAAAATTTTCAAAGCAGAATGAAATGTCCCTTCCACGCAGGGAATGAAAACGGATTCGAAATTACGAATAAAAATTTCGGAAAAGACGGAGGAAATTATCGAAAACCAAGTATCAACCGGGAATCAAACCCAGGACAAAATAAATCGGTTCCAACTATGCGGGTTACTGAAAGCTTTAAAAGTGACGTCGCAGAAAAAAAAATTGCACTATAAGCCCTCCGGGAAACTAGGGGAAGGTTTTGAATTGCAACCTTAATAAATTCCTCAAGCAACGCTCACAATGGGGTAAGTTAAGTATATTAAGCAAGGCAAGTGGCGCAGAGAATTCATCGGAGCAAGATAAACTTGAGCCCTCCACAAATCAAAATAAATGTCATGAATAAGATGGTGAACATATGAATCGATACTGGATCTAGCACTTGTGTATGTAGTGAAGAATTTTTCAATCAATTAGTATTAGAAAGGAAGATTGAGTATTTACCAATATGTAATGTACTTTGTACAGTAGCTATAGGTAAGAAAAAAAGGAAAGAATTAAGTTCCCAGCATTTTTAAATTTGGAATATCAAGAGTGGTGCTGTGATGTCATTTTTCTTGTAGTACCGAGATTGTCTGCAGATACTATTTTAGGAAGAGATTTCTTGCTAGCTTGACGTACCATAATTTATTTTGGGGGAAAATATATAAAAATGAGTGATGAGGTGAATAATGAGATAGTCATTCCTTTGGAGAAAGAATGCTGCGATGATATAATATGCAAAAGGAATGATACTGATTCTTGTGACGAGAGGTTCTTCATTGAGAATATTGTGATTAAAAAGAGTGCAGATGCAGCCACATTCGATATAAATATGAGTAAAAATGTGAATATACATTTAAATGATTTTGTGTCAGGCCCAAGCGTTATTTGTGAGGAATGTATTCTGCAATTCGAATGTGATGATATGGATGGAAATATGGTTTCCACGAAGACAGTAAAAATTTCTCAAACAGCAGCCATGATAGATATGGTAAAGCGTATAGGGAAATACAAAATAAATTAACAAAATGGAATGGATTGAATACTGTGCAATTAGATAAGTTAGGAGACATGCTTATGGAGAATATTCATGTTTTTTGCGATAAGCCTGGTAAATGAAACAAATATGACCATCGACTGGAATTAAAAGGTACTCACACAAGTGCAGACCCATGCCAATAACAATTAGAAAGCAAGCAGACGAAGTAATTGAGCAAATGTTGAAAAATGACATTATTGAGGCATCGGATGAGTCTGCGTACATAAATCCGATATGTTGGGTTCATAAAAGAAATAATAAGCTGAGGATGACTATAGATGCTCGACGACTTAATTCTTTTACCATCCCAGATCATTTTAGGCCGGCAATTGTGGACTCGTTGTCTAAGCTTACACGGGCAAAGCATTTTTCCATTATAGGTTTAGTCGCGTCATATTGGCAAATAGAATTAAGTGAAGATTTGCGCAAGTACACTGCTTTTTTGCATTCTGGTAGTTTATTTTTCTTCAAGAGATGCGCCTTCGGTTTATCCACCTGTAGTCCAGCTTTGATAAAAGTACTATATAACATCTTTGGGGATACTATTAATGATTTTACTTCTAGTTCTGTGGATGACTTTTTGATTTTTGACCATAGTTTTGAATCCTACATAACTCATTTGGATTGTGTTTTGAAAAAGTCTGGAGAAAGTAATATGACTGTAAATTTGGAAAAGTGCAAATTTTTTGAGAAAAAGATAGAATTTTTGGGGTATCTGATTTCAGAAAAGGGTTTAAGACCGAATCCCCAATGTGCTGAGGCAATCCAAGCATTGCGCCTCGTAAGAACTTAAGCAACTTAGACGATTCTTGGGAATTTTGCAGTATGAAGCTAGATTTGTTGAGGAATATGCTGGAGAAGTTGCATCCTTGAGGGAATTATTAAAGAAGGATGTTAGATGGTGCTGGGAGCAGAAACACCAGATGGCTTTTGAAAATGTAAAGAAATTATTTAAATCTACCACACTTTTGGAGCGACCGCATTATGATTTTCCTTTTCACATTCTTTGTGATGTCAGTGTAATAAGTTTTGGCTGTGTGCTTTGCCAATCTGATGACAAAAAAAAAAAAAAAAAAAAAACAAAACAAACATGTGATAGCTATTGCATCACGGTCATTAACAAAAGTTCAGAGTAATGCAATATAACAGAATTAGAGATAGGTGCTATTTATTTTGCGTTGCAAAAGTTTAGGTTGTACATGAGATAATTGTTCATACAGCTTGTCGTTTATACAGATCTCTAAGTTAACTAATTCTAACTGTGCCGTTATATTCATGAGATTGTCATATAAAATAAAGGTTCTCCATATTTCACATAAGGAAAATGTAATTAACGATACTTTGTCTAGAATTAAGCTTAATAATCACATACCTGATATCACTGGAAATTCTGGTAACGAAATAAACATTTTGAAATTAAATATTAATTGGAGTCCAAGTTTGACCTGTAGGCTGAAATTTTACAAAGGTTTCCAATGGAAGACGATGAGATAAGTAAAATATGCACCAAAGATTTGTGAAGCAACTGAATAAAAGTTTGGGAAAAGGAATGGAGTTATTTACAAGTTGCTAGGTAACGTAAATAAGAGCTGCAAAATTATGATACCAAAATGTATGCAGGATGAGTTAATTTTAGCTTTTCACATTTAATTAATTAAGGTGTAGAGAAAACTGCTTTATGTTTGTCAGAAGTGGCGTACATAAAACATTTACATAAAAAGGCGAGGAGAATAATTTCTATTTGTAATTTATGTCAGAAAGCCAAGAGTTTAAATGTTAAGACTATGATTAGGGACAAGAAAAATGCTTTGGTTGCAATTGATTTTCATGGTGAAATGCCTACAAGTCAATTCAATTTTAGATTTATTTTTGTCATGTTCGATTCGTTTTAAAAAATCTTTTCTATGAGGAAAATAAATAGTGTATCATGCTTAAACAAAATTATTAACGATTACATACCAAAGTATGGGCAAATTGAGGCCATATTGTCAGACAATACCACGGTTCACACCAGTAGAAAATTTGTTGATAACTTACGTGAACATGGAATTAAATTGTATCATAGCTCTACGTATTTCCCACAAGGAAACCCATGCGAGAGATGCTTGAGGAATATTTCAACGTATTTCAGACTTTTATGCCACAATAATAATAATAATACATCGTGGGTTAAACATAGTGAATATGTTGAAAATGTCATAAATTGTTCCAGTGATGCCACCACTGGATTCACTCCATAAGAATAAATGGCTGGGGTAAAGCCTAGTAAAATAGTAAAAATACTAGCTTATGTAATATGTAAATGTAATTTTTTAACCTATGAACAAAAAGCGGAATTGGCTTTTAAAAGGATCCAAAGAAAATCCGATTTGAGGACAAAGCATGCGAAAAGGCACAAGTTTAAGTGAAATTATTGGTAGCGAAGTATTAGTAAAAAGAAAAAATATTTCCAATGCTGAACGGAATGTATACTCTAGGATGAGTTTATTGTATAAAGGTCCTTTTATCATCAACAACATTTTCGGAGATCACACATACGAACTAAGAGATTCAAAGAATAAAGTATAGGGTGGTATCACAAACAGATACTGCACCCATACAAAAGGTCCGATACATAATTGTGTATTGTAAAAATGCATTTTGTAAGTGTAAGTGTGAATTGTATGATACAATGCACATTGTTATGAAATGTCACATGTTTTGTGTGAATGAAAGTTTATAGTATGGATGGATAATGCATTGTGGTATATTATTTATTGTTGGGGAAGATTTCACGACGTTCTAAACTCTGAATGTGTGATAATTTTATATATATATATATATATATATATATATATATATATATATATATATAAAGAAAAGGAGAAGTTCGTTCACAGCGTCATGAAAGGGGCATTTGAGGAAATATTTATATCTTAACCACAAAATCTGCCGACATTTTGTGAATTTCATGCCATTTTTACTTTCTCTATACGAACTATGTACATATTGCACTCCACCCAAAAATTCGATACCGAGATTTCACCGGAAATATATGTTTTAGGGTCTCCAATATCCAAAAAAACATTTTCACAAAAAGGTCCGTGTGTGTGTGTGTGTGTGTGTGTGTGTGTGTGTGTGTGTGTGTGTGTGTGTGTGACCGTGTGTCCGTGAACACGATAACTCAAAAACGAAAAGTCGGTAAAATACCAAACTGGATATTTAAGTTTAGTATCTTACAGGGATGCGACACAAAGATTTTCAGAAAAATCCCCCCACCCCAACTACCCTTTACATGGAACTTTTTTCGAAAATTTTGATTTTCTCAAAAATGGCTCTAACTATTTTGATTAAAATTTCGTATATTAAAGATATTTACCTGACAAATAAAATGTATATCTTGAATTTTCTGGGAATAGCCTCTGAAGAGTAGTTTATTCTGGAAGAATTTTACTGAATTTTGAATAACTGCTAAACCGTAAGAGATGGACAAAAACTTACTACTCAAAAAGTGTAGAGCACATTAAAACACACAATTTATGTTATATACATTTTTTTCGTGGAGTTCGTCGTTTTTGAAACATTCCTTAATTTTGGTTTCTGCTATGAAAAACGTATACTTTTCTCATACAGGAACTTGTCAACTCCTATCCATATAAACAAAGGAACTTCATTGACATAGGAATCAGCTTTTGACTATCACTTTAACCTATGGTAGTCCCTTATTTCGCTTCTACTTACAAGGAAGCGAGTAATTAGACTATTTCTGCTAATTTTTCTGATTAGCATGAAGTAAATAGAAGTATAAGCTTTTTAAGAATAATTTGTTGCAGGGATATAGAGAGTCATGTGAATGGTACACATCATATTTTTACTTTCTCTATACGCACAATGTACAGAGGGTAGCACAATGTACCTAGTGTATAGAGAAGGTATTGCACTCCACCGAAAAATTCGATACCGAGATTTCACCGGAAATATGTTTTAGGGTCCCCAATACCCAAAAAAAAAAAGCATTTTCACAAGAAGGTCCGTGTGTGTGTGTGTGTGTGTGTGTGTCCGTATGTCTGTGAACACGATAACTCAAAAACGAAAAGTCGGTAAAACACCAAACTTGGTATTTAAGTTTAGTATTTTCCAAGGATGCGACACGAAGATTTTGAGAAAAATCCCCCCACCCCAACTACCCTTTACATGGAACTTTTTTCGTACATTTTGATTTTCTCAAAAATGGCTCTAACGATTTTGATTAAAATTTCGTATATTAAACATATTTACCTGAGAAATAAAATGTATATCTTGAATTTTCTAGGAATAGCCTCTGAAGAGTAGTTTATTCTGGATGAATTTTACTGAATTTTGAATAACTGCTAAAGCGTAAGAGACGGACAAAAACTTACCACATAGAAAATGTAGAGCAATTTAAAACACGCAATTTATGATACATACATTTTTGTCGTGGATTTAATCGTTTTTTGAGATATTAATTGTTTTTGGTTTCTGCTTTGAAAAACTTACACTTTTTTCATATAGGAATTTGTCAACTGCTGTCCATGCAAACAAAGGAACTTCAGTGACATAGCAACCAGCTTTTGACTATCAGTTGAACCTATGGTACTGCCTTATTTCACTTCTACTTACAAGGAAGCAAGTAATAAGGCTATTTCTGCTAATGTTTACTTTCTCTAGCCCCATATGTATAATGTACATAGGGATAGAGAAGTATTGTATTCCACACAAAAATTCGATACCGAGATTTCACCGGAAATACATGTTTTAGGACCCCCTGTATCCAAAAAAATCGTTTTGAGGAAAGGGTTCGTGTGTGTGTGTGTGTGTGTGTGTGTGTGTGTCTGTGAACACGATAACTCAAAAACGAAAAATAGCTAAAATACCAAACTTGGTATTTAAGTTTAGGATCTTCCAGGGATGCGACACGAAGATTTTGAGAAAAATCCCCCCACCCCAAACTACTCTTTATATGGAACTTTTTCGAAAATTTTTATTTTCTTAAAAATGGCTCTAACGATTTTGATTAAAATATCATATATTAAATATATTTACCTAACAAATAAAATGTATATCTTGAATTTTCTGGGAATAGCTTCTGAAGACCTGTTTATTCTGGATGAATGTTGCTTAATTTGGCATAACTAGTAAACCATATCAGATAGACAAAAACTTGCTATACAAAATATTTAGGTCTTGTTAAAATACAAAAGTTATGTCATATACATTTTTCTCGTGGAGCTTACCGTTTTCGAGGTATTCATCGTTATTAGTTTCGGTTCTAAAGTACTTATACTTTTTCTCAGACGGGAGTGTCCGTTTTTCTTTTGTTCTATTCCTGGCCAAGAAAAGAAGCGATTTGTAATGACAATCGCAAAACGACAGCTTTTAAAACATTTGACAATGGGTTTAGCCTAATGTATTCCCTTATTTTCTTCCTAGTTATACGGAACTAAATAATAGGAACATTGTGCTAATGAGTACCACGATTAGCAAGGTCAAGAAAGAAGAAGAATCTTATGTATGAAGTTTGTAGAACAGCTAGAGAAAGTCATGAATGTAACACATAAGATTTCTTCTGATTAGCATGAAGTAAATAGAAGTTTAAGCTTTTTAAGAATAATTTGTTGCAGATAATAGAGAAATTCATGTGAATGGTACACATCAGATTTTTTTAATATTTGATGTTCAAATGTTCTTGTTTTGTTGCATTCCGAAGTTGAAATGTTTGTTATTCTTTATGCTTTCGTCGCCATAAGCGTTTTTATTTTCTCTATGCAATGTTGTTTTCCAAAAATAAGTATCATAGTGTTGATTTTCTTGCTTATGAAGCCAGTTATCAAAAAGAAAAAGGCTTTTTAACAAACATGGAAAAGATCACTTGGAGATTACGCGTATATCAGTAGCGAATCCTCCTATTTACCGCATACACCGCCGGTGTACTAAACTTGAGAGTGTTCAAAACGACTCTTAATAAACATGCAAAATAAACAATGTTTTATATGCCATTTCAACTAAATACCAAATGTTCGCAAGTTAAAACGATAACCATGCTCTCAGCATTCTCCGCTAGCTAGGCAAGGCCAGTACTTTGTGCGCACGCATCTACTCCACTGCAAGTTGAAGTGATAGTCACTCACTCCCACTTCTCCACTAGAGCGGCGATGAGGAAGGAAGCTTAGATGCCACCCATTAGCCGTAAAAATGCACCGCTAAATTTTGCGATTGACAATCGTTTTTTCTCTGTACTAGTGTTGTTTTGCTTGTAAGTTTTTGTGAAAATGACCGATGTAAGTGTTGCTGAAGCTAGTGGTTCTTATGACTGTGTAGTAAAACATGTGTTATAGACTGGATTTCGTAATTTTGAATTTTCTGAAAAATTTAAAAAAAAAAACTAAGGCTATACGAGAGTACCATCATATAAATATATCCTTAACAATTGAAACTAACCTTATAATCCACTTCAGAGCATCAAGGAGCTAATATGTTTAGTAAAGCTATACGAGAGTACCATCATATAAATATATCCTTTGGAATTGAAACTAACCTTATAATCCACTTCAGAGCATCAAGAAGCTAATATATTTTCATGTAGAATTGGAATATACCACCCTGAAAATAATCTTTCTTAAATATCAAAATTCACGAAAATTATCATGGTGGGGGAAGATTTAACAGCTGTTGCTAGACGGGAAGTAAGTATTTATGGTCTAGAAACAATGAAATCTGTATGCTACCAACGTAGATAGTCACCAAACAAGAAAAAAAAAAAAAAAAAGTGAAGCTCAAAAGTCACCAACACTCACACATTAACAATGGAGTGCTAAGGCTCAGTTGCTGAAACCGGTGGAAATTATTAAAACCAAAGTACAGGAAAGTCAGTTTATTGATACACGCTAATCTAAACCTAACACACCTAATGCTTCCTTCGCTCACATGCTTTGGTTGGAACAATTGAAATGATTAAAACCAAAGTAGACGAAAACTAGTAGTTTATTTAATACACTGACCTAAACCTAAGACAGCGCATGCTCGCTCCGCTCGCATGCTTTGGTAACACCAGTGACTATTATTAAAACCAAAGTACATGAAAATCAGTATATTTACACACACACTAACCTAAACCTCGCTTCGCTCGCATGTTTTGGTGAAACCAGTGGAAATTATGGAAATCAAAGTACAGGAAAATCAGTTTCTTTACACTCTAACCTAAACTTATTACACCGCATGCTCGCTTCGTTCGTATACTTTGGTGATACCACGAAAACTACTAAAAACAAGTTTCACGAAAATCACGTATTTACACAATAATAATGGATTCATAACTCTAAAAACACAGAATCACATTTAGAATCGGAAGGATGGCACATCGCGGTATTTTTTTTTTTTTTTTTTGTAAAAATGTTATAAATCATCGTCATGATGTAAAAATAGACAGCTCATGCCTTAAAATCAATTATAAAGTGATTCTAGTGATCTAATAACAAACCACCAATGATGGTTCCACAACCTTTTAATGACTAGTGATAAGCAGTTTTCAAATATTGGTAGTTCTGAATTTTGCAACATGAACGTCAACTATGAACGATTTAGACACCACCTCTCTGATAGCTAGTGAAACAATGGAAATTGTAAAAAAGTTAAGCAAACGAATACTTTTGGTATATTTTAATGTAAATCGCGTGCTTTGTTGAAATTTAAAGTCCAAAAATAAGCAATATGTGTTTTTAAAAGTTAGCAATACAATGTTAAAGTGAGTAAAAGTGAAAAAAATAATACCTAAATAGCTTTAGTGGTAGTTTAAGCGGTGGAACTAAGATATAGTAATAATTATGTAAGTGTTGCTGAAGCTAGTGGTTCTTATGACTGTGTAGTAGAACGTGTGTTAGAGACTGGATTTCGGAATTTTGAATTTTCTGAAAAACTTAAAATAAAAAAACAACTCACTCCCGAACTTCCAGGTCTGATTGTAAAATGTCAAGACAGAAAACGAGAGTATAACATACATTTCTGCATTAGCAATTATTCTAGGTACAAATGGTTAACTGGTTGCCCTAAATTATACAAACTCTATTGTTGGCCGTCTTCTTTTTAGTAACAACAAAAGCAATACCACATGGTTATAAGAAAGATTCGACAATATAGTTTCTCTAACAGGATCATTAAGTAAGCATGAAAAAACAAAAAAATCACATATTTTGTGCATTCACTCTTTGTAATTTTGGCAATACGCGAGTAGACCTGCAACTAAATACTCAGAAATCATTGCAAATTTCAAAGTATAATGAAACGGTAACAAAGAACTGAGAACTATTGAATAGACTCATTGATGTTCGTCACTTAGGGAACCAGGAATTAGCTTCTAGAGGACACGAGGAGTTGGAAAGTTTCATTAGTAGAGGCAATTACGCAGAAACACTGCATTTACTCAGTACGTGTGACCAACTTTTAAATGATGGTTTAAAAACTGCTACAGTTTTCCGGGGCACTTCGTCATCCATTCATAATATTTAATCGAAGCTGATAGGGGTGTTTTGATTAACTGTATAACAAAAGAACTTGCATCCCGTAATTTTTTGGCTATTGTTCTAGATGTTGTCTCAGACATAAGGAACAAATCCCAACTCTCTACCATTTTACGCTATGTGGACAAATCGGGGAAAGTTAAAGAAAGGTTCATGGGCTTTACAGACATCAGTCCAGACAGATCTGCTGAGACATTTCACAACCATGTGCTTACAACAGTTAAAGAATTTAATATTTGTAAGAAACTTGTCGCTCAGACATACGATGGTGCGGCCGTAATGTCTGGTTAATTAGGTGGTCTGCAATCTAAAGTAAAAGTGGCATTTTCACAGGGGCATTATTTGTTCACGGTTACTGTCATATCGTGAATTTGGTTCTGCAACAGGCAGAATATATTGCGATATGTATTGATAAGTGCAGATTTTTTTTTTTTTTTTTTTTTTTCAAATTCTATCAGGACAGTATAATTGCTTTTCTCATTCCACTAAAAGAACGGAAACTTTGCGTGCTTTTATGAATTAAAAGCTACCAAGAGCGGCTCCAACACGCTGGAACTTCAATTCACGCCTTGCCAATATTGTACAAGAGCAATGACATAACCTGATTTTATTACTTGAATTCATGACAGAATCAGAAAATAATGTTGATTGGGAACCTGATGCATTGGTTAATGCATAAGGTTTTCTTTAGTTTTTAACGATTAGGTACTCTCTTCCTCCTCAAAACGTTTTCGACAATATTTGCTCACACCGACGTTCTCTTCAACATATTTCAATTTTGCATGTTGCCATGCAAAGGTAATCCAGACAAAAGCACTTTAGAAGAGCTAAGAAGAGAAGGGTTCCAAAATATTTGACGAAGCATTTCTACTGAAATGATAAATGAACATGCACAAAAGAAAAGGAAGAACAATGGACCAAGTGAAGTTACTGAATTTATGTTCAGGAGGATATTATATGAAATTTTGGACAATGTGCCCCATCAAATACAAAATAGGTTTTCGACTACGAAAGTTTTCATTTCTTTGCTCTCCCTGATTCCTCAAAATTTAAGAATTACAGAAGGTAATCACTATTGCTCAAAATTGTTGGACACCTAAGACTCAAATTTTGATTCGGTACGTCGGAAAAATGAACTTAGTGTTGTGTACTCTTCTGAAGATTTTGAAAGAAAGTCAGTAGGTGAAATAATGAAAATGATGAACGAAAAAGATCTGGTATAGGCTATGCCTGAAGTTTACAAATTAGCTTGTCTAATTCTAACTATACCAGCAACTGCAGCTTCTGTTGAACGGTCAATTTCCACTTTAAATCGAGAACAATTTCACTGTAGATCTACAATGGGCCAAGAAAGATTATCATCTCTGTCAATGATGTCCATAGAAAAGCAGTTACTTTATGTGCTTTGGAAGGATGTTGAAAATTTCGCGCAAGCTGTTATGGAACTATTTCTGAAGAAATCTCGTCGGTTGGAGCTAAAATTCCAGTAAACTTGCAAGTACTACTACTAAAATAAACAATAATTTACGTATACAGGTATCCGTGGCATTGCGAGTTTAGAAAGTCTTCTGGATTTCAATGAAATAAGGCAATCAATGTGGGCATGCCAAGTGAGTTTGGTGTCCAGCATTACTCCAAGATACTTGGCAGGTGTGGCAGAAGGTAACCAGATGATTTGCTTATTACAAATATTCAGCGTGATAGTGATACATCATGATGAAAACAATTTAGCTTCAGTTTTTTCTCTGTTAAGAAGTATTCGCCGAGCGCAAAACCACTCTGCAAAATAATTTGAGAAGATTGAAGTGTGTGAATAGCTTCAGGGAGATCTGTGTGAGAGTAGAATAATACAGTATCATCGGCGGATAAAGCTATGGAAGTGGGGGCCATGTCAGGAAGATCATAGGTGTAGATTTTGAACAAGAGCAGAGCGAATACCGAACCCTATAGAACTCCTGCTTTAACAGAACGCCAAAATGACTGAGTACCACCAATATGGAAAACAAATGTGCTTTCTGATAAAAATTGCAAATTATAGTGATCAGATATTGAGGAAAGTCAATACGGTAGAGTTTGAGTACTAAGCCATCATGCCATACTTTATCGAAAGCCTGTGCTACATCTAGGAACAGGGCCGTTGTGTGCTGATGCTTTTCAAATCCATCAACAATTGCTTGTGTTATACATAACAGTTGATGCGAAGTAGAGTGCTCAGATCGAAACCTGAACTGGAAATCTGGAATTGTTGTTTTGAGACACACATTTAAGGAGACGTTTAAGTATTGCCTTTTCAGGGATTTTGGATAACGTTGACAGTAGACTAATTCGAAGTAGCTACCCAGAATACTTTTTGGCCTGTTTGATTTGTGAAATACTATGATGCGAGCAAACTTCCAATTGTGTGGAAAGTAACCGAATCAGAGACAGGCATTCAGGATGTTTGATAAGGTTTTCAAGTGCTACATGGAGATTTTTTGGGAGGAAGACATCTAATCAAATATCCAAGTTCACTGGAAGTGGTGAGCAGATTCTCTGTGGTGCAGTGGGTAGATATCGCAGAGCATGGAGTTCGTTTTCAGTGTCTCGGATAGTAACGTTACATACTGACAGATTTGGAGTGAATGTCTGTTCATAGTGGGAAGCAAGAATGTCACATTTATCTTTAACTTCTGTGTCAAGACCATCACCGGTAGAAAGAGCTGGAATGATGATGATAATGGTGTTTAAGGGCGCTCAACTGCCGAGGTCATAAGCGCCCTTATGATTAAAACTTGGCAATAGGCAGTAAGAAAATACCAAACAAAAAAAGTAAACACAAGTAAAAGAGCTAACACAGTTGAAACGGAAGTAACAGAAACGTCCAGCCCTCTAACCAGAGCTGGATATAAAACTCCATCTAAAATCAACACATTAAAACCAAAAGAGTTTAAAAAAAACCGCTATCACACTAAAACGTCAAGGTAAAAGAAAGTTTTGCTAAAAATTTAAAAACCCTGTCCACTGCTCTTGGGTCATCTGCCAGGACCTCAGCAAGAGAGGCCGGCATGCCCATAGATGACCGAATGTGTGCCAGGTGACCACACTCCAGCAACACATGACGAACTGTCTGTGCCTCCCCACAGAGCGCACAGACAGGAGCAGGTTCACGTTTAAAAAGGTAACTGTGAGTAAAAATACAGTGGCCAATTCTTAGCCGAGCTAGTACTACCTCCTCCCGGCGGAATAAACGAGAGGAGGTTACCCAGTTGATAGGGAGGTCCTTCACCTCTCGCAGCTTATTACCACGGAGAGCCGACCACTCCGCATGCCAAGTCGAAAAAACGGCTCTCCGTACAGCCACTCTAAAATCTTCTGCTGTTGAATGGGTAATCGTAACACTGGGCGCTGTGACTGCCGATTTCGCTGCCAAATCCGCCGTGTCATTCCCCGGCAAGCCAACGTGTCCAGGAATCCATGCGCACTCCACATTAAAACCAGAAGCGTGCAAAATGTGGAGAACGTCCTGGATGCGCTGCACCAAAGGATGGTAATTGTACAGCTCACGAATGCTCTGAAGGGCACTAAGGGAATCACTAAGAATAAGGCAGTCACCTAATTTTCGACGTCGAATATACAGAAGGGCTTGATAAATAGCATATAGCTCGGCAGAATATATAGATGTGCAACTAGGCAAACCGTAAGTAGAAGTTGCGGTGCCAGTGACAAAGGCACATCCAACACCGTCGGGGCTCTTACTACCATCGGTGTAAATACAAATACGGCCACTGTATTTGGATAAAAATTCTAAAAAGCAACGACGAATACTATCAAGAGGCGTAACAGATTTCCCGTAGAGCGTCATCCCGAGATCGACATGGGAGGTAGCGCGTAACCAAGGGGGGTGTATACTCTCTCCCTTGGATAACAGCTGAGGAATGTCAACATGGTGCTGGCGTAGAAGCTCACGGAAACGAAAACCTGCTGGCCTGGGGCTCAGAGAGCGGAGGCAGTATCGCTCGTGCAGCTCAGGGGAGAAAAACGCGTGATAAGTTGGATGCCCAGGCATACACTTCAGCCCACAGCCATAATTAGCAAGCAGGACATCACGCCGACAACGCAGAGGAGGTTCTCCCGATTCGGCGTAGAGGCTAACAACTGGGCTCGTTGGAAAAGCTCCAACGGCCACACGGATGCCCTGGTTATGGACTGTGTCTAACCTTCTGAGCACTGAAGGTCTAGCTGAAGAATACACAATGCTGCCATAGTCCAACTTCGAACGAATCACAGCACGATAAAGACGGAGCAATGCCGTCCGATCCGCACCCCAAGATTTGCCACTTAGTATCCGTAAAAGATTTAGAGAACGGTCACATCGTGCTCTAAGCTGTGCTATTTGTGGTGCCCAACAAAGTTTCCGATCGAAGATCAAACCAAGGAATCTCGCCTCGTCTGCGAAAGGAAGTAAATCTGGCCCGAGTCGAAGAGACGGCGGCATTTGCCACTTACGGCGCCAGAAGTTAACGCAGACTGTCTTCTCAGCGGAGAAACGAAAACCGTGTTTCGAGCTCCAAGCATAGAGATTGTCCAAACACCGCTGGAGACGGCGTTCCAAAAACGGTGTACGCTGAGAAGTACAGAAGATGGCAAAGTCGTCCACGAATAAACAGGAAGAGACACCTTGAGGCACACATAGTGATATGGAATTTATCGCAATAGCAAATAGAGTCACGCTGAGTACCGAGCCCTGCGGCACTCCGTTCTCTTGAATAAAATGGTTAGAAAAAACCGAGCCCACCCTCACTCGAAAAACGCGGTCCCGCATAAACTCCTGAATGATCAACGGTAGGCGTCCACGTATGTTCCAGTTGTGCAGAGAACGCAATATTCCCGCCCGCCAACACGTGTCGTAGGCCTTCTCGAGGTCAAAAAATATCCCAACTGTGGGGCTGTTCTTAAGAAACCCGTCCATAATCTGAGTTGACAGAGAGACAAGGTGGTCAGCAGTTGAACGTCGTCGTCGAAAGCCACACTGGATGTTCGTCAGAAGATTGTGGGATTCCAGCCACCACACCAACCGTCCATTGATCATGCGTTCCATCACCTTGCACACGCAACTGGTGAGGGAAATAGGACGGTAGCTGGAAGGAAGATGGCGGTCCTTTCCAGGTTTAAGAATGGGTATGATGGTGGCCTCCCGCCACTTGTCTGGAAAAATGACATCAACCCAGACACGATTATAGACCTCGAGTAGGAAATCTTTGCCATCAGGAGAGAGATGTTGCAACATTTGGACGTGGATACCATCTGGACCTGGTGCTGAGTTTTTTTTTTTTTGGTAGTGTTTAACGCCCGCTTTAACTACTGATGGCAGCGCAGGCGGTGACACTGATGAAACATGATTGAAGATGGAGCACCGGTGGAATGCGATGGCGGGGGAAACCGGAGAACAGGGAGAAAACCCGCCCCAGCGCCGCTTTGTCCACCACAAATCTCACATGCGGTCGCTTGGGATCGAACCCGGACCGTCTAGGTGAGAGGCGAGTGGTCTAACCACTCGGCCACGGCGCGGCCTCTGGTGCTGAGTGTCGTGAAGAGGAGAGTGCATTGTCTAGCTCTGCCAGGGTGAAAAGGCGATTATAATCCTCAAGGTTGCCAGAATGAAACGAGAATTCTTGAGATTCCACCTGATTTTTAACTGTAAGAAACTCAGGGGAATAATTGCCTGAGCTAGACACCTGAGCGAAAGCACTGCCTAAAGTATTCGCCACGTCAAATGTATCAACAATAGCTCCGGTAGGTGTTTTGAGACCGGCGATGGGCATATGGTTCGGTTTCCCAGCCACACGTCTTAACTTATCCCATACGACAGAGGAAGGTGTATGTCGATTAAAGGAACCCACGAATTTATTCCATAACAACTTTTTGCTATCCTTAATAACCCGCCTAGAATGTGCACGCATCCGTTTATAGTGTATCAGGTTATCCAGTGTAGGAAAACGCTGGAAAACCCGTAGAGCTCGTCTGCGAGCGCGAATAGCATCCCGACAGTCATCGGTCCACCAAGGTACCGGAAATCGACGGCTGTAGCCAGTCGAACGCGGAATGGATTGCTCAGCAGCAGAAAGAATGGTCCCTGTGAGATGTTCGACCAAGTGGTTCACAGAGTCGAGCTCTTCGTAGCTAAATTCAGCCAAGTGGGAGTACAGTTCCCAGCTGGCGTGGTCTAGGCGCCAACTAGGTAAACGGGTGTCAAGACACTAATACGACAAGGAACGTGGTCACTAGAATGCAAATCCGAGATGATATTCCAGCATAAGGTGACTGCCAGCTGAGGGGAACAAATTGCAATGTCAATGTGTGAAAAACTATGAAATGCGTCAGATAGAAAGGTGGGCTCTCCGGTGTTCAAGAGAGCAAGATTCTGACTATCCAAGAAGTCTTTAAGTAGCGTACCTCTCGCACAAGCCCGAGGAGAGCCCCAAAGAGGGTGATGGGCATTCACGTCGCCTACCAATAAAAAGGGTGGTGGCAACTGCGAAATGAGGTGTTCTAAGTCGCTGTGCGAGAGGTCCGCAGATGGAGGCAAATAGATACTGCAAATGGTGAATGAAGCGGAGGGTAGCTTAATGCTGACAGCAACGGACTGGATTGCAGATTGTATGGGTACGGAGTTGGCAAAAATATCATCTCGAATAAGCATCATAGTGCCCCCATGTGCCGGGACACCGTCCTCCGGGGATAAATCACATCGTACGGAGGAGTACTGCCTGATGGTAACGGTGTCCTGTGGACGGAGCTTCGTCTCTTGTAAGCATACAGCCAAGGGTTCATGCTGGCGCAGCAACAAGTCAAGCTCTGGTCGATGTGGTCGAATTCCGCGTATGTTCCAATGGAGGATAGCCATTGAGTATATTATGGGATAAGTTTCAAATCGAAAGACGCTTCTGCAGATTGGGATTAGCTGGTCGGTTCAATTTGTTCTTCTTAGGCGTTGGGCTAGTACTATTTTCAGGAGCACGATCCTGCCGTTTCCGCACTGTCCCTCTGGCAGTGGCGGCAGAATCCTCCTGGTCCATCTCCTCCACAAGGGAGGTCCGTTTTTCAAGAGCAAATTTCGGTCCGAGTAGTTCGAACCGATTGGATGTGCTGATCGGCGAAGACGGCCGACGCCGATTCACGCCCTCCTCCCCAGATGACCCTTCAGAGGAGGATACACGTGTGGAGTTGCGTGTACTTTTCTTACCCTTAGATGACTTGGTAATAGATTGCACATTCTCTTTCAAGAAGTCTTGTCGTACATACTTGGTCTTAAACTGTTTTTCCGGGGCAGAAGACGTCGTGAATTTACCAGCTTTAGTTCCCGAGGTCGAGGCTTTCGGTGACAAGTGTGCAGGACTATTCTGTAAGCTGGCGGATTTGGCAGATGTTGATACCAACTTGGGTATAGGTGCCGAAGGCTTTGGCAGCGCTTGGGCTAAAATAACCTTTTCCGCAATTGTAGCCCCGTTCATATCGCCGGTCTGTGTTGCGATTTCCCGTCGCGGTACCGGTTTAGCTGCAACTGAGCTATAGGTACCGGACCTCGGGGCAGAGGGTTGGCGGAGTCGCAGGAGCTTCCGGGCTTCCAAGAAGGACACCTTCTCTTTCACCCGTATCTCCTGGATCGCTCGTTCCTCTGCAAGACGGGGGCAGTCTCGGGAACTAGATGGGTGTTCCCGTTACAGTTCACACACGATGGAGCTGAAGCACAAGGCCCATCGTGGGAGATGTCACCGCAGTGAACGCAGGTGGACTTGCCGGTACACAACTCACTAGTGTGACCAAAATGTTGGCTTTTAAAGCACCTCAGCGGATTGGGTATATAAGGCCTAACTTCGATGGTTTCATACCCTGCTCTAATCTTTTGAGGCAGATCAATCCGATCAAAAGTAAGAAACAGGGTACGAGTAGGCAGGAATTCACCGTTGATCTTACGTTGTACCCGATAAACAGCTGAGACACCCTGAGTCGCTAGATTTTCTTGGATCTCCTCAATAGACAAACCGTCCAACGCGCGGGTTGTTACTACTCCGCGGGAGGAGTTCAGCGACTTGTGCACCTCGACCTTCACTGGATATCTGGCTAACATGGTGGCTTTAAGTATCCTTGCAGCTTGCGAGGCGGAGTTGGCTTCGACAAGAAGTGTACCATTGCGAGCTCGAACGCAAAATTTGACCGGACCAGCAATGGCATCGAGACCCTTTTGGATAGTAAAAGGGCTCACCGTAAGGAACTTCTTACCTTCCTCTGTCCTATGAATAACCAAGTAGCGAGGACCACATGACTCGACTACTTCCTTTCCAACGTCTTTATTAAGGGGTTTGAATTTTGGTGCCATAGAAAAAATGGTATAAATTCATCCCCCAGTGCTCCCCACCCACCACGGAGCCCAACGAGGGGTCACCCCACTGGGGTGACAGGGCTACACAGGGGATATAGCGGGCTCGCCGTCCCACTCACCCTGGAGTTCGGTGTAATACCTAGTCCTGGCCGATTGACTAGGGGTGGGTTAGTCCCTAGCCTCCCGTTTAGGCAAATCAGAAACCAAAGCAGTGTATTAGGCTGCGCACCCCAGTTACTGAAAGACAGAAGCCCAGGCTCAGGTACGCAACCCTCAACCAACCAGGATATTCCTCTTCACCGACACGGGTCTCCACGCACGGCCTACACGTGGGTGGGCATTTTGACCTACTGACTCCCTCACCACTCTGAGGTTGCCCACAGAGGGAGTCAAGGTGGCTCGGGACCCCGGGTGCGCCTAACCCGTACCTACCGTAGTAGGCCCCTGGGGGGAGAGCTGGAATGAGAGTTGGTTCATGAAGAAGCCGTCTCATAGCATTCCATAAAGTGTCATCATGGGGTGAAATGCTTGCTAGTTGACGTTGGTAGATATCAATGCTATGTCGTTCGAGTTCAGCTTTTACAAGACGTGTTAATCCATTAAGTTTTCGACGCAGCCAAGGACATCTTTCCTGTTGCCATTGTCGAAGAACACTGTTCTTTTTGCGAATAAGATGTAGGATGGCAGCCAGCAATGAAGGAGTTAACTCATACCATTTTGAATAGCTAGTGGAAATGCGCTCACAGTGACAATGTTGGTAAAATGCTGAACTGCAGCATCGATATCGGCTGTATTTTGGCAAAAGAATAAGCTGTATGTAATGTTGAATCTAAGTAAGTATAAAAAAAGAACCCAGTTTATATCACCATTAATAAGTCGTGGAGTTGTGGGTAGTATATTGGGAGTGAGTTGAAAAGTAATCAGGACTGGACAATGATTCGAATCAAGTTCTGCCAAGGCTGTTACAAATGCTGGAATGAGTAAATTTCTGTGAATCCCAATATCAAGAATGTCGGGAAAATATATAAGTAGGTTCTGTAGGAGCTTAAACTGATAATCTGCTTGTATTCAATATACTGTAAAGTCGTCGGCCATTGGGATTAGTAGAACGACAACCCCATGAGGAGTGCTTACAGTTAAGATCTCCAAGTAGAAGAGTGCTGCTATCGGCCGGAAAAAGTGGTGAAAGATACTCACTGTTAAGGTTCCTCTTATGATAATAATTAGACCGTACCATCTGATGTAGGTAGTTTGATTCCCACCATTTCAAGGTCAGGGACGCCTGGTAAAAATATGAAATGATGAATAAGATTACGCCGCATTAAAAGAGCCACACCTCCAGATGCTTTGTAGTTGCTCGATCTTGGCGATATATATTGTAGCCAGGAACGGTAAAAACTTCATTTGGAAGCAGATGGCTTTCACTGATACAAGCGATGTCAATGTTATGCATTGTGAGAAAACTAATAAAAGAACAGCGCTTGGTACGTATGCCACTAGCATTCCAATTAAGGATAGTGAGTTTTTTTAAGAGTGAGAAGATTATGTGCTGCCATTGTGAATCACTGAAGCAAGAAGAAAATGAATGAACCATGATTGAAAATGGAGATAAAATAGGATGGAGAAACGTCAACAACTGGCTAACAGATCGGCAAAAGAGCTCCAAGAAGAGGCTGAGGTAGTGTCGGCGAGCATTTCATTCTGTGGATGTGATGCAGGAGGTGAAGAAAAGGCTGAAGATCTCAGTGTTTGAGAGTAGAGACGCTGGGATGTGCCGCGAAATAATTCTGTTGTGATGACTGTTGTTGACGGTCTTGTAGTGGAGGTGGTTGTGTTGCCGCCGTCATGGTTGTGGTGCGAGATGTATTCTGTTGTGATGATGACTGTTGTCGACGGTCTTATAGTGGAGGTGGTTGTGTACCCGCTGTCGTGGTTGTGGTGCGAGATGTATTCTGTTGTGATGATGACTGTTGTTGACGGTCTTATAGTGGAGGTGGTTGTGTTGCTGCCGTCATGGTTGTGGTGCGAGATGTATTCTGTTGTGATGATGACTGTTGTTGATGGTCTTGTAGTGGAGGTGGTTGTGTTGCCGCTGTCAGGTTGTGGTGCGAGATGTCTTCTGTTGTGATAACTGTGGTTGACGATCTAGTAGTGGAGGTGGTTGTGTTGCTGAAGTCATGGTTGTGGTGCGAGGTGTATTCTTTTTTCATGACGACTGTTGTTGACAGTCTTGCAGTGGAGGTGGTTGTGTTGCTGCTGTCATGGTTGTGGTGTGAGATGTATTCTGTTGTGATGATGACTGTTGTTGACGCTCTTGTAGTGGAGGTGGTTGTGTTGCTGCTGTCATGGTTGTGGTGCGAGATGTATTCTGTTGTGATGATGACTGTTGTTGATGGCCTTGTAGTATAGGTGGTTGTATTGCTGCTGTCATGGTTGTGGTGTGAGATGTATTCTGTTGTGATGATGACTGTTGTTGACAGTCTTATAGTGGAGGTGGTTGTGTACCCGCTGTCGTGGTTGTGGGGCGAGATGTATTCTGTTGTGATGATGACTGTTGTTGACGGTCTTGTAGTGGAGGTGGTTGTGTTGCCGCTGTCATGGTTGTGCTGCGAGATGTATTCTGTTGTGATGACTGTTGTTGACGCTCTAGTAGTGGAGGTGTTTGTGTTGCTGAAGTCATGGTTGTGGTGCGAGGGGTATTCTTTTGTGATGACGACTGTTGTTGACAGTCTTGTAGTGGAGGTGGTTGTATTGCTGCTGTCATGGTTGTGGTGTGAGATGTATTCTGTTGTGATGATGACTGTTGATGACGCTCTTGTAGTGGAGGTGGTTGTGTTGCCGCTGTCAGGTTGCGGTGCGAGATGTATTCTGTTGTGATGACCGTTGTTTACGCTCTAGTAGTGGAGGTGGTTGTGTTGCTGTTGTCATAGTTGTGGTGCGAGATGTATTCTGTTGTGATGATGACTGTTGTTGACGGTCTTGTAGTGGGGGTGGTTGTGTTGCTGCTGTCATGGTTATGGTGCGAGATGTATTCTGTTGTGATGATGACTGTTGTAAACGGTCTTGTAGTGGAGGTGGTTGTGTTGCTGCCGTCATGGTTGTGGTGCGAGATGTATTCTGTTGTGATGATGACTGTTTCTGACGGTCTTGTAGTGGAGGTGGTAGTGTTGCTGCCGTCATGGTTGTGGTGCGAGATGTATTATGTTGTGATGATGACTGTTGTTGACGGTCTTGTAGTGGAGGTGGTTGTGTTGCTGCTGTCATGGTTGTGGTGCGAGATGTATTCTGTTGTGATGATGACTGTTGTTGACGGTCTTATAGTGGTTGTGCTTGTGTTGCCGCTGTCATGGTTTTGGTGCGAGATGTATTCTGTTGTGATGATGACTGTTGTTGACGGTCTTGTAGTGGAGATGGTTGTGTTGCTGCTGTATGGTTATGGTGCGAGATGTATTCTGTTGTGATGATGACTATTGTTGACGTTCTTGTAGTATAGGTGCTGTCATGGTTATGGTGCGAGTTGTATTCTGTTGTGATGATGACTGTTGTTGACGGTCTTGTAGTGGAGGTGGTTGTGTTGCTGCAGTAATGGTTGTGGTGCGAGAGGTATCCTGTTGTGGTGATGACTGCTGTTGACGATCTTGTAGTGGAGGTGGTTGTGTACCCGCTGTCATGGTTGTGGTGCGAGATGTCTTCTGTTCTGATGATGACTGATGTTGAAAGTCTTGCGGTGGAGGTGGTTGTGTTACTGCTGTCATGGTTGTGGTACGAGATGTATTCTGTAGTGATGACTGTAGTTGACAGTCACGAAGTGGAGGTGGTGTTGGTGCTGCTGTCATGGTTGTAGAGCGAGATGTATTCTGTTCTGAGGACTGCTGTTGACTGTCTTGTAGTGGAGGTGGTTCTGTTGCCGCTGTCATGGTTGTGGTGCGAGATGTATTCTGTAGTGATGACTGTCATTGACGGTCTAGCAGTGGAGGTGGTTGTTTTGCTGCTGTCATGGTTATGGCGCGAGATGTATTCTTTAGTGATTACTGTTGTTGACAATCTAGTTGTGAAGATTATTGTGCTGAAACGCCGTGGTTGTGGTGCGAGATGTATTCTGTTGTAATGACTGCTGTTGACGGTCTTGTAGTGGAGGTGGTTGTGTTGCTGCCGTCATGGTTGTGGTGCGAGATGTATTCTGTTGTGATGACTGTTGATGACGGTCTTGTAGTCGGGGTGGTTGTGTTGCTGCCGTCATGGTTGTGGTGAGAGATGTGTTCTGTTCTGATGATGACTGTTGTAGGTGGTCTTGTAGTGGAGGTGGTTGTCTTGCCGCAGTCATGGTTGTGGTGCGAGGTGTATTCTGTTGTGAGGATGACTGTTGTTAACGGTCTTGTAGCGGAGGTGGTTTTTTGCGGCTGTCAAAGTTGTGGTGCGAAATGTATTGTGTTGTGATGACCGATGTTCACGGTCTTTTAGTGGAGTGGTTGTGTTGCAGCTATCATGGTTGTGGTCCGAGATGTATTCTGTTGTGATAATGACTGTTGTTAACGGTCTTGTAGCGGAGGTGGTTGTGTTACGGCTATCATGGTTGTGGTGCTAGATGTATTCTGTTGTGATGACTGTTGTTAAGGGTCTTGTAGTGGAGATGGTTGTGTTGCTGCCGTCATGGTTGTGGTGCGAGATGTATTTTGCTGTGATGACTGTTGTTGACGGTCTTGAAGTGGAGATGGTTGTGTTACCGCTGTCATGGTTGTGGTGCGAGATGTATTCTGTTGAGATGATGACTGTTGTCAACGGTCTTGTAGTGGAGGTGGTTGTGTTCCTGACGTCATGGTTGTGGTGCGAGATGTTTTCTGTTGTGATGATGACTGTTGTCAAAGGTCTTGTTTTGGAGGTGGTTGTGTTGCTGCCGTCATGGTTGTGGTGCGAGATGTATTCTGCTGCGATGATGACTGTTGTCAACGGTTTGTAGTGGAGGTGGTTGTGTTGCTGCCGTCATGGTTGTGGTGCGAGATGTATTCAGTTGTGATGACGACTGTTGTCAACGGTCTTGTAGTGGAGGTAGTTGTGTTGCTGCCGTCATGGTTGTGGTGCGAGATGTATTCTGTTGTGATGATGACTGTTGTTGACGGTCTTGTAGTGGAGGTGGTTGTGTTGCCGCTGTCATGGTTTTGGTGCGAGATGTATTCTGTTGTGATGATGACTGTTGTTTACGGTCTTGTAGTGGAGGTGGTTGTGTTGCTGCCGTCATGGTTGTGGTGCGAGATGTATTCTGTTGTGATGATGACTGTTGTTGATGGTCTTGTAGTATAGGTGGTTGCGTTGCTGCCGTCATGGTTGTTATGCAAGATGTATTCTGTTGTGATGAACGACTATTTTTGACGGTCTTGTAGGGGAGGAGGTAGTGTTGCTGCCGTCATGGTTGTGGTGCGAGATGTATTCTGTTGTGATGAAGACTGTTGTTAACGGTCTTGTAGTGGAGGTGGTAGTGTTGCTGCCGTCAAGGTTGTGGAGCGAGATGTATTCTGTTATGATGATGACTATTGTTAACGGTGTTGTAGTGGAAGTGGTTGTGTTGCTGCTGTCATGGTTGTGTTGCGAGAGGTTTTCTGTTGTGATGATGACTGCTGTTGACGGTCTTGTAGTAGTGGTGGTTGTATTCCCGCTGTCATGGTTGTGGTGCGAGATGTATTCTGTTGTGATGATGACTGTTGTTGACAGTCTTGTAGTAGAGGTGATTGTGTTACCGCTATCATGGTTTTGGTGCGAGATATATTCTGAAGTGATGACTGTTGTTGCCGGTTTTGTAGTGGAGGTGGTTGTGTTACCTACCGCTGTCATGGTTGTGGTGCGAGATGTATTCTGTTGTGAAATGACTGTTGTTGACGGTCTTATAGTGGAGGTGGTTGTGTTACCGCTGTCATGGTTGTGGTGCGAGATGTATTCTGTTGTGATGATGACTGTTGTCGACGGTTTTATAGTTGAGGTGGTTGTGTACCCGCTGTAAGGTTGTGGTGCGAGATGTATTCTGTTGTGATGACTGTTGTTGACCCTCTAGTAGTGGAGGTGGTTGTGTTGCTGAAGTCATGGTTTGAGTGCGAGGAGTATTCTTTTGTGATGACGACTGTTGTTGACAGTCTTGTAGTGGAGGTGGTTGTGTTGCTGCTGTCATGGTTGTGGTGTGAGATGTATTCTGTTGTGATGATGACTGTTGTTGACGGTCTTGTAGTGGAGGTGGATGTGTTGCCGCTGTCAGGTAGTGGTGAGAGATGTATTCTGTTGTGATGACTGCTGTTGTCGCTCTAGTAGTGGAGGTGTTTGTGTTGCTGCCGTCATGGGTGAGGTGCGAGATGTATTCTGTTGTGATGATAACTGTTGTTGACGGTCTTGTAGTGGAGGTGGTAGTGTTGCTGCCGTCATGGTTGTGGTGCAAGTTGTATTATGTTGTGATGATGACTGTTGTTGACGGTCTTGTAGTGGAGGTGGTTGTGTTGCTGCTGTCATAGTTGTGGTGCGAGATGTATTCTGTTGTGATGATGACTGTTGTTGACGGTCTTATAGTGGTTGTGGTTGTGTTGCCGCTGTCATGGTTTTGGTGCAAGATGTATTCTGTTGTGATGATGACTGTTGTTGACGGTCCTGTAGTGGAGGTGGTAGTGTTGCTGCTGTCATGATTATGGTGCGAGATGTATTCTGTTGTGATGATGACTGTTGTTGACGGTCTTGTTGTATAGGTGGTTGTGTTACCGCTGTCATGGTTATGGTGCGAGATGTATTATGTTGTGATGATGACTGTTGTTGATGGTCTTGTAGTGGAGGTGGTTGTGTTACAGCTGTCATGGTTGTGGTGCGAGATGTATTCAGTGGTGATGATGACTGTTGTTGCGGTCTCGTTGTGGAGGTGTTTGTTTTGCAGTTGTCTTGGTTGGGGTGAGAGATGTATTCTATAGTGATGACTGTTGCTGACGGTCTTGTATTGGAGGTGGTTCTGTTACCACCGATATGATTTTAGTGCGAGAAGATTTCTGTAGTGATGACTGTTGTTGACGATCTTGTAGTGAAGGTGGTTGTGTTGCTGCTGTCATGGTTGTGGTGCGAGATATATTCTTTAGTGAAGACTGTTGTTGACAGTCTAGTAGTAGAGGTGATAGATTTGAAACGCTGTAGTTGTGGTGCGAGATGTATTCTATTGTAATGACTGCTGTTGACGGTCTTGTAGTGGAGGCGGTTGTGTTGCCGCTGTCATTGTCATGGATGTGGTGCGAAATATATTCAGTTGTGATGATGACTGTTGTTAACGATCCTTAGTGGGGGTGGTTGTGTTGCTGCTGTCATGGTTGTCGTGCGACATGTATTCTGTTGTGATGATGAATGTTATTAACGGTCTTGTAGTGGAGGTGGTTGTGTTGCCACCGTTATCGTTGTGATGAGAGTTGTATTTTGTAGTGATGACTGTTTTTCACAATCTTGTAGCGGAGGTGGTTGTGTTGCTGCTGTCATGGTTGTGGTGCCAGCTGTATTCTGAAGTGATGACTGTTGTTGACGGTCTTGTAGTGGGGGTGGTTGCGTTGCCACCGTCATGGTTGTGGTGAAAGATGTATTCTGTTGTGTTGATTATTGATGTTTAAAGTCTCTTAGTGGAGGTGGTTGTGTTGCTTTTGTCATGGTTGTGGATCGAGATGTATTCTGTTGTGTTGGTGATTGATATTGACAGACTTGAAGTGGAGGTGGTTGTGTTGCTGCTGTCATGGTTGTGGTGAGAGATGTATTCTGTTGTGTTGATGAGTGATGTTGGCAGTCTTGTAGTGGAGGTGGTTGTATTGCTGCTGTCATAGTTTTGGTGCGAGATGTATTCTGTTGTGTTGATGATTGATGTTGACAGTCTTGTAGTGGAGGTGCTTGTGTAGCTGCTGTCATGGTTATGGTGCGAGATGTATTCTGGAGTGATGACTGTTGTTGACGGACTAGCAGTGGAGGTGGTTGTTTTGCTGCTGTCATGGTTGTGGTTCGAGATGTATTCTGTAGTGATGACTGTTGTTGACGGTCTTGTAGTAGATGTGGTTGTGTTGCTGCTGTCATGGTTGTGGTGCGAGATGTATTCTGTAGTGATAATTACTGTTGTTGACGGTCTTGTAGTGGAGGTGGTTGTGTTGCTGCTGTCATGGTTATGGTGCGAGATGTATTCTGTTGTGATGATGACTGTTGTCAACGGTCTTGTAGTGGAGGTGGTTGTGTTGCTGCCGTCATGGTTGTGGTGCGAGATGTATTCTGTTGTGATGACTGTTGTTGACGGTCTTGTAGTGGAGATGGTTGTGTTGCTACCGTCATGGTTGTGGTGCGAGATGTATTTTGCTGTGATGACTGTTCTTGACGGTCTTGTAGTGGAGGTGGTTGTGTTGCTGCTGTCATAGTTGTGGTGCGAGATGTATTATGTTGTGATGTTGACTGTTGTTGACAGTCCTGTAGTCGAGGTGGTTGTGTTGCTGTTGTCATAGTTGTGGTGCGAGATGTATTCTGTTGTGATGATGACTGTTGTTGACGGTCTTGTAGTGGAGGTGGTTGTGTTGCTGCTGTCATGGTTATGGTAAGAGATGTATTCTGTTGTGATGATGACTGTTGTCAACGGTCTTGTAGTTGAGGTGGTTGTGTTGCTGCCGTCATGGTTGTGATGCGAGATGTATTCTGTTGTGATGATGAGTGTTGTCAACGGTCTTGTAGTGGAGGTGGTTGTGTTGCTGCCGTCATGGTTGTGGTGCGAGATGTATTCTGTTGTGATGACTGTTGTTGACGGTCTTGTAGTGGAGATGGTTGTGTTGCTACCGTCATGGTTGTGGTGCGAGATGTATTTTGCTGTGATGACTGTTGTTGACGGTCTTTTAGTGGAGGTGGTTGTGTTGCTGCTGTCATAGTTGTGGTGCGAGATGTATTATGTTGTGATGTTGACTGTTGTTGACAGTCCTGTAGTGGAGGTGGTTGTGTTGCTGTTGTCATAGTTGTGGTGCGAGATGTATTCTGTTGTGATGATGACTGTTGTTGACGGTCTTGTAGTGGAGGTGGTTGTGTTGCTGCTGTCATGGTTATGGTGCGAGATGTATTCTGTTGTGATGATGACTGTTGTCAACGGTCTCTTAGTGGAGGTGGTTGTGTTGCTGCCGTCATGGTTGTGGCGCGAGATGTATTCTGTTGTGATGATGACTGTTGTCAACGGTCTTGTAGTGGAGGTGGTTGTGTTGCTGACGTCATGGTTGTGGTGCGAGATGTTTTCTGTTGTGATGATGACTGTTGTTGACGGTCTTGTAGTGGAGGTGGTTGTGTTGCTGCTAAATGGTTATGGTGCGAGATGTATTCTGTGGTGATGATGACTATTGTTGACGTTCTTGTAGTATAGGTGGTTGTCTTCCTGCTGTCATGGTTATGGTGCGAGTTGTATTCTGTTGTGATGATGACTGTTGTTGACGGTCTTGTAGTGGAGGTGGTTGTGTTGCTGCAGTAATGATTGTGGTGCGAGATGTATTCTGTTGTGATGATGACTGTTGTTGACGGTCTTGTAGCGGAGGTGGTTGTGTTGCCGCTGTCATGGTTTTGGTGCGAGATGTATTCTGTTGTGATGATGACTGTTGTTGACGGTCTTGTAGTGGAGGAGGTTGTGTTGCTGACGTCATGGTTGTGGTGCGAGATGTATTCTGTTGTGATGATGACTGTTGTTGACGGTCTTGTAGTGGAGGAGGTTGTGTTGCTGACGTCATGGTTTTGGTGCGAGATGTATTCTGTTGTGATGATGACTGTTGTTGACGGTCTTGTAGTGGAGGTGGTTGTGTTGCTGCCGTCATGGTTGTGGTGCGAGATGTATTCTGTTGTGATGATGACTGTTGTTGATGGTCTTGTAGTATAGGTGGTTGCGTTGCTGCCGTCAAGGTTGTTATGCGAGATGTATTCTCTTGTGATGTTGACTGTTTTTGACGGTCTTGTAGGGGAGGAGGTAGTGTTGCTGCCGTCATGGTTGTGGTGCGAGATGTATTCTGTTGTGATGATGACTGTTGTTAACGGTCTTGTAGTGGAGGTTGTAGTGTTGCTGCCGTCATGGTTGTGGTGCGAGATGTATTCTGTTATGATGATGACTGTTGTTAACCGTGTTGTAGTGGAAGTGGTTGTGTTGCTGCTGTCATGGTTGTGGTGCGAGAGGTTTTCTGTTGTGATGATGACTGCTGTTGACGGTCTTGTAGTGGTGGTGGTTGTATACCCGCTGTCATGGTTGTGGTGCGAGATGTATTCTGTTGTGATGATGACTGTTGTTGACAGGCTGGTAGTAGAGCTGATTGTGTTACCGCTATCATGGTTTTGGTGCGAGATATATTCTGAAGTGATGACTGTTGTTGCCGGTTTTGTAGTGGAGGTGGTTGTGTTACCTACCGCTGTCATGGTTGTGGTGCGAGATGTATCCTGTTGTGAAATGACTGCTGTTGACGGTCTTATAGTGGAGGTGGTTGTGTTACCGCTGTCATGGTTGTGGTGCGATATGTATTCTGTTGTGATGATGACTGTTGTCGACGGTCTTATAGTGTAGGTGGTTGTGTACCCGCTGTCAGGTTGTGGTGCGAGACGTATTCTGTTGTGATGACTGTTGTTGACGCTCTAGTAGTGGAGGTGGTTGTGTTGCTGAAGTCATGGTTGTGGTGCGAGGAGTATTCTTTTGTGGTGACGACTGTTGTTGACAGTCTTGTAGTGGAGGTGGTTGTGTTGCTGCTGTCTTGGTTGTGGTGTGAGATGTATTCTGTTGTGATGATGACTGTAGTTGACGGTCTTGTAGTGGAGGTGGATGTGTTGCCGCTGTCAGGTTGTGGTGAGAGATGTATTCTGTTGTGATGACTGTTGTTCTCGCTCTAGTAGTGGAGGTGTTTGTGTTGCTGAAGTCATGGTTGTGGTATGAGGTGTATTCTTTTTTGATGACGACTGTTGTTGACAGTCTGTAGTGGAGGTGGTTGTGTTGCTGCTGTCATGGTTGTGGTGCGACGTGTATTCTGTTGTGATGATGACTGTTGTTGGCGGTCTTGTAGTGGAGGTGGTTGCGTTGCTGCTATCATGGTTGTATTGCGAGATATATTCTGTTGTTGACGGTCTCTTAGTGGAGGTGGTTGTGTTGCCGCTGTCATGGTTGTGGTGCGAGAATTATTCTGTTGTGATGATGACTGTTGTTGACGGTCTTGTAGAGAGGTGGTTGTGTTGCTGCCGTCATGGGATAGTGCGAGATGTATTCTGTTGTGAAATGACTGTTGCTGACGGTCTTATAGTGGAGGTGGTTGTGTTGCCGCTGTCATTGTTGTGGTGCGAGATGTATTCTGTTGTGATGATGACTGTTGTTGATGGTCTTATGGACGTGGTTGTGTTGCTGCCGTCATGGTTGTGGTGCGATATGTATTCTGTTGTGATGATGACTGTTGTTGACGGTCTTGTAGTGGAGGTGGTTGTGTTGCTGCCGTCATGGTTGTGGTGCGAGATGTATTCTGTTATGATGATGACTGTTGTTAACGGTCTTGTAGTGGAAGTGGTTGTATTGCTGCTGTCATGGTTGTGGTGCGAGATGTATTCTGTTATGATGATGACTGTTGTTAACGGTCTTGTAGTGGAAGTGGTTGTGTTGCTGCTGTCATGGCTATGGTGCGAGATGTATTCAGTTTTGATGATGACTGTTGTTAACGGTCTGGTAGTGGAGGTGGTTGTGTTGCTGCCGTCATGGTTGTGTTTGCGGGATGTTTTCTGTTGTGATGACGACTTTTTTGACGGTCTTGTAGTGGATGTTGTTGTGTTGCTGCCGTCATGGTTGTGTTTGCGGGATGTATTCTGTTGTGATGACGACTTTTTTGACGGTCTTGTAGTGGATGTGGTTGTGTTACCGCTGTCATGGTTGTGGTGCGAGATGTATTCTGTTATGATGTGGAACGTTGTTAAAGGTCTTGAAGTGGAGCTGGTTGTGTTGCTGCTGTCATGGTTGTGGTGCGAGATGTATTCTGTAGTGATGACTGTTGTTGACAGTCTTGTAGTGGACGTGGTTGTGTTCTGCCGTCATGGTTGTGGTGCGAGATGTATTCAGTTGTGATGATGAGTGATGTTGACAGTCTTGTAGTGGAGGTGGTTGTGTTGCTGCTGGCATGGTTGTGGTGCGAGATGTGTTGTGTAGTGATGACTGTTGCTGACCGTGTTTTAGTGGAGGTTATTGTGTTGCTGCTGTCATAGTTGTGGTGCGAGATGTATTATGTTGTGATGACTGTTGTTCACGGTCTTGTAGTTTAGGTGGTGTTGCTGCTGCTGTCATGGTTGTGGTACGAGATGTATTCTGTAGTGATGACTGTAGTTGACAGACAAGAATTGGAGGAGGTTTAGCTGCTGCTGTCATGGTTGTCGTGTGAGATGTATTCTGTTGTTGACGGTCTTGTAGTGGAGGTGGTTGTGTTGCTGCGGTCATGGTTGTGGTGCTAGATGTATTCTGTTGTGAATATGACTGTTGTTGACGGTCTTGTAGTGGAGGTGGTTGTGTTGCTGCTGACATGGTTGTGGTGCGAGATGTATTCTGTTGTTGACGGTCTTGTAGTGGAGGTGGTTCTGTTGCCGCGGTCAAGGTTGGGGCACGAGATATATTCTGTTGTTGGCGGTCTCTTAGTGGAGGTGGTTGTCTCGCCGCTGTCATGGTTGTGGTGCTAGATGTTTTCTGTTGTGATGACTGTTGTTGACGGTCTTGTAGTGCAGGTGGTTGTTTTTCCGCTGTCGTGGTTGTGGTGCGAGATGTTTTCTTTTGTGTTGAATGTTGTTGACGGTCTTGTAGTGGAGGTGGTTGTGTTACCGCTGTCATGGTTGTGGTACTAGATGTTTTCTGTTGTTATGACTGTTGTTGACGGTCTTGTAGTGAAGGTGGTTGTTTTTCCGCTGTCATGGTTGTGGTTTGAAATGTTTTCTTTTGTGATGACTGTTGTTGACGGTCTTGTAGTGGAGGTTTCTGTGTTGCCGCTGTCATGGTTGTGGTGCTGGATGTTTTATGTTGTGATGACTGTTGTTGACTGTCTTGTAGTGGAAGTGGTTGTATTACCGCTGTCATGGTTGTGGTGCGAGATGTATTCTGTTGTGATGATGACTGTTGTTGAAGGTCTTGTAGTGGAGGTGGTTGTGTACCCGCTGTAGTGGTTGTGGTGCGAGATGTATTCTGTTATGATGATGACTGTTGTTGACGGTCTTGTAGTGGAGGTGGTTGTGTACCCGCTGGCGTGGGTGTGGTGCGAGATGTATTCTGTTGTGATGATGACTGTTGTTGATGGTCTTGTAGTGGAGTTGGTTGTGTTGCTGCCGTCATTGTTGTGGTGCGAGATGTATTCTGTTGAGATGATGACTGTTGTTGATGGTCTTGTAGTGGAGGTGGTTGTGTTGCTGCTGTCATGGTTGTGGTACGAGATGTATTCTGTTGTGCTGATGACATTTGTTGACGGTCTTTTAGTAGAGGTGGTTGTGTTGCTGCCGTCATGGTTGTGGTGCGAGATGTATTCTGTCGTGATGATGACTGTTGCTGACGGTCTTGTAGTGGAGATGGTTGTGTTGCTGCCGTCATGGTTGTGGTGCGAGATGTATTTTGTTGTGATGATGACTGTTGTTCACGGTCTTGTAGTGGAGGTGGTTGTGTTGCTCCTGTCATGGTGCGAGATGTATTCTGTTGTGATGATGACTGTTGTTGACGGTCTTGTAGTGGAGGCGGTTGTGTTGCTGCCGTCATGGTTGTGGTGCGAGATGTATTCTGTTATGATCATGACTGTTGTTAACGGTCTTGTAGTGGAAGTGGTTGTGTTGCTGCCGTCATGGTTTTGGTGCGAGATGTTTTCTGTTGTGATGATGACTTTTGTTGACGGTCCAGTAGTGGAGGTGGTTGTGTTGCTGCCGTAATGGTTGTGGTGCGAGATGTATTCTGTTGTGATGATGACTGCTGTTAACGGTTTTGTAGTGGAGGTGGTTGTGTTTCTGCTGTCATGGTTGTGGTGCGAGATGTATTCTGTTATGATGATGACTGTTGTAAAAGATCTTGTAGTGGAGCTGGTTGTTTTGCTGCTGTCACGGTTGTGGTGCGAGATGTATTCTGTAGTGATGACTGTTGTTGACAGTCTTGTAGTGGACGTGGTTGTGTTCCGCCGTCATGGTTGTGGTGCAAGATGTATTCTGTTGTGATGATGACTGTTGTTAACGGTCTTGTAGTGGATGTGGTTGTGTTGCTGCAGTCATGGTTGTGGTGCGACATGTATTCTGTTATGATGATGACTGTTGTTAACGGTCTCTTAGTGGAGGTGGTTGTGTTGCCGCTGTCATGTTTGTGGTGCGAGATGTATTCTGTTATGATGATGACTGTTGTTAACGGTCTTGTAGTGGAGGTGGTTGTGTTGCCGCTGTCATGTTTGTTGTGCGAGATGTATTCTGTTGTGATGATGACTGTTGTTGACGTTCTTGCAGTGGAGGTGGTAGTGTTGCTGCCGTCATGGTTGTGCTGCGAGATGTATTCTGTTGTGATGATGACTGTTGTTAACGGTCTTGTAGTGAAGGGTTATGCTTTGCTGACGTCATGGTTGTGGTGCGAGATGTATTCTATTGTGATGACTGTTGTTGACGGTCTTGTAGTGGAGGTGGATGTGTTGCTGCTGTCATGGTTGTCGTGCATGATGTATTCTGTTATGACAATGACTGTTGTTAACGGTCTTGTAGTAGAGGTGGTTGTGTTGCTGCCGTCATGGTTGTGGTGCGAGATATATTCTGTTGTTGACGGTCTCTTAGAGGAGGTGGTTGTGTTGCCGCTGTCATTGTTGTGGTGCGAGAATTATTCTGTTGTGATGATGACTGTTGTTGACGGTCTTGTAGTGGAGGTGGTTGTGTTGCTGCCGTCATGGTTGAGGTGCGAGATGTATTCTGTTATGATGATGGCTATTGTTAACGGTCTTGTAGTGGAGGTGGTTGTGTTGCCGCTGTCATGTTTGTTGTGCGAGATGTATTCTGTGGTGAAGATTACTGTTGTTGACGGTCTTGTAGTGGAGGTGGTAATGTTGCTGCCGTAATGGGATAGTGCGAGATGTATTCTGTTGTGAAATGACTGTTGTTGACGGTCTTATAGTGGAGGTGGTTGTGTTGCCGCTGTCATTGTTGTGGTGCGAGATGTATTCTGTTGTGATGATGACTGTTGTTGATGGTCTTGTGGACATGGTTGTGTTGCTGCCGTCATGGTTGTGGTGCGATATGTATTCTGTTATGATGATGACTGTTGTTAACGGTCTTGTAGTGGAAGTGGTTGTATTGCTGCTGTCATGGTTGTGGTGCGAGATGTATTCTGTTATGATGATGACTGTTGTTAACGGTCTTGTAGTGGAAGTGGTTGTGTTGCTGCTGTCATGGCTATGGTGCGAGATGTATTCTGTTGTGATGATGACTGTTGTTAACGGTCTGGTAGTGGAGGTGGTTGTGTTGCTGCCGTCATGGTTGTGTTTGCGGGATGTTTTCTGTTGTGATGACGACTTTTTTGACGGTCTTGTAGTGGATGTTGTTGTGTTGCTGCCGTCATGGTTGTGTTTGCGGGATGCATTCTGTTGTGATGACGACTTTTTTGACGGTCTTGTAGTGGATGTGGTTGTGTTACCGCTGTCATGGTTGTGGTGCGAGATGTATTCTGTTATGATGATGAATGTTGTTAAAGGTCTTGAAGTGGAGCTGGTTGTGTTGCTGCTGTCATGGTTGTGGTGCGAGATGTATTCAGTTGTGATGATGACTGATGTTGACAGTCTTGTAGTGGAGGTGGTTGTGTTGCTGCTGGCATGGTTGTGGTGCGAGATGTGTTGTGTAGTGACGACTGTTGCTGACCGTGTTTTAGTGGAGGTTATTGTGTTGCTGCTGTCATAGTTGTGGTGCGAGATGTATTATGTTGTGATGACTGTTGTTCACGGTCTTGTAGTTTAGGTGGTGTTACTGCTGCTGTCATGGTTGTGGTACGAGATGTATTCTGTAGTGATGACTGTAGTTGACAGACAAGAATTGGAGGAGGTTGTGCTGCTGCTGTCATGGTTGTCGTGTGAGATGTATTCTGTTGTTGACGGTCTTGTAGTGGAGGTGGTTGTGTTGCTGCGGTCATGGTTGTGGTGCTAGATGTATTCTGTTGTGATGATGACTGTTGTTGACGGTCTTGTAGTGGAGGTGGTTGTGTTGCTGCTGACATGGTTGTGGTGCGAGATGTATTCTGTTGTTGACAGTCTTGTAGTGGAGGTGGTTCTGTTGCCGCGGTCAAGGTTGGGGCACGAGATATATTCTGTTGTTGGTGGTCTCTTAGTGGAGGTGGTTGTCTCGCCGCTGTCATGGTTGTGGTGCTAGATGTTTTCTGTTCTGATGACTGTTGTTGACGGTCTTGTAGTGCAGGTGGTTGTATTTCCGCTGTCGTGGTTGTGGTTCGAGATGTTTTCTTTTGTGTTGAATGTTGTAGACGGTATTGTAGTAGAGGTGGTTGTGTTACCGCTGTCATGGTTGTGGTGCTAGATGTTTTCTGTTGTGATGACTGTTGTTGACGGTCTTGTAGTGAAGGTGGTTGTTTTTCCGCTGTCATGGTTGTGGTTTGAAATGTTTTCTTTTGTGATGACTGTTGTTGACGGTCTTGTAGTGGAGGTTTCTGTGTTGCCGCTGTCAAGGTTGTGATGCTAGATGTTTTATGTTGTGATGACTGTTGTTGACTGTCTTGTAGTGGAAGTGGTTGTATTACCGCTGTCATGGTTGTGGTGCGAGATGTATGCTGTTGTGATGACTGTTGTTGACGGTCTTGTAGTGGAGGTGGTTGTGTTGCTGCCGTCATTGTTGTGGTGCGAGATATATTCTGTTGTGATGATGACTGTTGTTGACGGTCTTGTAGTGGAGGTGGTTGTGTTGCTGCCGTCATTGTTGTGGTGCGAGACATATTCTGTTGTGATGATGACTGTTGTTGACGGTCTTGTAGTGGAGGTGGTTGTGTTGCTGCCGTCATTGTTGTGGTGCGAGATATATTCTGTTGTGATGATGACTGTTGTTGACGGTCTTGTAGTGGAGGTGGTTGTATTGCTGCTGTCATGGTTGTGGTGCGAGATGTATTCTGTTATGATGATGACTGTTGTTAACGGTCTTGTAGTGGAGGTGGTTGTGGTGCTGCTGTCATGGTTGTGGTGAGAGATGTGTTCTGTTATGATGATGACTGTTGTTAACGGTGTTGTAGTGGAGGTGGTTGTGTTGCTGCTGTCATGGTTGTGGTGCGAGATGTATTCTGTTGTGATGATGACTATTGTTGACGGTCTTGTAGTGGAGGTGGTAGTGTTGCTGCCGTCATGGTTGTGGTGCGAGATGTATTCTGTTATGATGATGACTGTTGTTAACGGTGTTGTAGTGGACGTGGTTGTGTTCCGCCGTCATGGTTGTGGTGCCAGATGTATTTTCTTGTGATGACTGTCGTTGACGGTCTTGTAGTGGAGGTGGTTGTGTTGCTGCTGTCATGTTTGTGCTGCGAGATGTATTCTGTTGTGATGATGACTGTTGTTAACGGTCTTGTGGTGGAGGTGGTTGTGTTGCTGCTGTCATGGTTGTGGTACGAGATGTATTCTGTTGTGATGATGACTGTTGTTGACGGTCTTGTAGTGGAGGTGGTTGTGTTGCTGGTGTCATGGTTGAGGTGCGAGATGTATTCTGTTGTGATGATGACTGTTGTTGACGGTCTTGTAGTGGAGGTGGTTGTGTACCCGCTGTCGTGGTTGTGGTGCGAGATGTATTCTGTTGCAATGATGACTGTTGTTGACGGTCTTGTAGTGGAGGTGGTTGTGTACCCGCTGTAGTGGTTGTGGTGCGAGATGTATTCTGTTATGATGATGACTGTTGTTGACGGTTTTGTAGTGGAGGTGGTTGTGTACCCGCTGGCGTGGGTGTGGTGCGAGATGTATTCTGTTGTGATGATGACTGTTGTTGATGGTCTTGTAGTGGAGTTGGTTGTGTTGCTGCCGTCATTGTTGTGGTGCGAGATGTATTCTGTTGAGATGATGACTGTTGTTGATGGTCTTGTAGTGGCGGTGGTTGTGTTGCTGCTGTCATGGTTGTGGTACGAGATGTATTCTGTTGTGATGACTGTTGTTGACGGTCTTTTAGTAGAGGTGGTTGTGTTGCTGCCGTCATGGTTGTGGTGCGAGATGTATTCTGTCGTGATGATGACTGTTGCTGACGGTCCTGTAGTGGAGATGGTTGTGTTGCTGCCGTCATGGTTGTGGTGCGAGATGTATTTTGTTGTGATGATGACTGTTGTTTACGGTCTTGTAGTGGAGGTGGTTGTGTTGCTCCTGTCATGGTGCGAGATGTATTCTGTTGTGATGATGACTGTTGTTGACGGTCTTGTAGTGGAGGCGGTTGTGTTGCTGCCGTCATGGTTGTGGTGCGAGATGTATTCTGTTATGATAATGACTGTTGTTAACGGTCTTGTAGTGGAAGTGGTTGTGTTGCTGCCGTCATGGTTTTGGTGCGAGATGTTTTCTGTTGTGATGATGACTTTTGTTGACGGTCTTGTAGTGGAGGTGGTTGTGTTGCTACCGTAATGGTTGTGGTGCGAGATGTATTCTGTTGTGATGATGACTGTTGTTGACGGTCTTGTTGTGGAGGTGGTTGTGTTGCTGGTGTCATGGTTGAGGTGCGAGATGTATTCTGTTGTGATGATGACTGTTGTTAACGGTTTTGTAGTGGAGGTGGTTGCGTTGCTGCTGTCATGGTTGTGGTGCGAGATGTATTCTGTTATGATGATGACTGTTGTAAAAGGTCTTGTAGTGGAGCTGGTTGTTTTTTTGCTGTCACGGGGTTGGTGCGAGATGTATTCTGTAGTGATGACTGTTGTTGACAGTCTTGTAGTGGACGTGGTTGTGTTCCGCCGTCATGGTTGTGGTGCAAGATGAATTCTGTTGTGATGATGACTGTTGTTAACGGTCTTGTAGTGGAGGTGGTTGTGTTGCTGCAGTCATGGTTGTGGTGCGACATGTATTCTGTTATGATGATGACTGTTGTTAACGGTCTTGTAGTGGAGGTGGTTGTGTTGCCGCTGTCATGTTTGTGGTTCGAGATGTATTCTGTTATGATGATGACTGTTGTTAAAAGGTCTTGTAGTGGAGGTGGTTGTGTTGCCGCTGTCATGTTTGCTGTGCGAGATGTATTCTGTTTTGATGATGACTGTTGTTGACGTTCTTGCAGTGGAGGTGGTAGTGTTGCTGCCGTCATGGTTGTGCTGCGAGATGTATTCTGTTGTGATGATGACTGTTGTTAACGGTCTTGTAGTGGAGGGTTATGCTTTGCTGACGTCATGGTTGTGGTGCGAGATGTATTCTATTGTGATGACTGTTGTTGACGGTATTGTAGTGGTGGTGGATGTGTTGCTGCTGTCATGGTTGTCGTGCAAGATGTATTCTGTTATGACAATGACTGTTGTTAACGATCTTGTAGTAGAGGTGGTTGTGTTGCTGCCGTCATGGTTGTGGTGCGAGATATATTCTGTTGTTGACGGTCTCTTAGTGGAGGTGGTTGTGTTGCCGCTGTCATGGTTGTGGTGCGAGAATTATTCTGTTGTGATGATGACTGTTGTTGACGGACTTGTAGTGGAGGTGGTTGTGTTGCTGCCGTCATTGTTGTGGTGCGAGATGTATTCTGTTATGATGATGACTGTTGTTAACGGTCTTGTAGTGGAAGTGGTTGTATTGCTGCTGTCATGGTTGTGGTGCGAGATGTATTCTGTTATGATGATGACTGTAGTTAACGGTCTTGTAGTGGAAGTGGTTGTGTTGCTGCTGTCATGGCTATGGTGCGAGATGTATTCAGTTTTGATGAAGACTGTTGTTAACGGTCTGGTAGTGGAGGTGGTTGTGTTGCTGCCGTCATGGTTGTGTTTGCGGGATGTATTCTGTTGTGATGACGACTTTTTTGACGGTCTTGTAGTGGATGTGGTTGTGTTACCGCTGTCATGGTTGTGGTGTAAGATGTATTCTGTTATTATGATGAATGTTGTTAAAGGTCTTGAAGTGGAGCTGGTTGTGTTGCTGCTGTCATGGTTATGGTGCGAGATGTATTCTGTAGTGATGACTGTTGTTGACAGGCTTGTAGTGGACGTGGTTGTGTTCCGCCGTCATGGTTGTGGTGCGAGATGTATTCAGTTGTGATGATGACTGATGTTGACAGTCTTGTAGTGGAGGTGGTTGTGTTGCTGCTGGCATGGTTGTGGTGCGAGATGTGTTGTGTAGTGATGACTGTTGCTGACCGTGTTTTAGTGGAGGTTATTGTGTTGCTGCTGTCATAGTTGTGGTGCGAGATGTATTATGTTGTGATGACTGTTGTTCACGGTCTTGTAGTTTAGGTGGTGTTGCTGCTGCTGTCATGGTTGTGGTACGAGATGTATTCTGTAGTGATGACTGTAGTTGACAGACAAGAATTGGAGGAGGTTGTGCTGCTGCTGTCATGGTTGTCGTGTGAGATGTATTCTGTTGTTGACGGTCTTGTAGTGGAGGTGGTTGTGTTGCTGCGGTCATGGTTGTGGTGCTAGATGTATTCTGTTGTGATGATGACTTTTGTTGACGGTCTTGTAGTGGAGGTGGTTGTGTTACTGCTGGCATGGTTGTGGTGCGAGATGTATTCTGTTGTTGACGGTCTTGTAGTGGAGGTGGTTCTGTTGCCGCGGTCAAGGTTGTGGCACGAGATATATTCTGTTGTTGGCGGTCTCTTAGTGGAGGTGGTTGTCTCGCCGCTGTCATGGTTGTGGTGCTAGATGTTTTCTGTTGTGATGACTGTTGTTGACGGTCTTGTAGTGGAGGTGGTTGTTTTTCCGCTGTCGTGGTTGTGGTTCGAGATGTTTTCTTTTGTGTTGAATGTTGTTGACGGTCTTGTAGTGGAGGTGGTTGTGTTACCATTGTCATGGTTGTGGTGCTAGATGTTTTCTGTTGTGATGACTGTTGTTGACGGTCTTGTAGTGAAGGTGGTTGTTTTTCCGCTGTCATGGTTGTGGTGCGAGATGTATGCTGTTGTGATGACTGTTGTTGACGGTGTTGTAGTGGAGGTGGTTGTGATGCTGCTGTCATGGTTGTGGTGCTAGATGTATTCTGTTGTGATGATGACTGTTGTTGACGGTCTTGTAGTGGAGGTGGTTGTGTTGCTGCCGTCATTGTTGTGGTGCGAGATATATTCTGTTGTGATGATGACTGTTGTTGACGGTCTTGTAGTGGAGGTGGTTGTGTTGCTGCTGTCATGGTTGTGGTGCGAGATGTATTCTGTTATGATGATGACTGTTGTTAACGGTCTTGTAGTGGAGGTGGTTGTGTTGCTGCTGTCATGGTTGTGGTGCGAGATGTATTCTGTTATGATAATGACTGCTGTTGACGGTCTTGTAGTGGAGGTGGTAGTGTTGCTGCTGTCATGATTGTGGTGCGAGATGTATTCTGTTGTTGACGGTCTTTTAGTGGAGGTGGTTCTGTTGCCGCGGTCAAGGTTGTGGTACGAGATATATTCTGTTGTTGACGGTCTCTTAGTGGAGATGGTTGTGTTGCCGCTGTCATGGTTGTGGTGCCAGATGTTTTCTGTTGTGATGACTATTGTTGACTGTCTTGTAGTGGAAGTGGTTGTGTTACCGCTGTCATGGTTGTGGTGCGGGATGTATTTTGTTGTGATGACTGTTGTTGACGGTCTTGTAGTGGAGGTGGTTGTGTTGCCGCTGTCATGGTTGTGCTGAGAGATGTATTCTGTTGTGATGATGACTGTTGTTGACGGTCTTGTAGTGGAGGTGGTTGCGTTGCTGCTGACATGGTTGTGGTGCGAGATGTATTCTGTTGTGATGATGACTGTTGTTGACGGTCTTGTAGTGGAAGTGGTTGTGTTGCTGCCTTCATGGTTGTGGTGCTAGATGTATTCTGTTGTGATGATGACTGTTTTTGGTGGTCTTGTAGTGGAGGTGGTTGTGTTGCTACCGTCATGGTTTTGGTGCGAGGTGTATTCTGATGTGACGATGACTGTTGATGACGGTCTTGTAGTGGAGGTGGTTGCGTTGCTGCTGTCATGGTTGTGGTGCGAGCTGTATTCTGTTGTGATGATGACTGTTGTTGACGGTCTTGTAGTGGAGGTGGTTGTGGTGAAGCCGTCATGGTTGTGGTGCGAGATGTATTCTGTTGTGATGATGACTGTTGTTAGCGGTCTTGTAGTGGAGGTTTTTGCTTTGCTGACGTCATGGTTGTGGTGCGAGATGTATTCTATTGTGATGACTGTGGTTGACGGTCTTGTAGTGGAGGTGGTTGTGTTGCTGCCGTCATGGTTGTGGTGCGAGATGTATTCTGTTATGATGATGACTGTTGTTAACGGTCTTGTAGTGGAGGTGGTTGTGTTGTTGCTGTCATAGTTGTGGTGCGAGATGTATTCTGTTATGACAATGGCTATTGTAAACGGTCTAGTAGTGAAAGTGGTTGTGTTGCTGCTGTCATGGTTGTGGTGCGAGATGTATTCTGTTGTGATGATGACCGTTGTTGACGGTCTTGTAGTGGAGGTTTCTGTGTTGCCGCTGTCATGGTTGTGGTGCTGGATGTTTTATGTTGTGATGACTGTTGTTGACTGTCTTGTAGTGGAAGTGGTTGTATTACCGCTGTCATGGTTGTGGTGCGAGATGTATTCTGTTGTGATGATGACTGTTGTTGACGGTCTTGTAGTGGAGGTGGTTGTGTACCCGCTGTAGTGGTTGTGGTGCGAGATGTATTCTGTTATGATGATGACTGTTGTTGACGGTCTTGTAGTGGAGGTGGTTGTGTACCCGCTGGCGTGGGTGTGGTGCGAGATGTATTCTGTTGTGATGATGACTGTTGTTGATGGTCTTGTAGTGGAGTTGGTTGTGTTGCTGCCGTCATTGTTGTGGTGCGAGATGTATTCTGTTGAGATGATGACTGTTGTTGATGGTCTTGTAGTGGAGGTGGTTGTGTTGCTGCTGTCATGGTTGTGGTACGAGATGTATTCTGTTGTGCTGATGACATTAGTTGACGGTCTTTTAGTAGAGGTGGTTGTGTTGCTGCCGTCATGGTTGTGGTGCGAGATGTATTCTGTCGTGATGATGACTGTTGCTGACGGTCTTGTAGTGGAGATGGTTGTGTTGCTGCCGTCATGGTTGTGGTGCGAGATGTATTTTGTTGTGATGATGACTGTTGTTCACGGTCTTGTAGTGGAGGTGGTTGTGTTGCTCCTGTCATGGTGCGAGATGTATTCTGTTGTGATGATGACTGTTGTTGACGGTCTTGTAGTGGAGGCGGTTGTGTTGCTGCCGTCATGGTTGTGGTGCGAGATGTATTCTGTTATGATCATGACTGTTGTTAACGGTCTTGTAGTGGAAGTGGTTGTGTTGCTGCCGTCATGGTTTTGGTGCGAGATGTTTTCTGTTGTGATGATGACTTTTGTTGACGGTCCAGTAGTGGAGGTGGTTGTGTTGCTGCCGTAATGGTTGTGGTGCGAGATGTATTCTGTTGTGATGATGACTGCTGTTAACGGTTTTGTAGTGGAGGTGGTTGTGTTTCTGCTGTCATGGTTGTGGTGCGAGATGTATTCTGTTATGATGATGACTGTTGTAAAAGATCTTGTAGTGGAGCTGGTTGTTTTGCTGCTGTCACGGTTGTGGTGCGAGATGTATTCTGTAGTGATGACTGTTGTTGACAGTCTTGTAGTGGACGTGGTTGTGTTCCGCCGTCATGGCTGTGGTGCAAGATGTATTCTGTTGTGATGATGACTGTTGTTAACGGTCTTGTAGTGGATGTGGTTGTGTTGCTGCAGTCATGGTTGTGGTGCGACATGTATTCTGTTATGATGATGACTGTTGTTAACGGTCTCTTAGTGGAGGTGGTTGTGTTGCCGCTGTCATGTTTGTGGTGCGAGATGTATTCTGTTATGATGATGACTGTTGTTAACGGTCTTGTAGTGGAGGTGGTTGTGTTGCCGCTGTCATGTTTGTTGTGCGAGATGTATTCTGTTGTGATGATGACTGTTGTTGACGTTCTTGCAGTGGAGGTGGTAGTGTTGCTGCCGTCATGGTTGTGCTGCGAGATGTATTCTGTTGTGATGATGACTGTTGTTAACGGTCTTGTAGTGAAGGGTTATGCTTTGCTGACGTCATGGTTGTGGTGCGAGATGTATTCTATTGTGATGACTGTTTTTGACGGTCTTGTAGTGGAGGTGGATGTGTTGCTGCTGTCATGGTTGTCGTGCATGATGTATTCTGTTATGACAATGACTGTTGTTAACGGTCTTGTAGTAGAGGTGGTTGTGTTGCTGCCGTCATGGTTGTGGTGCGAGATATATTCTGTTGTTGACGGTCTCTTAGTGGAGGTGGTTGTGTTGCCGCTGTCATGGTTGTGGTGCGAGAATTATTCTGTTGTGATGATGACTGTTGTTGACGGTCTTGTAGTGGAGGTGGTTGTGTTGCTGCCGTCATGGTTGAGGTGCGAGATGTATTCTGTTATGATGATGGCTGTTGTTAACGGTCTTGTAGTGGAGGTGGTTGTGTTGCCGCTGTCATGTTTGTTGTGCGAGATGTATTCTGTGGTGAAGATTACTGTTGTTGACGGTCTTGTAGTGGAGGTGGTAATGTTGCTGCCGTAATGGGATAGTGCGAGATGTATTCTGTTGTGAAATGACTGTTGTTGACGGTCTTATAGTGGAGGTGGTTGTGTTGCCGCTGTCATTGTTGTGGTGCGAGATGTATTCTGTTGTGATGATGACTGTTGTTGATGGTCTTGTGGACATGGTTGTGTTGCTGCCGTCATGGTTGTGGTGCGATATGTATTCTGTTATGATGATGACTGTTGTTAACGGTCTTGTAGTGGAAGTGGTTGTATTGCTGCTGTCATGGTTGTGGTGCGAGATGTATTCTGTTATGATGATGACTGTTGTTAACGGTCTTGTAGTGGAAGTGGTTGTGTTGCTGCTGTCATGGCTATGGTGCGAGATGTATTCTGTTGTGATGATGACTGTTGTTAACGGTCTGGTAGTGGAGGTGGTTGTGTTGCTGCCGTCATGGTTGTGTTTGCGGGATGTTTTCTGTTGTGATGACGACTTTTTTGACGGTCTTGTAGTGGATGTTGTTGTGTTGCTGCCGTCATGGTTGTGTTTGCGGGATGCATTCTGTTGTGATGACGACTTTTTTGACGGTCTTGTAGTGGATGTGGTTGTGTTACCGCTGTCATGGTTGTGGTGCGAGATGTATTCTGTTATGATGATGAATGTTGTTAAAGGTCTTGAAGTGGAGCTGGTTGTGTTGCTGCTGTCATGGTTGTGGTGCGAGATGTATTCTGTAGTGATGACTGTTGTTGACAGTCTTGTAGTGGACGTGGTTGTGTCCCGCCGTCATGGTTGTGGTGCGAGATGTATTCAGTTGTGATGATGACTGATGTTGACAGTCTTGTAGTGGAGGTGGTTGTGTTGCTGCTGGCATGGTTGTGGTGCGAGATGTGTTGTGTAGTGACGACTGTTGCTGACCGTGTTTTAGTGGAGGTTATTGTGTTGCTGCTGTCATAGTTGTGGTGCGAGATGTATTATGTTGTGATGACTGTTGTTCACGGTCTTGTAGTTTAGGTGGTGTTACTGCTGCTGTCATGGTTGTGGTACGAGATGTATTCTGTAGTGATGACTGTAGTTGACAGACAAGAATTGGAGGAGGTTGTGCTGCTGCTGTCATGGTTGTCGTGTGAGATGTATTCTGTTGTTGACGGTCTTGTAGTGGAGGTGGTTGTGTTGCTGCGGTCATGGTTGTGGTGCTAGATGTATTCTGTTGTGATGATGACTGTTGTTGACGGTCTTGTAGTGGAGGTGGTTGTGTTGCTGCTGACATGGTTGTGGTGCGAGATGTATTCTGTTGTTGACGGTCTTGTAGTGGAGGTGGTTCTGTTGCCGCGGTCAAGGTTGGGGCACGAGATATATTCTGTTGTTGGTGGTCTCTTAGTGGAGGTGGTTGTCTCGCCGCTGTCATGGTTGTGGTGCTAGATGTTTTCTGTTCTGATGACTGTTGTTGACGGTCTTGTAGTGCAGGTGGTTGTATTTCCGCTGTCGTGGTTGTGGTTCGAGATGTTTTCTTTTGTGTTGAATGTTGTAGACGGTATTGTAGTAGAGGTGGTTGTGTTACCGCTGTCATGGTTGTGGTGCTAGATGTTTTCTGTTGTGATGACTGTTGTTGACGGTCTTGTAGTGAAGGTGGTTGTTTTTCCGCTGTCATGGTTGTGGTTTGAAATGTTTTCTCTTGTGATGACTGTTGTTGACGGTCTTGTAGTGGAGGTTTCTGTGTTGCCGCTGTCATGGTTGTGATGCTAGATGTTTTATGTTGTGATGACTGTTGTTGACTGTCTTGTAGTGGAAGTGGTTGTATTACCGCTGTCATGGTTGTGGTGCGAGATGTATGCTGTTGTGATGACTGTTGTTGACGGTCTTGTAGTGGAGGTGGTTGTGTTGCTGCCGTCATTGTTGTGGTGCGAGATATATTCTGTTGTGATGATGACTGTTGTTGACGGTCTTGTAGTGGAGGTGGTTGTGTTGCTGCCGTCATTGTTGTGGTGCGAGACATATTCTGTTGTGATGATGACTGTTGTTGACGGTCTTGTAGTGGAGGTGGTTGTGTTGCTGCCGTCATTGTTGTGGTGCGAGATATATTCTGTTGTGATGATGACTGTTGTTGACGGTCTTGTAGTGGAGGTGGTTGTATTGCTGCTGTCATGGTTGTGGTGCGAGATGTATTCTGTTATGATGATGACTGTTGTTAACGGTCTTGTAGTGGAGGTGGTTGTGGTGCTGCTGTCATGGTTGTGGTGAGAGATGTGTTCTGTTATGATGATGACTGTTGTTAACGGTGTTGTAGTGGAGGTGGTTGTGTTGCTGCTGTCATGGTTGTGGTGCGAGATGTATTCTGTTGTGATGATGATTATTGTTGACGGTCTTGTAGTGGAGGTGGTAGTGTTGCTGCCGTCATGGTTGTGGTGCGAGATGTATTCTGTTATGATGATGACTGTTGTTAACGGTGTTGTAGTGGACGTGGTTGTGTTCCGCCGTCATGGTTGTGGTGCCAGATGTATTTTCTTGTGATGACTGTCGTTGACGGTCTTGTAGTGGAGGTGGTTGTGTTGCTGCTGTCATGTTTGTGCTGCGAGATGTATTCTGTTGTGATGATGACTGTTGTTAACGGTCTTGTGGTGGAGGTGGTTGTGTTGCTGCTGTCATGGTTGTGGTACGAGATGTATTCTGTTGTGATGATGACTGTTGTTGACGGTCTTGTAGTGGAGGTGGTTGTGTTGCTGGTGTCATGGTTGAGGTGCGAGATGTATTCTGTTGTGATGATGACTGTTGTTGACGGTCTTGTAGTGGAGGTGGTTGTGTACCCGCTGTCGTGGTTGTGGTGCGAGATGTATTCTGTTGCGATGATGACTGTTGTTGACGGTCTTGTAGTGGAGGTGGTTGTGTACCCGCTGTAGTGGTTGTGGTGCGAGATGTATTCTGTTATGATGATGACTGTTGTTGACGGTTTTGTAGTGGAGGTGGTTGTGTACCCGCTGGCGTGGGTGTGGTGCGAGATGTATTCTGTTGTGATGATGACTGTTGTTGATGGTCTTGTAGTGGAGTTGGTTGTGTTGCTGCCGTCATTGTTGTGGTGCGAGATGTATTCTGTTGAGATGATGACTGTTGTTGATGGTCTTGTAGTGGCGGTGGTTGTGTTGCTGCTGTCATGGTTGTGGTACGAGATGTATTCTGTTGTGATGACTGTTGTTGACGGTCTTTTAGTAGAGGTGGTTGTGTTGCTGCCGTCATGGTTGTGGTGCGAGATGTATTCTGTCGTGATGATGACTGTTGCTGACGGTCCTGTAGTGGAGATGGTTGTGTTGCTGCCGTCATGGTTGTGGTGCGAGATGTATTTTGTTGTGATGATGACTGTTGTTTACGGTCTTGTAGTGGAGGTGGTTGTGTTGCTCCTGTCATGGTGCGAGATGTATTCTGTTGTGATGATGACTGTTGTTGACGGTCTTGTAGTGGAGGCGGTTGTGTTGCTGCCGTCATGGTTGTGGTGCGAGATGTATTCTGTTATGATAATGACTGTTGTTAACGGTCTTGTATTGGAAGTGGTTGTGTTGCTGCCGTCATGGTTTTGGTGCGAGATGTTTTCTGTTGTGATGATGACTTTTGTTGACGGTCTTGTAGTGGAGGTGGTTGTGTTGCTACCGTAATGGTTGTGGTGCGAGATGTATTCTGTTGTGATGATGACTGTTGTTGACGGTCTTGTTGTGGAGGTGGTTGTGTTGCTGGTGTCATGGTTGAGGTGCGAGATGTATTCTGTTGTGATGATGACTGTTGTTAACGGTCTTGTAGTGGATGTGGTTGTGTTGCTGCAGTCATGGTTGTGGTGCGACATGTATTCTGTTATGATGATGACTGTTGTTAACGGTCTCTTAGTGGAGGTGGTTGTGTTGCCGCTGTCATGTTTGTGGTGCGAGATGTATTCTGTTATGATGATGACTGTTGTTAACGGTCTTGTAGTGGAGGTGGTTGTGTTGCCGCTGTCATGTTTGTTGTGCGAGATGTATTCTGTTGTGATGATGACTGTTGTTGACGTTCTTGCAGTGGAGGTGGTAGTGTTGCTGCCGTCATGGTTGTGCTGCGAGATGTATTCTGTTGTGATGATGACTGTTGTTAACGGTCTTGTAGTGAAGGGTTATGCTTTGCTGACGTCATGGTTGTGGTGCGAGATGTATTCTATTGTGATGACTGTTGTTGACGGTCTTGTAGTGGAGGTGGATGTGTTGCTGCTGTCATGGTTGTCGTGCATGATGTATTCTGTTATGACAATGACTGTTGTTAACGGTCTTGTAGTAGAGGTGGTTGTGTTGCTGCCGTCATGGTTGTGGTGCGAGATATATTCTGTTGTTGACGGTCTCTTAGTTGAGGTGGTTGTGTTGCCGCTGTCATGGTTGTGGTGCGAGAATTATTCTGTTGTGATGATGACTGTTGTTGACGGTCTTGTAGTGGAGGTGGTTGTGTTGCTGCCGTCATGGTTGAGGTGCGAGATGTATTCTGTTATGATGATGGCTGTTGTTAACGGTCTTGTAGTGGAGGTGGTTGTGTTGCCGCTGTCATGTTTGTTGTGCGAGATGTATTCTGTGGTGAAGATTACTGTTGTTGACGGTCTTGTAGTGGAGGTGGTAATGTTGCTGCCGTAATGGGATAGTGCGAGATGTATTCTGTTGTGAAATGACTGTTGTTGACGGTCTTATAGTGGAGGTGGTTGTGTTGCCGCTGTCATTATTGTGGTGCGAGATGTATTCTGTTGTGATGATGACTGTTGTTGATGGTCTTGTGGACATGGTTGTGTTGCTGCCGTCATGGTTGTGGTGCGATATGTATTCTGTTATGATGATGACTGTTGTTAACGGTCTTGTAGTGGAAGTGGTTGTATTGCTGCTGTCATGGTTGTGGTGCGAGATGTATTCTGTTATGATGATGACTGTTGTTAACGGTCTTGTAGTGGAAGTGGTTGTGTTGCTGCTGTCATGGTTGTGGTGCGAGATGTATTCTGTAGTGATGACTGTTGTTGACAGTCTTGTAGTGGACGTGGTTGTGTCCCGCCGTCATGGTTGTGGTGCGAGATGTATTCAGTTGTGATGATGACTGATGTTGACAGTCTTGTAGTGGAGGTGGTTGTGTTGCTGCTGGCATGGTTGTGGTGCGAGATGTGTTGTGTAGTGACGACTGTTGCTGACCGTGTTTTAGTGGAGGTTATTGTGTTGCTGCTGTCATAGTTGTGGTGCGAGATGTATTATGTTGTGATGACTGTTGTTCACGGTCTTGTAGTTTAGGTGGTGTTACTGCTGCTGTCATGGTTGTGGTACGAGATGTATTCTGTAGTGATGACTGTAGTTGACAGACAAGAATTGGAGGAGGTTGTGCTGCTGCTGTCATGGTTGTCGTGTGAGATGTATTCTGTTGTTGACGGTCTTGTAGTGGAGGTGGTTGTGTTGCTGCGGTCATGGTTGTGGTGCTAGATGTATTCTGTTGTGATGATGACTGTTGTTGACGGTCTTGTAGTGGAGGTGGTTGTGTTGCTGCTGACATGGTTGTGGTGCGAGATGTATTCTGTTGTTGACGGTCTTGTAGTGGAGGTGGTTCTGTTGCCGCGGTCAAGGTTGGGGCACGAGATATATTCTGTTGTTGGTGGTCTCTTAGTGGAGGTGGTTGTCTCGCCGCTGTCATGGTTGTGGTGCTAGATGTTTTCTGTTCTGATGACTGTTGTTGACGGTCTTGTAGTGCAGGTGGTTGTATTTCCGCTGTCGTGGTTGTGGTTCGAGATGTTTTCTTTTGTGTTGAATGTTGTAGACGGTATTGTAGTAGAGGTGGTTGTGTTACCGCTGTCATGGTTGTGGTGCTAGATGTTTTCTGTTGTGATGACTGTTGTTGACGGTCTTGTAGTGAAGGTGGTTGTTTTTCCGCTGTCATGGTTGTGGTTTGAAATGTTTTCTTTTGTGATGACTGTTGTTGACGGTCTTGTAGTGGAGGTTTCTGTGTTGCCGCTGTCATGGTTGTGATGCTAGATGTTTTATGTTGTGATGACTGTTGTTGACTGTCTTGTAGTGGAAGTGGTTGTATTACCGCTGTCATGGTTGTGGTGCGAGATGTATGCTGTTGTGATGACTGTTGTTCACGGTCTTGTAGTGGAGGTGGTTGTGTTGCTGCCGTCATTGTTGTGGTGCGAGATATATTCTGTTGTGATGATGACTGTTGTTGACGGTCTTGTAGTGGAGGTGGTTGTGTTGCTGCCGTCATTGTTGTGGTGCGAGACATATTCTGTTGTGATGATGACTGTTGTTGACGGTCTTGTAGTGGAGGTGGTTGTGTTGCTGCCGTCATTGTTGTGGTGCGAGATATATTCTGTTGTGATGATGACTGTTGTTGACGGTCTTGTAGTGGAGGTGGTTGTATTGCTGCTGTCATGGTTGTGGTGCGAGATGTATTCTGTTATGATGATGACTGTTGTTAACGGTCTTGTAGTGGAGGTGGTTGTGGTGCTGCTGTCATGGTTGTGGTGAGAGATGTGTTCTGTTATGATGATGACTGTTGTTAACGGTGTTGTAGTGGAGGTGGTTGTGTTGCTGCTGTCATGGTTGTGGTGCGAGATGTATTCTGTTGTGATGATGATTATTGTTGACGGTCTTGTAGTGGAGGTGGTAGTGTTGCTGCCGTCATGGTTGTGGTGCGAGATGTATTCTGTTATGATGATGACTGTTGTTAACGGTGTTGTAGTGGACGTGGTTGTGTTCCGCCGTCATGGTTGTGGTGCCAGATGTATTTTCTTGTGATGACTGTCGTTGACGGTCTTGTAGTGGAGGTGGTTGTGTTGCTGCTGTCATGTTTGTGCTGCGAGATGTATTCTGTTGTGATGATGACTGTTGTTAACGGTCTTGTGGTGGAGGTGGTTGTGTTGCTGGTGTCATGGTTGAGGTGCGAGATGTATTCTGTTGTGATGATGACTGTTGTTGACGGTCTTGTAGTGGAGGTGGTTGTGTACCCGCTGTCGTGGTTGTGGTGCGAGATGTATTCTGTTGCGATGATGACTGTTGTTGACGGTCTTGTAGTGGAGGTGGTTGTGTACCCGCTGTAGTGGTTGTGGTGCGAGATGTATTCTGTTATGATGATGACTGTTGTTGACGGTTTTGTAGTGGAGGTGGTTGTGTACCCGCTGGCGTGGGTGTGGTGCGAGATGTATTCTGTTGTGATGATGACTGTTGTTGATGGTCTTGTAGTGGAGTTGGTTGTGTTGCTGCCGTCATTGTTGTGGTGCGAGATGTATTCTGTTGAGATGATGACTGTTGTTGATGGTCTTGTAGTGGCGGTGGTTGTGTTGCTGCTGTCATGGTTGTGGTACGAGATGTATTCTGTTGTGATGACTGTTGTTGACGGTCTTTTAGTAGAGGTGGTTGTGTTGCTGCCGTCATGGTTGTGGTGCGAGATGTATTCTGTCGTGATGATGACTGTTGCTGACGGTCCTGTAGTGGAGATGGTTGTGTTGCTGCCGTCATGGTTGTGGTGCGAGATGTATTTTGTTGTGATGATGACTGTTGTTTACGGTCTTGTAGTGGAGGTGGTTGTGTTGCTCCTGTCATGGTGCGAGATGTATTCTGTTGTGATGATGACTGTTGTTGACGGTCTTGTAGTGGAGGCGGTTGTGTTGCTGCCGTCATGGTTGTGGTGCGAGATGTATTCTGTTATGATAATGACTGTTGTTAACGGTCTTGTAGTGGAAGTGGTTGTGTTGCTGCCGTCATGGTTTTGGTGCGAGATGTTTTCTGTTGTGATGATGACTTTTGTTGACGGTCTTGTAGTGGAGGTGGTTGTGTTGCTACCGTAATGGTTGTGGTGCGAGATGTATTCTGTTGTGATGATGACTGTTGTTGACGGTCTTGTTGTGGAGGTGGTTGTGTTGCTGGTGTCATGGTTGAGGTGCGAGATGTATTCTGTTGTGATGATGACTGTTGTTAACGGTTTTGTAGTGGAGGTGGTTGCGTTGCTGCTGTCATGGTTGTGGTGCGAGATGTATTCTGTTATGATGATGACTGTTGTAAAAGGTCTTGTAGTGGAGCTGGTTGTTTTTTTGCTGTCACGGTTGTGGTGCGAGATGTATTCTGTAGTGATGACTGTTGTTGACAGTCTTGTAGTGGACGTGGTTGTGTTCCGCCGTCATGGTTGTGGTGCAAGATGAATTCTGTTGTGATGATGACTGTTGTTAACGGTCTTGTAGTGGAGGTGGTTGTGTTGCTGCAGTCATGGTTGTGGTGCGACATGTATTCTGTTATGATGATGACTGTTGTTAACGGTCTTGTAGTGGAGGTGGTTGTGTTGCCGCTGTCATGTTTGTGGTTCGAGATGTATTCTGTTATGATGATGACTGTTGTTAAAAGGTCTTGTAGTGGAGGTGGTTGTGTTGCCGCTGTCATGTTTGCTGTGCGAGATGTATTCTGTTTTGATGATGACTGTTGTTGACGTTCTTGCAGTGGAGGTGGTAGTGTTGCTGCCGTCATGGTTGTGCTGCGAGATGTATTCTGTTGTGATGATGACTGTTGTTAACGGTCTTGTAGTGGAGGGTTATGCTTTGCTGACGTCATGGTTGTGGTGCGAGATGTATTCTATTGTGATGACTGTTGTTGACGGTATTGTAGTGGTGGTGGATGTGTTGCTGCTGTCATGGTTGTCGTGCAAGATGTATTCTGTTATGACAATGACTGTTGTTAACGATCTTGTAGTAGAGGTGGTTGTGTTGCTGCCGTCATGGTTGTGGTGCGAGATATATTCTGTTGTTGACGGTCTCTTAGTGGAGGTGGTTGTGTTGCCGCTGTCATGGTTGTGGTGCGAGAATTATTCTGTTGTGATGATGACTGTTGTTGACGGACTTGTAGTGGAGGTGGTTGTGTTGCTGCCGTCATTGTTGTGGTGCGAGATGTATTCTGTTATGATGATGACTGTTGTTAACGGTCTTGTAGTGGAAGTGGTTGTATTGCTGCTGTCATGGTTGTGGTGCGAGATGTATTCTGTTATGATGATGACTGTAGTTAACGGTCTTGTAGTGGAAGTGGTTGTGTTGCTGCTGTCATGGCTATGGTGCGAGATGTATTCAGTTTTGATGAAGACTGTTGTTAATGGTCTGGTAGTGGAGGTGGTTGTGTTGCTGCCGTCATGGTTGTGTTTGCGGGATGTATTCTGTTGTGATGACGACTTTTTTGACGGTCTTGTAGTGGATGTGGTTGTGTTACCGCTGTCATGGTTGTGGTGTAAGATGTATTCTGTTATTATGATGAATGTTGTTAAAGGTCTTGAAGTGGAGCTGGTTGTGTTGCTGCTGTCATTGTTATGGTGCGAGATGTATTCTGTAGTGATGACTGTTGTTGACAGGCTTGTAGTGGACGTGGTTGTGTTCCGCCGTCATGGTTGTGGTGCGAGATGTATTCAGTTGTGATGATGACTGATGTTGACAGTCTTGTAGTGGAGGTGGTTGTGTTGCTGCTGGCATGGTTGTGGTGCGAGATGTGTTGTGTAGTGATGACTGTTGCTGACCGTGTTTTAGTGGAGGTTATTGTGTTGCTGCTGTCATAGTTGTGGTGCGAGATGTATTATGTTGTGATGACTGTTGTTCACGGTCTTGTAGTTTAGGTGGTGTTGCTGCTGCTGTCATGGTTGTGGTACGAGATGTATTCTGTAGTGATGACTGTAGTTGACAGACAAGAATTGGAGGAGGTTGTGCTGCTGCTGTCATGGTTGTCGTGTGAGATGTATTCTGTTGTTGACGGTCTTGTAGTGGAGGTGGTTGTGTTGCTGCGGTCATGGTTGTGGTGCTAGATGTATTCTGTTGTGATGATGACTTTTGTTGACGGTCTTGTAGTGGAGGTGGTTGTGTTACTGCTGGCATGGTTGTGGTGCGAGATGTATTCTGTTGTTGACGGTCTTGTAGTGGAGGTGGTTCTGTTGCCGCGGTCAAGGTTGTGGCACGAGATATATTCTGTTGTTGGCGGTCTCTTAGTGGAGGTGGTTGTCTCGCCGCTGTCATGGTTGTGGTGCTAGATGTTTTCTGTTGTGATGACTGTTGTTGACGGTCTTGTAGTGGAGGTGGTTGTTTTTCCGCTGTCGTGGTTGTGGTTCGAGATGTTTTCTTTTGTGTTGAATGTTGTTGACGGTCTTGTAGTGGAGGTGGTTGTGTTACCATTGTCATGGTTGTGGTGCTAGATGTTTTCTGTTGTGATGACTGTTGTTGACGGTCTTGTAGTGAAGGTGGTTGTTTTTCCGCTGTCATGGTTCTGGTTTGAGATGTTTTCTTTTGTGATGACTGTTGTTGACGGTCTTGTAGTGGAGGTTTCTGTGTTGCCGCTGTCATGGTTCTGGTGCGAGATGTATTATGTTGTGATTACTGTTGTTGACGGTCTTCGAGTGGAGCTGGGTGTGTTGCCGCTGTCATGGTTGTGGTGCGAGATGTATGCAGTTGTGATGACTGTTGTTGACGGTGTTGTAGTGGAGGTGGTTGTGATGCTGCTGTCATGGTTGTGGTGCTAGATGTATTCTGTTGTGATGATGACTGTTGTTGACGGTCTTGTAGTGGAGGTGGTTGTGTTGCTGCCGTCATTGTTGTGGTGCGAGATATATTCTGTTGTGATGATGACTGTTGTTGACGGTCTTGTAGTGGAGGTGGTTGTGTTGCTGCTGTCATGGTTGTGGTGCGAGATGTATTCTGTTATGATGATGACTGTTGTTAACGGTCTTGTAGTGGAGGTGGTTGTGTTGCTGCTGTCATGGTTGTGGTGCGAGATGTATTCTGTTATGATAATGACTGCTGTTGACGGTCTTGTAGTGGAGGTGGTAGTGTTGCTGCTGTCATGATTGTGGTGCGAGATGTATTCTGTTGTTGACGGTCTTTTAGTGGAGGTGGTTCTGTTGCCGCGGTCAAGGTTGTGGTACGAGATATATTCTGTTGTTGACGGTCTCTTAGTGGAGATGGTTGTGTTGCCGCTGTCATGGTTGTGGTGCCAGATGTTTTCTGTTGTGATGACTATTGTTGACTGTCTTGTAGTGGAATTGGTTGTGTTACCGCTGTCATGGTTGTGGTGCGGGATGTATTTTGTTGTGATGACTGTTGTTGACGGTCTTGTAGTGGAGGTGGTTGTGTTGCCGCTGTCATGGTTGTGCTGAGAGATGTATTCTGTTGTGATGATGACTGTTGTTGACCGTCTTGTAGTGGAGGTGGTTGCGTTGCTGCTGTCATGGTTGTGGTGCGAGATGTATTCTGTTGTGATGATGACTGTTGTTGACGGTCTTGTAGTGGAAGTGGTTGTGTTGCTGCCTTCATGGTTGTGGTGCTAGATGTATTCTGTTGTGATGATGACTGTTTTTGGTGGTCTTGTAGTGGAGGTGGTTGTGTTGCTACCGTCATGGTTTTGGTGCGAGGTGTATTCTGATGTGACGATGACTGTTGATGACGGTCTTGTAGTGGAGGTGGTTGCGTTGCTGCTGTCATGGTTGTGGTGCGAGCTGTATTCTGTTGTGATGATGACTGTTGTTGACGGTCTTGTAGTGGAGGTGGTTGTGGTGAAGCTGTCATGGTTGTGGTGCGAGATGTATTCTGTTGTGATGATGACTGTTGTTAGCGGTCTTGTAGTGGAGGTTTTTGCTTTGCTGTCGTCATGGTTGTGGTGCGAGATGTATTCTATTGTGATGACTGTTGTTGACGGTCTTGTAGTGGAGGTGGTTGTGTTGCTGCCGTCATGGTTGTGGTGCGAGATGTATTCTGTTATGATAATGACTGTTGTTGACGGTCTTGTAGTGGAGGTGGTTATGTTTCTGCCGTCATGGTTGTGCTGCGAGATGTATTCTGTTGTGATGATGACTGTTGTTGACGGTCTTGTAGTGGAGGTGGATGTGTTGCTGCTGTCATGGTTGTGGTGCGAGATGTATTCTGTTATGATTATGAATGTTGTTAAAGGTCTTGTAGTGGAGCTGGTTGTTTTGCTGCTGTCATGGTTGTGGTGCGAGATAAATTCTGTAGTGATGACTGTTGTTGACAGTCTTGTAGTGGACGTGGTTGTATTCCGCCGTCATGGTTGTGGTGCAAGATGTATTCTGTTGTGATGATGACTGTTGTTGACGGTCTTGTACTTTAGGTGGTTGTCTTGCTGCTGTCATGGTTGTGGTACGAGATGTATTCTGTAGTGATGACTGTAGTTGACAGACACGAAATGGAGGTGGTTGTGGTGTAAGATGTATTCTTTTGTGATGACTGTTGTTGACGGTCTTGTAGTGGAGGTGGTTGTGATGCTGCTGTCATGGTTGTGGTGCTAGATGTAGTCTGTTGTGATGATGACTGTTGTTGACGGTCTTGTAGTGGAGGTGGTTGTGCTGCTGCCGTCATTGTTGTGGTGCGAGATGTATTCTGTTGTGATGATGACTGTTGTTGACGGTCTTGTGTTGGAGGTGGTTGTGTTGCTGCTGTCATCGTTGTGGTGCGAGATGTATTCTATTGTGATGACTGTTGTTGACGGTCTTGTAGTGGAGGTGGTTGTGTTGCTGCCGTCATGGTTGTGGTGCGAGATGTATTCAGTTGTGATGATGACTGTTGTTGACGGTCTGGTAGTGGAGGTGGTTGTGTACCCGCTGCCGTGGTTGTGGTGCGAGATGTATTCTGTTGTGATGACGGTTGTTGATGCTCTTGTAGTGGAGTTCGTTGTGTTGCTGCCGTCATTGTTGTGGTGCGAGATGTATTCTTTTGTGATGATGACTGTTGTTGATAGTCTTGTAGTGGAGGTGGTTGTGTTGCTGCTGTCATGGTTGTGGTGCGAGATGTATTCTGTTGTGTTGATGACTGTTGTTGACGGTCTTGTAGTGGAGGTGGTTGTGTTGCTGCTGTCATGGTTGTGGTGCTAGATGTATTCTGTTATGATAATGACTGTTGTTGACGGTCTTGTAGTGGAGGTGGTTGTGTTGCTGCTGTCATGGTTGTGGTGCGAGGTGTATTCTGTTGTTGACGGTCTTTTAGTGGAGGGGGTTCTGTTGCCACGGTCAAGGTTGTTGTACGAGATATATTCTGTTGTTGACGGTCTCTTAGTTTAGGTAGTTGTGTTGCCGCTGTCATGGTTGTGGTGCTAGATGTTTTATGTTGTGATGACTTGTTGACTGTCTTGTAGTGGAAGTGGTTGTATTACCGCTGTCATGGTTGTGGTGCGAGATGTATTCTGTTGTGATGATGACTGTTGTTGACGGTCTTGTAGTGGAGGTGGTAGTGTTGCTGCCGTCATGGTTGTGGTGCGAGATGTATTCTGTTGTGATGATGACTGTTGTTAACGGTCTTGTAGTGGATGATTTTGCTTTGCTGACGTCATGGTTGTGGTGCGAGATGTATTCTATTGTGATGACTGTTGTTGACGGTCCTTAATGGAGGTGGTTGTGTTGCTGCCGTCATGGTTGTGGTGCGAGATGTATTCTGTTATGATGATGACTGTTATTAACGGTCTTGTAGTGGAGGTGGTTGTGTTGCTGCTGTCATGGTTGTGGTGCGAGATGTATTCTTTATGACAATGACTGTTGTTAACGGTCTTGTAGTGGAAGTGTTTGTGTTGCTGCTGTCATGGTTGTGGTGCGAGACGTATTCTGTTGTGATGATAACCGTTGTTGACGGTCTTGTAGTGGAGGTGGATGTGTTGCTGCTGTCATGGTTGTGGTGCGAGATGTGTTCAGTTGTGATGATGACTGTTGTTAACGGTGTTGTAGTGGAGGTGGTTCTGTTGCTGCTGTCATGGCTGTGGTGCGAGATGTATTCTGTTATGATAATGACTGTTGTTAACGGTCTTGTAGTGGAAGTGGTTGTGTTGCTGCTGTCATGGTTGTGGTGCGAGATGTATTCAGTTGTGATGATGACTGTTGTCGACGGTCTGGTAGTGGAGGTGGTTGTGTTGCTGCCGTCATGGGTGTGTTTGCGGGATGTATTCTGTTGTTATGGCGACTTTTTTGACGTTCTTGTAGTGGATGTGGTTGTGTTACCGCTGTCATGGTTTTGTTTGCGGGATGTATTCTGTTGTGATGACGACCTTTTCGACGGTCTTATAGTGGATGTGTTTGTGTTACCGCCGTCATGGTTGTGGTGCGAGATGTATTCTGTTATGATTATGAATGTTGTTAAAGGTCTTGTAGTGGAGCTGGTTGTTTTGCTGCTGTCATGGTTGTGGTGCGAGATAAATTCTGTAGTGATGACTGTTGTTGACAGTCTTGTAGTGGACGTGGTTGTATTCCGCCGTCATGGTTGTGGTGCAAGATGTATTCTGTTGTGATGATGACTGTTGTTGACGGTCTTGTACTTTAGGTGGTTGTCTTGCTGCTGTCATGGTTGTGGTACGAGATGTATTCTGTAGTGATGACTGTAGTTGACAGACACGAAATGGAGGTGGTTGTGGTGCAAGATGTATTCTTTTCTGATGACTGTTGTTGACGGTCTTGTAGTGGAGGTGGTTGTGATGCTGCTGTCATGGTTGTGGTGCTAGATGTAGTCTGTTGTGATGATGACTGTTGTTGACGGTCTTGTAGTGGAGGTGGTTGTGCAGCTGCCGTCATTGTTGTGGTGCGAGATGTATTCTGTTGTGATGATGACTGTTGTTGACGGTCTTGTGTTGGAGGTGGTTGTGTTGCTGCTGTCATCGTTGTGGTGCGAGATGTATTCTATTGTGATGACTGTTGTTGACGGTCTTGTAGTGGAGGTGGTTGTGTTGCTGCCGTCATGGTTGTGGTGCGAGATGTATTCAGTTGTGATGATGACTGTTGTTGACGGTCTGGTAGTGGAGGTGGTTGTGTACCCGCTGTCGTGGTTGTGGTGCGAGATGTATTCTGTTGTGATGACGGTTGTTGATGCTCTTGTAGTGGAGTTCGTTGTGTTGCTGCCGTCATTGTTGTGGTGCGAGATGTATTCTTTTGTGATGATGACTGTTGTTGATGGTCTTGTAGTGGAGGTGGTTGTGTTGCTGCTGTCATGGTTGTGGTGCGAGATGTATTCTGTTGTGTTGATGACTGTTGTTGACGGTCTTGTAGTGGAGGTGGTTGTGTTGCTGCTGTCATGGTTGTGGTGCGAGATGTATTCTGTTGTGATGATGACTGTTGTTGACGGTCATGTAGTGCAGATGGTTGTGTTGCTGCCGTCATGGTTGTGGTGCGAGATGTATTCTGTTGTGATGATGACTGTTGTTGACGGTCTTGTAGTGGAGGAGGTAGTGTTGCTGCCGTCATGGTTGTGGTGCGAGATGTATTCTTTTATGATGATGACTGTTGTTAACGGTCTTGTAGTGGAAGTGGTTGTGTTGCTGCTGTCATGGTTGTGGTGCGAGATGTATTCTGTTATGATGATGACTGTTGTTAGCGGTGTTGTAGTGGAAGTGGTTCTGTTGCTGCTGTCATTGTTGTGGTGCGAAATGTATTCTGTTATGATAATAACTGTTGTTAACGGTCTTGTAGTGGAAGTGGTTGTGTTGCTGCTGTCATGGTTGTGGTGCGAGATGTATTCAGTTGTGATGATGACTGTTGTTAACGGTCTTGTAGTGGAAGTGGTTGTGTTGCTGCCGTCATAGTTGTGTTTGCGGGATGTATTCTGTTGTGATGACGACTTTTTTCACGGTCTTGTAGTGGATGTGGCTGTGTTACCGCTGTCATGGTTGTAGTGCGAGATGTATTCTGTTATGATGATGAATGTTGTTAACGGTCTTTTAGTGGACGTGGTTGTGTTCCGCCGTCATGGTTGTGGTGCGAGATGTATTCTGTTGTGATGATGACTGTTGCTAACGGTCTTGTAGTGGAGGTGGTTGTGTTGCTGCCGTCATGGTTGTGGTGCGAGATGTATTCTGTTATGATGATGACAGTTGTTAACGGTCTTGTAGTGGAGGTGGTTGTGTACTGCTGTCATGGTTGTGGTGCGAGATGTATTCTGTTATGATATGGACTGTTGTTAACGGTCTTGTAGTGAAAGTGCTTGTGTTGCTGCAGTCATGGTTGTGGTGCCAGACGTATTCTGTTGTGATGAGGACTGTTGTTAACGGTCTTGTAGTGGAGGTGGTTGTGTTGCTGCTGTCATGGTTGTGGTGCGAGATGTATTCTGTTATGATATGGACTGTTGTTAACGGTCTTGTAGTGAAAGTGCTTGTGTTGCTGCAGTCATGGTTGTGGTGCGAGACGTATTCTGTTGTGATGACGACTGTTGTTGACAGTCTTGTAGTGGAGGTGGATGTGTTGCTACTGTCATGGTTGTGGTGCGAGATGTGTTCAGTTGTGATGATGACTGTTGTTGATGGTCTTGTAGCGGAGGTGGATGTGTTGTTGACGTCATGGTTGTGTTTGCGGGATGTATTCTGTTGTGATGGCGACTTTTTTGACGTTCTTGTAGTGGATGTGGTTGTGTTACCGCTGTCATGGTTGTGGTGCGAGATGTATTCTGTTGTGATGACTGTTGTTGACGGTCTTGTAGTGGAGGTGGTTGTGTTGCCGCTCACATGGTTGTGGTGCGAGATGTATTCTGTTGTGATGATGACTGTTGTTAACGGTCTTGTAGTGGAGGTGGTTGTGTTGCTGCTGTCATGGTTTAGGTGCGAGATGTAATCTGTTGTGATGATGACTGTCGTTGACGGTCTTGTAGTGGAGGTGGTTGTGTACCCGCTGTCGTGGTTGTGGTGCGACATGTATTCTGTTGTGATGATGACTGTTGTTGATGGTCTTGTACTGGAGTTGGTTGTGTTGCTGCCGTCATTGTTGTGATGCGAGATGTATTCTGTTGAGATGATGACTATTGTTGACGGTCTGGTAGTGGAGGTGGTTGTGTTGCTGCTGTCATAGTTGTGGTGCGAGATGTATTCTGTTGTGATGACTGTTGTTGTCGGTCTTGTAGTGCAGATGGTTGTGTTGCTGCCCTCATGGTTGTGCTGCGAGATGTATTCTGTTGTGATGATGACTGTTGTTGATGGTCTTGTAGTGGAGGTGGTTGTGTTGCTGCTCTCATGGTTGTGGTACGAGATGTATTCTGTTGTGATGATGACTGTTTTTGACGGTCTTGTAGTGGAGGTGGTTGTGTTGCTGCCGTCATGGTTGTGGTGCGAGATATATTTTGTTGTGATGATGAATGTTGTTGACGGTCTTGTAGTGGAGATGGTAGTGTTGCTGCCGTCATGGTTGTGGTGCGAGATGTATTCTGTTGTGATGATGACTGCTGTTAGCGGTCTTGTAGTGCAGGTGGTTGTGTTGCTGCCGTCATGGTTGTAGTGCGAGATATATTCTGTTGTGATGATGACTGTACTTGACGGTCTTGTAGTGGAGGTGGTTGTGTTGCTGCTGTCATGGTTGTGGTGCGAGATGTATTCTGTTATGATGATGACTGTTGTTAACGGTCTTTTAGTGGAGGTGGTTGTGTTGCTGCCGTCATGGTTGTGGTGCGAGATGTATTCTGTTATGATGATGACTGTTGTTAATGGTCTTGTAGTGGAAGTGGTTGTGTTGCTGCTGTCATGGTTGTGGTGCGAGATGTATTCTGTTATGATGATGACTGTTGTTAACGGTGTTCTAGTGGAGGTGGTTGTGTTGCTGCTGTCATGGTTGTGGTGCGAGATGTATTCTGTTATGATAATGACTGTTGTTAACGGTCTTGTAGTGGAAGTGGTTGTGTTGCTGCTGTCATGGTTGTGGTGCGAGATGTATTCAGTTGTGATGATGACTGTTGTCGACGGTCTGGTAGTGGAGGTGGTTGTGTTGCTGCCGTCATGGTTGTGTTTGCGGGATGTATTCTGTTGTGATGGCGACTTTTTTGACGTTCTTGTAGTGGATGTGTTTGTGTTACCGCTGTCATGGTTGTGGTGCGAGATGTATTCTGTTATGATTATGAATGTTGTTAAAGGTCTTGTAGTGGAGCTGGTTGTTTTGCTGCTGTCATGGTTGTGGTGCGAGATGTATTCTGTAGTGATGACTGTTGTTGACAGTCTTGTAGTGGACGTGGTTGTGTTACGCCGTCATGGTTGTGGTGCGAGATGTATTCTGTTGTGATGATGACTCTTGTTGACGATCTTGTACTTTAGGTGGTTGTCTTGCTGCTGTCATGGTTGTGGTACGAGATGTATTCTGTAGTGATGACTGTAGTTGACAGACACGAAATGGAGGTGGTTGTGGTGCAAGATGTATTCTTTTGTGATGACTGTTGTTGACGGTCTTGTAGTGGAGGTGGTTGTGATGCTGCTGTCATGGTTGTGGTGCTAGATGTATTCTGTTGTGATGATGACTGTTGTTGACGGTCTTGTAGTGGAGGTGGTTGTGCTGCTGCCGTCATTGTTGTGGTGCGAGATGAATTCTGTTGTGATGATGACTGTTGTTTACGGTCTTGTAGTGGAGGTGGTTGTGATGCTGCTGTCATGGTTGTGGTGCTAGATGTATTCTGTTGTGATGATGACTGTTGTTAACGGTCTTGTAGTGGAAGTGGTTGTGTTGCTGCTGTCATGGTTGTGGTACGAGACGTATTCTGTTGTGATGATGACTGTTGTTGACGGTCTTGTAGTGGAGGTGGATGTGTTGCTATTGTCATGGTTGTTGTGCGAGATGTGTTCAGTTGTGATGATGACTGTTGTTGATGGTCTTGTAGTGGAGCTGGTTGTGTTGCTGCCGTCATGGTTTTGGTGCGAGATGTATTCTGTTGTGATAATGACTGTTGTTGACGGTCTTGTAGTGGAGGTGGTTATGTTGCTGCCGTCATGGTTGTGGTGCGAGATGTATTCTGTTGTGATAATGACTGTTGTTGACGGTATTGTAGTGGAAGTGGGTGTGTTGCTGCTGTCATGGTTGTGGTGCGAGATGTATTCAGTTATGATGATGACTCTTGTTGACGGTCTGGTGGTGGAGGTGGTAGTGTTGCTGCCGTCATGGTTGTGTTTGCGGGATGCATTCTCTTGTGATGGCGACTTTTTTGACGTTCTTGTAGTGGATGTGGTTGTGTTACCGTTGTCATGGTTGTGGTGCGAAATGTATTCTGTTGTGATGACTGTTGTTAACGGTCTTGTAGTGGAGGTGGTTGTGTTGCTGCTGTCATGGTTGTGGTGCGAGATGTGTTCTGTTGTGATGATGACTGTTGTTGACGGTCTTGTAGTGCAGGTGGTTGTGTTTCTGCTCTCATGGTTTGAGGAGCGAGATGTATTCTGTTGTGATGATGACTGTTGTTGACGGTCTTGTAGTGGAGGTGGTTGTGTACCCGCTGTCGTGGTTGTGGTGCGAGATCTATTCTGTTGTGATGATGACTGTTGTTGACGGTCTTGTAGTGGAGGTGGTTGTGTACCCGCTGTCGTGGTGGTGGTGCCAGATGTATTCTGTTATGATGATGACTGTTGTTGACGGTCTTGTAGTGGAGGTGGTTGTGTACCCGCTGTCGTGGTTGTGGTGCGAGATGTATTCTGTTGTGATGATGACTGTTGTTGATGGTCTTGTAGTGGAGTTCGTTGTGTTGCTGCCGTCATTGTTGTGATGCGAGATGTATTCTGTTGTGATGATGACTGTTGTTGACAGTCTTGTAGTGGAGGTGGTTGTATTGCTGCTGTCATGGTTGTGGTGCGACATGTATTCTGTTATGATGATGACTGTTGTTAACGGTCTTGTAGTGGAGGTGGTTGTGTTGCTGCTGTCATAGTTGTGGTGCGAGATGTATTCTGTTATGATAATGACTGCTGTTCACGGTCTTGTAGTGGAGGTGGTTTTGTTGCTGCTGTCATGGTTGTGGTGCGAGATGTATTCTGTTGTTGACGGTCTTTTAGTGGAGGTGGTTCTGTTGCCGCGGTCAAGCTTGTGGTACGAGATATATTCTGTTGTTGACGGTCTCTAAGTGGAGGTGGTTGTGTTGCCGCTGTCATGGTTGTGGTGCCTGATGTTTTCTGTTGTGATGACTATTGTTGACTGTCTTGTAGTGGAAGTGGTTGTGTTACCGCTGTCATGGTTGTGGTGCGAGATGTATTCTGTTGTGATGACTGTTGTTGACGGTCTTGTAGTGGAGGTGGTTGTGTTACCGCTGTCATGGTTGTGCTGCGAGATATATTCTGTTGTGATGATGACTGTTGTTGACGGTCTTGTAGTGGAGGTGGTTGTGTTGCTGCTGTCATGGTTGTGGTGCGAGTTGTATTCTGTTGAAATGATGACTGTTGTTGACGGTCTTGTAGTGGAGGTGGATGCGTTGCTGCTGTGATGGTTATGGTGCGAGATGTATTCTGTTGTGATGATGACTGTTGTTGACGGCCTTGTAGTGGAAGTGGTTGTGTTGCTGCCGTCATGGTTGTGGTGCGAGATGTATTCTGTTATGATGATGACTGTTGTTAACGGTCTTGTAGTGGAGGTGGTTGTGTTGCTGCTGTCATGGTTGTGGTGCGAGATGTATTCTGTTATGATGAGGACTGTTGTTGACGGTCTTGTAGTGGAGGTGGTTGTGTACCCGCTGTCGTGGTTGTGGTGCGAGATGTATTCTGTTATGATGATGACTGTTGTTGATGGTCTTGTAGTGGAGTTCGTTGTGTTGCTGCCCTCATTGTTGTGATGCGAGATGTATTCTGTTGTGATGATGACTGTTGTTGACAGTCTTGTAGTGGAGGTGGTTGTATTGCTGCTGTCATGGTTGTGGTGCGAGATATATTCTGTTATGATGATGACTGTTGTTAACGGTCTTGTAGTGGAGGTGGTTGAGTTGCTGCTGTCATGGTTGTGGTACGAGATGTATTCTGTTATGATAATGACTGCTGTTGACGGTCTTGTAGTGGAGGTGGTTGTGTTCCTGCTGTCATGGTTGTGGTGCGAGATGTATTCTGTTATGACAATGACTGTTGTTAACGGTCTTGCAGTGGAAGTGGTTGTGTTGGTGATGTCATAGTTGTGGTTCGAGACGTATTCTGTTGTGATGATGACTGTTGTTGACGGTCTTGTAGTGGAGGTGAATGTGTTGCTACTGTCATGGTTGTGGTGCGAGATGTGTTCAGTTGTGATGATGACTGTTGTTGATGGTCTTGTAGTGGAGCTGGTTGTGTTGCTGCCGTCATGGTTGTGGTGCGAGATGTATTCTGTTGTGATAATGACTGTTGTTGACGGTCTTGTAGTGGAAGTGGTTGTGTTGCTGCTGTCATGGTTGTGGTGCGAGATGTATTCTGTTGTGACGATGACTGTTGTTGACGGTCTTGTAGTGGAGGTGGATGTGTTGCTGCTGTCATGGTTGTGGTGCGAGATGTATTCTGTTATGATGATGACTGTTGTTAACGGTCTTGTAGTGGAGGTGGTTGTGTTGCTGCCGTCATGGTTGTGCTGCGAGATGTATTCTGTTGTGATGATGACTGTTGTTAACGGTCTTGTAGTGGAGGTGGTTATGTTGCTGCCGTCATGGTTGTGGTGCGAGATGTATTCTGTTGTGATAATGACTGTTGTTGACCGTCTTGTAGTGGAGGTGGTTATGTTTCTGCCGTCATGGTTGTGCTGCGAGATGTATTCTGTTGTGATGATGACTGTTGTTGACGGTCTTGTAGTGGAGGTGGATGTGTTGCTGCTGTCATGGTTGTGGTGCGAGATGTATTCTGTTATAATGATGACTGTTGTTAACGGTCTTGTAGTGGAGGTGGTTGTGTTGCTGCCGTCATGGTTGTGCTGCGAGATGTATTCTGTTGTGATGATGACTGTTGTTAACGGTCTTGTAGTGGAGGTGGTTATGTTGCTGCCGTCATGGTTGTGGTGCGAGATGTATTCTGTTGTGATAATGACTGTTGTTGACGGTCTTGTAGTGAATGTGCTTGTGTTACCGCTGTCATGGTTGTGGTGCGAGATGTATTCTGTTGTGATGACAGTTGTTAACGGTCTTGTAGTGGAGGTGGTTATGTTGCCGCTGTCATGGTTGTGGTGCGAGATGTATTCTTTTGTGATGATGACTGTTGTTAACGGTCTTGTAGTTGAGGTGGTTGTGTTGCTGCTGTCATGGTTGTGGTGCGAGATGTATTCTGTTGTGATGATGACTGTTGTTGACGGTCTTGTAGTGGAGGCGGTTGTGTTGCTGCTGTCATGGTTGTGGTGCGAGATGTATTCTGTTATGACAATGACTGTTGTAAACGGTCCTGCAGTGGAAGTGGTTGTGTTGGTGATGTCATGGTTGTGGTTCAAGACGTATTCTGTTGTGATGATGACTGTTGTTGACGGTCTTGTAATGGAGGTGGATGTGTTGCTACTGTCATGGTTGTGGTGCGAGATGTGTTCAGTTGTGATGATGACTGTTGTTGATGGTCTTGTAGTGGAGCTGGTTGTGTTGCTGCCGTCATGGTTGTGGTGCGAGATGTATTCTGTTGTGATAATGACTGTTGTTGACGGTGTTGTAGTGGAGGTGGTTATGTTGCTGCCATCATGGTTGTGGTGCGAGATGTATTCTGTTGTGATAATGACTGTTGTTGACGTTCTTGTAGTGGAGGTGGTTGTGTTCGTGCTGTCATGGTTGTGGTGCGAGATGTATTCTGTTGTGATAATGACTGTTTTTGACAGTCTTGTAGTGGAAGTGGTTGTGTTGCTGCTGTCATGGTTGTGGTGCGAGATGTATTCAGTTGTGATGATGACTGTTGTTGACGGTCTGGTAGTGGAGGTGGTTGTGTTGCTGCCGTCATGGTTGTGTTTGCGGGATGTTTTCTCTTGTGATGGCGACTTTTTTGACGTTCTTGTAGTGGATGTGGTTGTGTTACCGCTGTCATGGTTGTGGTGCGAGATGTATTCTGTTGTGATGACTGTTGTTAACGGTCTTGTAGTGGAGGTGGTTGTGTTGCTGCTGTCATGGTTGTGGTGCGAGATGTATTCTGTTGTGATGATGACTGTTGTTGACGGTCTTGTAGTGCAGGTGGTTGTGTTTCTGCTGTCATGGTTGAGGAGCGAGATGTATTCTGTTGTGATGATGACTGTTGTTGACGGTCTTGTAGTGGAGGTGGTTGTGTACCCGCTATCGTGGTTGTGGTGCGAGATGTATTCTGTTGTGAAGATGACTGTTGTTGACAGTCTTGTAGTGGAGGTGGTTTTATTGCTGCTGTCATGGTTGTGGTGAGAGATGTATTCTGTTATGATGATAACTGTTGTTAACGGTCTTGTAGTGGAGGTGGTTGTGTCCCGCCGTCATGGTTGTGGTGCGAGATGTATTCTGTTGTGACGATGACTGTTGTTGACGGTTTTGTAGTGGAGGTGGTTGAGTTGCTGCTGTCATGGTTGTGGTGCGAGATGTATTCTGTTATGATAATGACTGCTGTTGACGGTCTTGTAGTGGAGGTGGTTGTGTTGCTGCTGTCATGGTTGTGGTGCGAGATGTATTCTGTTGTTGACGGTCTTTTAGTGGAGGTGGTTCTGTTGCCGCGGTCAAGGTTGTGGTACGAGATATATTCTGTTGTTGACGGTCTCTTAGTGGAGGTGGTTGTGTTGCCGCTGTCATGGTTGTGGTGCCAGATGTTTTTTGTTGTGATGACTATTGTTGACTGTCTTGTAGTGGAAGTGGTTGTGTTACCGCTGTCATGGTTGTGGTGCGAGATGTATTCTGCTGTGATGACTGTTGTTGACGGTCTTGTAGTGGAGGTGGTTGCGTTGCTGCTGTCATGGTTGTGCTGCGAGATATATTCTGTTGTGATGATGACTGTTGTTGACGGTCTTGTAGTGGAGGTGGTTGTGTTGCTGCTGCCATGGTTGTGGTGCGAGATGTATTCTGTTGAGATGATGACTGTTGTTGACGGTTTTGTAGTGGAGGTGGTTGCGTTGCTGCTGTCATGGTTGTGGTGCGAGATGTATTCTGTTGTGATGATGACTGTTATTGACGGTCTTGTAGTGGAAGTGGTTGTGTTGCTGCCTTCATGGTTGTGGTGAGAGATGTAGTCTGTTGTGATGAATACTGTTGTTGATGGTCTTGTAGTGGAGGTGGTAGTGTTGCTGCCGTCATGGTTGTGGTGCGAGATGTAATCTGCTGTGATGATGACTGTTGTTAACGGTCTTGTAGTGGAGGTATTTTCCTTTGCTGACGTCATGGTTGTGGTGCGAGATGTATTCTATTGTGATGACTGTTGTTGACGGTCTTGTAGTGGAGGTGGTTGTGTTGCTGCCGTCATGGTTGTGGTGCGAGATGTATTCTGTTATGATGATGACTGTTGTTAACGGTCTTGTAGTGGAGGTGGTTGTGTTGCTGCTGTCATGGTTGTGGTGCGAGATGTATTCTGTTATGACAATGACTGTTGTTAACGGTCTTGTAGTGGAAGTGGTTGTGTTGCTGCTGTCATGGTTGTGGTGCGAGATGTATTCTGTTGTGATGATGACTGTTGTTGACGGTCTTGTAGTGGAGGTGGATGTGTTGCTGCTGTCATGGTTGTGGTGCGAGATGTATTCTGTTATGATGATGACTGTTGTTAACGGTCTTGTAGTGGAGGTGGTTGTGTTGCTGCCGTCATGGTTGTGCTGCGAGATGTATTCTGTTGTGATGATGACTGTTGTTAACGGTCTTGTAGTGGAGGTGGTTATGTTGCTGCCGTCATGGTTGTGGTGGGAGATGTATTCTGTTGTGATAATGACTGTTGTTGACGGTCTTGTATTGGAGGTGGTTATGTTGCTGCCGTCATGGTTGTGGTGCGAGATGTATTCTGTTGTGATGATGACTGTTGTTGACGGTCTGGTAGTGGAGGTGGTTGTGTTGCTGCCGTCATGGTTGTGTTTGCGGGATGTATTCTGTTGTGATGGCGACATTTTTGACGTTCTTGTAGTGAATGTGCTTGTGTTACCGCTGTCATGGTTGTGGTGCGAGATTTATTCTGTTGTGATGACAGTTGTTGACGGTCTTGTAGTGGAGGTGGTTGTGTTGCCGCTGTCATGGTTGTGGTGCGAGATGTATTCTTTTCTGATGATGACTGTTGTTAACGGTCTTGTAGTTGAGGTGGTTGTGTTGCTGCTGTCATGGTTGTGGTGCGAGATGTATTCTGTTGTGATGATGACTGTTGTTGACGGTCTTGTAGTTGAGGTGGTTGTGTTGCTGCTGTCATGGTTGTGGTGCGAGATGTATTCTGTTGTGATGATGACTATTGTTGACGGTCTTGTAGTGGAGGTGGTTTTGTACCCGCTGTCGTGGTTGTGGTGCGAGATGTATTCTGTTCTGATGATGACTGTTGTTGACGGTCTTGTAGTGGAGGTGGTTGTGTACCCGCTGTCGTGGTTGTGGTGCCAGATGTATTCTGTTGTGATGACTGTTGTTGACGGTCTTGTAGTGGAGGTGGTTGTGTTGCCGCTGTCATGGTTGTGCTGCGAGATATATTCTGTTGTGATGATGACTGTTGTTGACGGCCTTGTAGTGGAGGTGGTTGTGTTGCTGCTGTCATGGTTGTGGTGCGAGATGTATTCTGTTGTGATGATGACTGTTGTTGATGGTCTTGTGGACGTGGTTGTGTTGCTGCCGTCATGGTGCGAGATGTATTCTGTTGTATTGATGACTGTTGTTGACGGTCTTGTAGTGGAGGTGGTTGCGTTGCTGCTGTCATTATTGTGGTGCGAGCTCAATTCTGTTGTGATGATCACTGTTGTTGACGGTCTTGTAGTGGAGGTGGTTGTGTTGCTGCCATCATGGTTGTGGTGCGAGATGTATTCAGTTGTGATGATGACTGTTGTTAACGGTCTTGTAGTGGAGGTGGTTGTGTTGCTGCTGTCATAGTTGTGGTGCGAGAAGTATTCTGTTATGATGATGACTGTTGTTAACGGTCTTGTAGTGGAGGTGATTGTGTTGCCGCTGTCATGGTTGTGGTGCGAGATGTATTCTGTTGTGATGATGACTGTTGTTGACGGTCTTGTAGTGGAGGTGGTAGTGTTGCTGACGTCATGGTTGTGGTGCGAGATGTATTCTATTGTGATGACTGTTGTTGACGGTCTTGTAGTGGAGGTGGTTGTGTTGCTGCCGTCATGGTTGTGGTGCGAGATGTATTCTGTTATGATGATGACTGTTGTTAACGGTCTTGTAGTGGAGGTGGTTGTGTTGCTGCTGTCATGGTTGTGGTGCGAGATGTATTCTGTTATGACAATGAGTATTGTTAAGGGTCATGTAGTGGAAGTGGTTGTGTTGCTGCTGTCATGGTTGTGGTGCGAGATGTATTCTGTTGTGATGATGACTGTTGTTGACGGTCTTGTAGTGGAGGTGGTTGTGATGCAGCCGTCATGGTTGTGGTGCGAGATGTATTCTGTTGTCATGATGACTTGTTGACGGTCTTGTAGTGGAGGTGGTTGTGTTGCTGCTGTCATGGTTGTGGTGCGAGATGTATTCTGTTGTGATGATGACTGTTGTTGACGGTCTTGTAGTGGAGGTGGTTGTGTACCCGCTGTCGTGGTTGTGGTGCGAGATGTATTCTGTTGTGATGACGGTTGTTGATGGTCTTGTAGTGGAGTTCGTTGTGTTGCTGCCGTCATTGTTGTGATGCGAGATGTATTCTGTTGTGATGATGACTGTTGTTGATGGTCTTGTAGTGGAGGTGGTTGTGTTGCTGCTGTCATGGTTGTGGTGTGAGATGTATTCTGTTGTAATGATGACTGTTGTTGACGGTCTTGTAGTTGAGGTGGTTGTGTTGCTGCCGTCATGGTTGTGGTGCGAGATGTATTCTGTTGTGATGATGACTGTTGTTGACGGTCTTGTTGTTCAGATGGTTGTGTTGCTGGCGTCATGGTTGTGGTGCGAGATGTATTCTGTTGTGATTATGACTGTTGTTGACGGTCTTGTAGTATAGGTGGTAGTGTTGCTGCCGTCATGGTTGTGGTGCGAGATGTATTCAGTTGTGATGATGACTGATGTTGACAGTCTTGTAGTGGAGGTGGTTGTGTTGCTGCTGGCATGGTTGTGGTGCGAGATGTATTGTGTAGTGATGACTGTTGCTGACCGTGTTTTAGTGTAGGTGATTGTGTTGCTGCTGTCATAGTTGTGGTGCGAGATGTATTATGTTGTGATGACTGTTGTTGACGGTCTTGTAGTTTAGGTGGTGGTGCTGCTGCTGTCATGGTTGTGGTACGAGATGTATTCTGTAGTTGACAGACACGAATTGGAGGAGGTTGTGGTGCTGCTGTCATGGTTGTGGTGTGAGATGTATTCTGTTGTGATGACTGTTTTTGACGGTCTTTTAGTGGAGGTGGTTGTGTTGCTGCTGTCATGGTTGTGGTGCTAGATGCATTCTGTTGTGATGATGACTGTTGTTGACGGTCTTGTAGTGGAGGTGGTAGTGTTGCTGCTGGCATGGTTGTGGTGCGAGATGTATTCTGTTGTTGACGGTCTTGTAGTGGAGGTGGTTCTGTTGCCGCGGTCAAGGTTGTGGTACGAGATATATTCTGTTGTTGACGGTCTCTTAGTGGAGGTGGTTGTCTTGCCATTGTCATGGTTGTGGTGCTAGATGTTTTCTGTTGTGATGACTGTTGTTGACGGTCTTGTAGTGGAGGTGGTTGTGTACCCGCTGTCGTGGTTGTGGTGCGAGATGTATTCTGTTGTGATGATGACTGTTGTTGACGGTCTTGTAGTGGAGGTGGTTGTGTACCCGCTGTCGTGGTTGTGGTGCCAGATGTATTCTGTTATGATGATGACTGTTGTTAACGGTCTTGTAGTGGAGGTGGTTGTGTTGCTTCTGTCATGGTTGTGGTGCGAGATGTATTCTGTTATGATAATGACTGCTGTTGACGGTCTTGTAGTGGAGGTGGTTGTGTTGCTGCTGTCATGGTTGTGGTGCGAGATGTATTCTGTTGTTGACGGTCTTTTAGTGGAGGTGGTTCTGTTGCCGCGGTCAAGGTTGTGGTACGAGATATATTCTGTTGTTGGCGGTCTCTTAGTGGAGGTGGTTGTGTTGCCGCTGTCATGGTTGTGGTGCCAGATGTTTTCTGTTGTGATGACTATTGTTGACTGTCTTGTAGTGGAAGTGGTTGTGTTACCGCTGTCATGGTTGTGGTGCGAGATGTATTCTGTGGTGATGACTGTTGTTGACGGTCCTGTAGTGGAGGTGGTTGTGTTGCCGCTGTCATGGTTGTGCTGCGAGATATATTCTGTTGTGATGATGACTGTTGTTGACGGTCTTGTAGTGGAGGTGGTTGTGTTGCTGCTGTCATGGTTGTGGTGCGAGATGTATTCTGTTGTGATGATGACTGTTGTTGACGGTCTTGTTGTGGAGGTGGTTGCGTTGCTGCTGTCATGGTTGTGGTGCGAGATGTATTGTGTTGTGATGATGACTGTTGTTGATGGTCTTGTAGTGGAGGTGGTTGTGTTGCTGCCGTCATGGTTTTGGTGCGAGATGTATTCTGTTGTGATGATGACTGTTGTTGACGGTCTTGTAGTGGAGGTGGTTGCGTTGCTGCTGTCATGGTTGTGGTGCGAGCTGTATTCTGTTGTGATGATCACTGTTGTTGACGGTCTTGTAGTGGAGGTGGTTGTGTTGCTGCCGTCATGGTTGTGGTGCGAGATGTATTCTGTTGTGATGATGACTGTTGTTAACGGTCTTGTAGTGGAAATGGTTGTGTTGCTGCTGTCATGGTTGTGGTGCGAGATGTATTCTGTTATGATGATGACTGTTGTTAACGGTCTTGTAGTGGAGGTGGTTGTGTTGCCGCTGTCATGGTTGTGGTGCGAGATGTATTCTGTTGTGATGATGACTGTTGTTGACGGTCTTGTAGTGGAGGTGGTAGTGTTGCTGCCGTCATGGTTGTGGTGCGAGATGTATTCTGTTGTGATGATGACTGTTGTTAACAGTCTTGTAGTGGAGGTTTTTGCTTTGCTGACGTCATGGTTGTGGTGCGAGATGTATTCTATTGTGATGACTGTTGTTGACGGTCTTGTAGTGGAGGTGGTTGTGTTGCTGCCGTCATGGTTGTGGTGCGAGATGTATTCTGTTATGACAATGACTGTTGTTAAGGGTCTTGTAGTGGAAGTGGTTGTGTTGCTGCTGTCATGGTTGTGGTGCGAGATGTATTCTGTTGTGATGATGACATTTGTTGACGGTCTTGTAGTGGAGGTGGTTGTGTTGCTGCCGACATGGTTGTGGTGCGAGATGTATTCTGTTGTGATGATAACTTGTTGACGGTCTTGTAGTGGAGGTGGTTGTGTTGCTGCTGTCATGGTTGTGGTGCGAGATGTATTCTGTTGTGATGATGACTGTTGTTGACGGTCTTGTAGTGGAGGTGGTTGTGTTACCGCTGTCATGGCTGTGGTGCGAGATGTATTCTGTTGTGATGACTGTTGTTAACGGTCTTGTAGTGGAGGTGGTTGTGGTACCGCTGTCATGGTTGTGGTGCGAGATGTATTCTGTTGTGATGATGACTGTTGTTGACGGTCTTGTAGTGGAGGTGGTTGTGTTGCCGCTGTCATGGTTGTGGTGCGAGATGTATTCTGTTGTGATGATGACTGTTGTTGACGGTCTTGTAGTGGAGGTGGTTGTGTTGCTGCTGGCATGGTTGTGGTGCGAGATGTATTCTGTTGTTGACGGTCTTGTAGTGGAGGTGGTCCTGTTGCCGCGGTCAAGGTTGTGGTACGAGATATATTCTGTTGTTGACGGTCTCTTAGTGGAGGTGGTTGTCTTGCCGCTGTCATGGTTGTGGTGCTAGATGTTTTCTGTTGTGATGACTGTTGTTGACGGTCTTGTAGTGGAGGTGGTTATGTTGCTGCCGTCATGGTTGTGGTGGGAGATGTATTCTGTTGTGATAATGACTGTTGTTGACGGTCTTGTATTGGAGGTGGTTATGTTGCTGCCGTCATGGTTGTGGTGCGAGATGTATTCAGTTGTGATGATGACTGTTGTTGACGGTCTGGTAGTGGAGGTGGTTGTGTTGCTGCCGTCATGGTTGTGTTTGCGGGATGTATTCTGTTGTGATGGCGACATTTTTGACGTTCTTGTAGTGAATGTGCTTGTGTTACCGCTGTCATGGTTGTGGTGCGAGATTTATTCTGTTGTGATGACAGTTGTTGACGGTCTTGTAGTGGAGGTGGTTGTGTTGCCGCTGTCATGGTTGTGGTGCGAGATGTATTCTTTTGTGATGATGACTGTTGTTAACGGTCTTGTAGTTGAGGTGGTTGTGTTGCTGCTGTCATGGTTGTGGTGCGAGATGTATTCTGTTGTGATGATGACTGTTGTTGACGGTCTTGTAGTTGAGGTGGTTGTGTTGCTGCTGTCATGGTTGAGGTGCGAGATGTATTCTGTTGTGATGATGACTATTGTTGACGGTCTTGTAGTGGAGGTGGTTTTGTACCCGCTGTCGTGGTTGGGTGCGAGATGTATTCTGTTCTGATGATGACTGTTGTTGACGGTCTTGTAGTGGAGGTGGTTGTGTACCCGCTGTCGTGGTTGTGGTGCCAGATGTATTCTGTTGTGATGACTGTTGTTGACGGTCTTGTAGTGGAGGTGGTTGTGTTGCCGCTGTCATGGTTGTGCTGCGAGATATATTCTGTTGTGATGATGACTGTTGTTGACGGCCTTGTAGTGGAGGTGGTTGTGTTGCTGCTGTCATGGTTGTGGTGCGAGATGTATTCTGTTGTGATGATGACTGTTGTTGATGGTCTTGTGGACGTGGTTGTGTTGCTGCCGTCATGGTGCGAGATGTATTCTGTTGTATTGATGACTGTTGTTGACGGTCTTGTAGTGGAGGTGGTTGCGTTGCTGCTGTCATTATTGTGGTGCGAGCTCAATTCTGTTGTGATGATCACTGTTGTTGACGGTCTTGTAGTGGAGGTGGTTGTGTTGCTGCCATCATGGTTGTGGTGCGAGATGTATTCAGTTGTGATGATGACTGTTGTTAACGGTCTTGTAGTGGAGGTGGTTGTGTTGCTGCTGTCATGGTTGTGGTGCGAGAAGTATTCTGTTATGATGATGACTGTTGTTAACGGTCTTGTAGTGGAGGTGATTGTGTTGCCGCTGTCATGGTTGTGGTGCGAGATGTATTCTGTTGTGATGATGACTGTTGTTGACGGTCTTGTAGTGGAGGTGGTAGTGTTGCTGACGTCATGGTTGTGGTGCGAGATGTATTCTATTGTGATGACTGTTGTTGACGGTCTTGTAGTGGAGGTGGTTGTGTTGCTGCCGTCATGGTTGTGGTGCGAGATGTATTCTGTTATGATGATGACTGTTGTTAACGGTCTTGTAGTGGAGGTGGTTGTGTTGCTGCTGTCATGGTTGTGGTGCGAGATGTATTCTGTTATGACAATGAGTATTGTTAAGGGTCATGTAGTGGAAGTGGTTGTGTTGCTGCTGTCATGGTTGTGGTGCGAGATGTATTCTGTTGTGATGATGACTGTTGTTGACGGTCTTGTAGTGGAGGTGGTTGTGATGTAGCCGTCATGGTTGTGGTGCGAGATGTATTCTGTTGTCATGATGACTTGTTGACGGTCTTGTAGTGGAGGTGGTTGTGTTGCTGCTGTCATGGTTGTGGTGCGAGATGTATTCTGTTGTGATGATGACTGTTGTTGACGGTCTTGTAGTGGAGGTGGTTGTGTACCCGCTGTCGTGGTTGTGGTGCGAGATGTATTCTGTTGTGATGACGGTTGTTGATGGTCTTGTAGTGGAGTTCGTTGTGTTGCTGCCGTCATTGTTGTGATGCGAGATGTATTCTGTTGTGATGATGACTGTTGTTGATGGTCTTGTAGTGGAGGTGGTTGTGTTGCTGCTGTCATGGTTGTGGTGTGAGATGTATTCTGTTGTGATGATGACTGTTGTTGACGGTCTTGTAGTTGAGGTGGTTGTGTTGCTGCCGTCATGGTTGTGGTGCGAGATGTATTCTGTTGTGATGATGACTGTTGTTGACGGTCTTGTTGTTCAGATGGTTGTGTTGCTGGCGTCATGGTTGTGGTGCGAGATGTATTCTGTTGTGATTATGACTGTTGTTGACGGTCTTGTAGTATAGGTGGTAGTGTTGCTGCCGTCATGGTTGTGGTGCGAGATGTATTCAGTTGTGATGATGACTGATGTTGACAGTCTTGTAGTGGAGGTGGTTGTGTTGCTGCTGGCATGGTTGTGGTGCGAGATGTATTGTGTAGTGATGACTGTTGCTGACCGTGTTTTAGTGTAGGTGATTGTGTTGCTGCTGTCATAGTTGTGGTGCGAGATGTATTATGTTGTGATGACTGTTGTTGACGGTCTTGTAGTTTAGGTGGTGGTGCTGCTGCTGTCATGGTTGTGGTACGAGATGTATTCTGTAGTTGACAGACACGAATTGGAGGAGGTTGTGGTGCTGCTGTCATGGTTGTGGTGTGAGATGTATTCTGTTGTGATGACTGTTTTTGACGGTCTTTTAGTGGAGGTGGTTGTGTTGCTGCTGTCATGGTTGTGGTGCTAGATGCATTCTGTTGTGATGATGACTGTTGTTGACGGTCTTGTAGTGGAGGTGGTAGTGTTGCTGCTGGCATGGTTGTGGTGCGAGATGTATTCTGTTGTTGACGGTCTTGTAGTGGAGGTGGTTCTGTTGCCGCGGTCAAGGTTGTGGTACGAGATATATTCTGTTGTTGACGGTCTCTTAGTGGAGGTGGTTGTCTTGCCATTGTCATGGTTGTGGTGCTAGATGTTTTCTGTTGTGATGACTGTTGTTGACGGTCTTGTAGTGGAGGTGGTTGTGTACCCGCTGTCGTGGTTGTGGTGCGAGATGTATTCTGTTGTGATGATGACTGTTGTTGACGGTCTTGTAGTGGAGGTGGTTGTGTACCCGCTGTCGTGGTTGTGGTGCCAGATGTATTCTGTTATGATGATGACTGTTGTTAACGGTCTTGTAGTGGAGGTGGTTGTGTTGCTTCTGTCATGGTTGTGGTGCGAGATGTATTCTGTTATGATAATGACTGCTGTTGACGGTCTTGTAGTGGAGGTGGTTGTGTTGCTGCTGTCATGGTTATGGTGCGAGATGTATTCTGTTGTTGACGGTCTTTTAGTGGAGGTGGTTCTGTTGCCGCGGTCAAGGTTGTGGTACGAGATATATTCTGTTGTTGGCGGTCTCTTAGTGGAGGTGGTTGTGTTGCCGCTGTCATGGTTGTGGTGCCAGATGTTTTCTGTTGTGATGACTATTGTTGACTGTCTTGTAGTGGAAGTGGTTGTGTTACCGCTGTCATGGTTGTGGTGCGAGATGTATTCTGTGGTGATGACTGTTGTTGACGGTCCTGTAGTGGAGGTGGTTGTGTTGCCGCTGTCATGGTTGTGCTGCGAGATATATTCTGTTGTGATGATGACTGTTGTTGACGGTCTTGTAGTGGAGGTGGTTGTGTTGCTGCTGTCATGGTTGTGGTGCGAGATGTATTCTGTTGTGATGATGACTGTTGTTGACGGTCTTGTTGTGGAGGTGGTTGCGTTGCTGCTGTCATGGTTGTGGTGCGAGATGTATTGTGTTGTGATGATGACTGTTGTTGATGGTCTTGTAGTGGAGGTGGTTGTGTTGCTGCCGTCATGGTTTTGGTGCGAGATGTATTCTGTTGTGATGATGACTGTTGTTGACGGTCTTGTAGTGGAGGTGGTTGCGTTGCTGCTGTCATGGTTGTGGTGCGAGCTGTATTCTGTTGTGATGATCACTGTTGTTGACGGTCTTGTAGTGGAGGTGGTTGTGTTGCTGCCGTCATGGTTGTGGTGCGAGATGTATTCTGTTGTGATGATGACTGTTGTTAACGGTCTTGTAGTGGAAATGGTTGTGTTGCTGCTGTCATGGTTGTGGTGCGAGATGTATTCTGTTATGATGATGACTGTTGTTAACGGTCTTGTAGTGGAGGTGGTTGTGTTGCCGCTGTCATGGTTGTGGTGCGAGATGTATTCTGTTGTGATGATGACTGTTGTTGACGGTCTTGTAGTGGAGGTGGTAGTGTTGCTGCCGTCATGGTTGTGGTGCGAGATGTATTCTGTTGTGATGATGACTGTTGTTAACAGTCTTGTAGTGGAGGTTTTTGCTTTGCTGACGTCATGGTTGTGGTGCGAGATGTATTCTATTGTGATGACTGTTGTTGACGGTCTTGTAGTGGAGGTGGTTGTGTTGCTGCCGTCATGGTTGTGGTGCGAGATGTATTCTGTTATGACAATGACTGTTGTTAAGGGTCTTGTAGTGGAAGTGGTTGTGTTGCTGCTGTCATGGTTGTGGTGCGAGATGTATTCTGTTGTGATGATGACATTTGTTGACGGTCTTGTAGTGGAGGTGGTTGTGTTGCTGCCGACATGGTTGTGGTGCGAGATGTATTCTGTTGTGATGATAACTTGTTGACGGTCTTGTAGTGGAGGTGGTTGTGTTGCTGCTGTCATGGTTGTGGTGCGAGATGTATTCTGTTGTGATGATGACTGTTGTTGACGGTCTTGTAGTGGAGGTGGTTGTGTTACCGCTGTCATGGCTGTGGTGCGAGATGTATTCTGTTGTGATGACTGTTGTTAACGGTCTTGTAGTGGAGGTGGTTGTGGTACCGCTGTCATGGTTGTGGTGCGAGATGTATTCTGTTGTGATGATGACTGTTGTTGACGGTCTTGTAGTGGAGGTGGTTGTGTTGCCGCTGTCATGGTTGTGGTGCGAGATGTATTCTGTTGTGATGATGACTGTTGTTGACGGTCTTGTAGTGGAGGTGGTTGTGTTGCTGCTGGCATGGTTGTGGTGCGAGATGTATTCTGTTGTTGACGGTCTTGTAGTGGAGGTGGTCCTGTTGCCGCGGTCAAGGTTGTGGTACGAGATATATTCTGTTGTTGACGGTCTCTTAGTGGAGGTGGTTGTCTTGCCGCTGTCATGGTTGTGGTGCTAGATGTTTTCTGTTGTGATGACTGTTGTTGACGGTCTTGTAGTGGAGGTGGTTGTTTTTCCGCTGTCGTGGTTGTGGTGCGAGATGTATTCTGTTGTGATGATGACTGTTGTTGACGGTCTTGTAGTGGAGGTGGTTGTGTTCCTGCCGTCATGGTTGTGGTGCGAGATGTATTCTGTTATGATGATGACTGTTGTTGACGGTCTTGTAGTGGAGGTGGTTGTGTTGCTGCTGTCATGGTTGTGGTGCGAGATATATTCTGTTGTGATGTTGACTGTTGTTGACGGTCTTGTAGTGCAGATGGTTGTGTTGCTGCCGTCATGGTTGTGGTGCGAGATGTATTCTGTTGTGATGATGACTGTTGCTGACGGTCTTGTAGTATAGGTGGTAGTGTTGCTGCCGTCATGGTTGTGGTGCGAGATGTATTCAGTTTCGATGATGACTGATGTTGATAGTCTTGTAGTGGAGGTGGTTGTGTTGCTGCTGGCATGGTTGTGGTGCGAGATGTATTGTGTAGTGATGACTGTTGCTGACCGTGTTTTAGTGGAGGTGATTGTGTTGCTGCTGTCATAGTTGTGGTGCGAGATGTATTATGTTGTGATGACTGTTGTTGACGGTCTTGTAGTTTAGGTGGTTGTGCTGCTGCTGTCATGGTTGTGGTACGAGATGTATTCTGTAGTGATGACTGTAGTTGACAGACACGAATTGGAGGAGGTTGTGGTGCTGCTGTCATGGTTGTGGTGTGAGGTGTATTCTGTTGTAATGACTGTTTTTGACGGTCTTGTAGTGGAGGTGGTTGTGTTGGTGCTGTCATGGTTGTGGTGCTAGATGTATTCTGTTGTGATGATGACTGTTGTTGACGGTCTTGTAGTGGAGGTGGTTGTGTTGCTGCTGGCATGGTTGTGGTGCGAGATGTATTCTGTTGTTGACGGTGTTGTAGTGGAGGTGGTTCTGTTGCCGCGGTCAAGGTTGTGGTACGAGATATATTCTGTTGTTGACGGTCTCTTAGTGGAGGTGGTTGTCTTGCCACTGTCATGGTTGTGGTGCTAGATGTTTTCTGTTGTGATGACTGTTGTTGACGGTCTTGTAGTGGAGGTGGTTGTGTACCCGCTGTCGTGGTTGTGGTGCCAGATGTATTCTGTTATGATGATGACTGTTGTTAGCGGTCTTGTAGTGGAGGTGGTTGTGTTGCTGCTGTCATGGTTGTGGTGCGAGATGTATTCTGTTATGATAATGACTGCTGTTGACGGTCTTGTAGTGGAGGTGGTTGTGTTGCTGCTGTCATGGTTGTGGTGCGAGATGTATTCTGTTGTTGGCGGTCTCTTAGTGGAGGTGGTTGTGTTGCCGCTGTCATGGTTGTGGTGCCAGATGTTTTCTGTTGTGATGACTATTGTTGACTGTCTTGTAGTGGAAGTGGTTCTGTTACCGCTCTCATGGTTGTGGTGCGAGATGTATTCTGTTGTGATGACTGTTGTTGACGGTCTTGTAGTGGAGGTGGTTGTGTTGCCGCTGTCATGGTTGTGCTGCGAGATATATTCTGTTGTGATGATGACTGTTGTTGACGGTCTTGTAGTGGAGGTGGTTGTGTTGCTGCTGTCATGGTTGTGGTGCGAGATGTATTCTGTTGTGATGATGACTGTTGTTGATGGTCTTGTGGACGTGGTTGTGTTGCTGCCGTCATGGTGCGAGATGTATTCTGTTGTATTGATGACTGTTGTTGACGGTCTTGTAGTGGAGGTGGTTGCGTTGCTGCTGTCATTATTGTGGTGCGAGCTCTATTCTGTTGAATGATCACTGTTGTTGACGGTCTTGTAGTGGAGGTGGTTGTGTTGCTGCCATCATGGTTGTGGTGCGAGATGTATTCAGTTGTGATGATGACTGTTGTTAACGGTCTTGTAGTGGAGGTGGTTGTGTTGCTGCTGTCATGGTTGTGGTGCGAGAAGTATTCTGTTATGATGATGACTATTGTTAACGGTCTTGTAGTGGAGGTGGTTGTGTTGCCGCTGTCATGGTTGTGGTGCGAGATGTATTCTGTTGTGATGATGACTGTTGTTGACGGTCTTGTAGTGGAGGTGGTAGTGTTGCTGACGTCATGGTTGTGGTGCGAGATGTATTCTATTGTGATGACTGTTGTTGACGGTCTTGTAGTGGAGGTGGTTGTGTTGCTGCCGTCATGGTTGTGGTGCGAGATGTATTCTGTTATGATGATGACTGTTGTTAACGGTCTTGTAGTGGAGGTGGTTGTGTTGCTGCTGTCATGGTTGTGGTGCGAGATGTATTCTGTTATGACAATGAGTATTGTTAAGGGTCATGTAGTGGAAGTGGTTGTGTTGCTGCTGTCATGGTTGTGGTGCGAGATGTATTCTGTTGTGATGATGACTGTTGTTGACGGTCTTGTAGTGGAGGTGGTTGTGATGCAGCCGTCATGGTTGTGGTGCGAGATGTATTCTGTTGTCATGATGACTTGTTGACGGTCTTGTAGTGGAGGTGGTTGTGTTGCTGCTGTCATGGTTGTGGTGCGAGATGTATTCTGTTGTGATGATGACTGTTGTTGACGGTCTTGTAGTGGAGGTGGTTGTGTACCCGCTGTCGTGGTTGTGGTGCGAGATGTATTCTGTTGTGATGACGGTTGTTGATGGTCTTGTAGTGGAGTTCGTTGTGTTGCTGCCGTCATTGTTGTGATGCGAGATGTATTCTGTTGTGATGATGACTGTTGTTGACGGTCTGGTAGTTGAGGTGGTTGTGTTGCTGCCGTCATGGTTGTGGTGTGAGATGTATTCTGTTGTGATGATGACTGTTGTTGACGGTCTTGTAGTTGAGGTGGTTGTGTTGCTGCCGTCATGGTTGTGGTGCGAGATGTATTCTGTTGTGATGATGACTGTTGTTGACGGTCTTGTTGTTCAGATGGTTGTGTTGCTGGCGTCATGGTTGTGGTGCGAGATGTATTCTGTTGTGATGATGACTGTTGTTGACGGTCTTGTAGTATAGGTGGTAGTGTTGCTGCCGTCATGGTTGTGGTGCGAGATGTATTCAGTTGTGATGATGACTGATGTTGACAGTCTTGTAGTGGAGGTGGTTGTGTTGCTGCTGGCATGGTTGTGGTGCGAGATGTATTGTGTAGTGATGACTGTTGCTGACCGTGTTTTAGTGTAGGTGATTGTGTTGCTGCTGTCATAGTTGTGGTGCGAGATGTATTATGTTGTGATGACTGTTGTTGACGGTCTTGTAGTTTAGGTGGTGGTGCTGCTGCTGTCATGGTTGTGGTACGAGATGTATTCTGTAGTTGACAGACACGAATTGGAGGAGGTTGTGGTGCTGCTGTCATGGTTGTGGTGTGAGATGTATTCTGTTGTGATGACTGTTTTTGACGGTCTTTTAGTGGAGGTGGTTGTGTTGCTGCTGTCATGGTTGTGGTGCTAGATGCATTCTGTTGTGATGATGACTGTTGTTGACGGTCTTGTAGTGGAGGTGGTAGTGTTGCTGCTGGCATGGTTGTGGTGCGAGATGTATTCTGTTGTTGACGGTCTTGTAGTGGAGGTGGTTCTGTTGCCGCGGTCAAGGTTGTGGTACGAGATATATTCTGTTGTTGACGGTCTCTTAGTGGAGGTGGTTGTCTTGCCATTGTCATGGTTGTGGTGCTAGATGTTTTCTGTTGTGATGACTGTTGTTGACGGTCTTGTAGTGGAGGTGGTTGTGTACCCGCTGTCGTGGTTGTGGTGCGAGATGTATTCTGTTGTGATGATGACTGTTGTTGACGGTCTTGTAGTGGAGGTGGTTGTGTACCCGCTGTCGTGGTTGTGGTGCCAGATGTATTCTGTTATGATGATGACTGTTGTTAACGGTCTTGTAGTGGAGGTGGTTGTGTTGCTTCTGTCATGGTTGTGGTGCGAGATGTATTCTCTTATGATAATGACTGCTGTTGACGGACTTGTAGTGGAGGTGGTTGTGTTGCTGCTGTCATGGTTGTGGTGCGAGATGTATTCTGTTGTTGACGGTCTTTTAGTGGAGGTGGTTCTGTTGCCGCGGTCAAGGTTGTGGTACGAGATATATTCTGTTGTTGGCGGTCTCTTAGTGGAGGTGGTTGTGTTGCCGCTGTCATGGTTGTGGTGCCAGATGTTTTCTGTTGTGATGACTATTGTTGACTGTCTTGTAGTGGAAGTGGTTGTGTTACCGCTGTCATGGTTGTGGTGCGAGATGTATTCTGTGGTGATGACTGTTGTTGACGGTCCTGTAGTGGAGGTGGTTGTGTTGCCGCTGTCATGGTTGTGCTGCGAGATATATTCTGTTGTGATGATGACTGTTGTTGACGGTCTTGTAGTGGAGGTGGTTGTGTTGCTGCTGTCATGGTTGTGGTGCGAGATGTATTCTGTGGTGATGATGACTGTTGTTAACGGTTTTGTAGTGGAGGTGGTTGTATCTGCTGTGATGGTTGTGGTGCGAGATGTATTCTGCTATGATGAAGACTGTTGTTAACGGTCTTTTAGTGGAGGTGGTTGTGTTGCTGCTGTCATGGTTGTGGTGCGAGATGTATTCCGTAGTGATGATGACTGTTGTTGACGGTCTTGTAGTGGAGGTGGTAGTGTTGCTGCCGTCATGGTTGTGGTGCGAGATGTATTCTGTTGTGATGACTGTTGTTAACGGTCTTGTAGTGGAGGTGGTTGTTTTGCTGCTGTCATGGTTGTGGTGCGAGATGTATTCTATTGTGATGACTGTTGTTGACGGTCTTGTAGTGGAGGTGGTTGTGTTGCTGCCGTCATGGTGTGGTGCGAGATGTATTCTGTTATGATGATGACTGTTGTTAACGGTCTTGTAGTGGAGGTGGTTGTGTTGCTGCTGTCATGGTTGTGGTGCGAGATGTATTCTGTTATGATAATGGCTGTTGTTAACGGTCTTGTAGTGGAAGTGGTTGTGTTGGTGATGTCATGGTTGTGGTGCGAGATGTATTCTGTTATGATGATGACTGTTGTTAATGGTCTTGTAGGGGAGGTGGTTGTGTTGCTGCTGTCATGGTTGTGGTGCGAGATGTATTCTGTTATGATAATGACTGTTGTTAACGGTCTTGTAGTGGAAGTGGTTGTGTTGCTGCTGTCATGGCTGTGGTGAGAGATGCATTCTGTTGTGATGATGACTGTTGTTAACGGTCTTGTAATGGAGGTGGTTGTGTTGCTGCTGGCATGGTTGTGGTGCGAGATGTATTCTGTTGTTGACGGTCTTGTAGTGGAGGTGGTCCTGTTGCCGCGGTCAAGGTTGTGGTACGAGATATATTCTGTTGTTGACGGTCTCTTAGTGGAGGTGGTTGTCTTGCCGCTGTCATGGTTGTGGTGCCAGATGTTTTCTGTTGTGATGACGGTTGTTGACGGTCTTGTAGTGGAGGTGGTTGTTTTTCCGCTGTCGTGGTTGTGGTGCGAGATGTATTCTGTTGTGATGACTGTTGTTGACGGTCTTGTAGTGGAGGTGGTTGTTTTTCCGCTGTCGTGGTTGTGGTTCGAGATGTTTTCTTTTGTGTTGAATGTTGTTGACGGTCTTGTAGTGGAGGTGGTTGTGTTACCGCTGTCATGGTTGTGGTGCTAGATGTTTTCTGTTGTGATGACTGTTGTTGACGGTCTTGTAGTGAAGGTGGTTGTTTTTCCGCTGTCATGGTTGTGGTTCGAGATGTTTTCTTTTGTGATGACTTGTTGACGGTCTTGTAGTGGAGGTTTCTGTGTTGCCGCTGTCATGGTTGTGGTGCGAGATGTATTATGTTGTGATGACTGTTGTTGACGGTCTTGTAGTGGAGCTGGGTGTGTTGCCGCTGTCATGGTTGTGGTGCGAGATGTATTCTGTTGTGATGACTGTTGTTGACGGTCTTGTAGTGGAGGTGGTTGTTTTTCCGCTGTCGTGGTTGTGGTTCGAGATGTTTTCTTTTGTGTTGAATGTTGTTGACGGTCTTGTAGTGGAGGTGGTTGTGTTACCGCTGTCATGGTTGTGGTGCTAGATGTTTTCTGTTGTGATGACGGTTGTTGACGGTCTTGTAGTGAAGATGGTTGTTTTTCCGCTGTCATGGTTGTGGTTCGAGATGTTTTCTTTTGTGATGACTGTTGTTGACGGTCTTGTAGTGGAGGTTTCTGTGTTGCCGCTGTCATGGTTGTGGTGCGAGATGTATTATGTTGTGATGACTGTTGTTGACGGTCTTGTAGTGGAGCTGTGTGTGTTACCGCTGTCATGGTTGTGGTGCGAGATGTATTCTGTTGTGATGACTGTTGTTGACGGTCTTGTAGTGGAGCTGGATGTGTTGCCGCTGTCATGGTTGTGGTGCGAGAAAGTATTATGTTGTGATGACTGTTGTTGACGGTTTTGTAGTGGAGGTGGTTGTGTTGCCGCTGTCATGGTTGTGGTGCGAGATGTATTATGTTATGATGACTGTTGTTGACGGTCTTGTAGTGGAGATGGTTGTGTTGCCGCTGTCATGGTTGTATTGCGAGATGTATTATGTTGTGATGATGACTGTTGTTGACGGTCCTGTAGTGGAGGTGGATGTGTTGCCGCTGTCATGGTTGTATTGCGAGATGTATTATGTTGTGATGATGACTGTTGTTGACGGTCCTGTAGTGGAGGTGGATGTGTTGCCGCTTTCATGGTTGTATTGCGAGATGTATTATGTTGTGATGATGACTGTTGTTGACGGTCTAGTAGTGGAGCTGGATGGGTTTGCTCTGTCATGGTTGTGGTGCGAGATGTATTATGTTGTGATGACTGTTGTTGACGGTCTTGTAGTGGAGGTGGTGGTGTTGCCGCTGTCGTGGTTTCTGTGGTTATAGTAGCTGGATTTGGAGTTATGGGTGTACGTCGCCGCTGAGTTTGCTGTGAGATACTTTCTTTGAGTCCACATAATAAGAACAGCCCTGAAAATTTGCGGGATGGTCTTGTCCATAGTTCACACATTGAGCTTTCTTAGTGGCTGGTTTATAGCACTTGGAGATGTGGTGATCATCAAGACATTGTACACAGTAGGGGGCCAGCTGGCAATAATGCTGACGAGTGCATTGTGGCAGTTCTGAGTTATGGCATCAATGTTCAACTTTTACAACACTATACAGCATTAGATTACAGATTAAGAATAGCTCTTCTCTCGTCATTGTTGGCAAGCTCAATAGCACATATAGGAATGGGTTGCTTGTTTCTGCCTAGAGGGCGTGTAACCTTTTTAACTGGATATTTTAAAGAACAGAGCTATTTATATATTTCTTGGTTGCAGAGAGAGCATGCGAGATTGCAATTGAGATAAGTTTTTAGCACGGTTTCTGTAAATATATTACTCTTGGTTTATAGAGTTAAAGTAGGCTGTCTGTAAGGCAGCAAAAGTCGGCTGATGTAGAAGGATGAACTTTTATAAGTGCCCCACAAATCTCTGCGTAGAAGTCAGAAGTGACACACTTTTTTAAGTCCTGCAGAAACAACTGCAGCAGAAGCAGATGTTTCCTGGTCACAATCATTGTTATTAGAAAGTGGATAGAAATGGTTAGCTGTTAGAATAGAGTATATATAATGCAAACCACTGGGTGGTGCTATACAAAAGTGTTTGTTTTTACTCCCAGAGTCAGAGAATGCTGTTCTCGTACACTATGGCATTTAGTGCAGACAAAATCTGCCATGTTGTCATCATCTCCCTCAACACTGAATTAGATGACTGTGTTGAGCAGGCCCGAGTATTTGTTCACTTTCAATAGAGTCAGCAGCTTACCAGAGGCAGAGTTGTGTGAAGAGTTGAGGTATGTGCTGATGATGCTGTATTGTGTGAGTTACAATTATTTTCTGAAGCAGTGTCATTATACAGCACATTAAATGCCAGTATCTTGTGAGTTGAATACACACAATAATAAACAACATTGGATTTAGTTACACTGTGATATAGAGAAAAAAAAAAGTTGAATACACACAATAATAAACAACATTGGATTTAGTTACACTGTGATATAGAGAAAAAAAAGTTGAATACACACAATAATAAACAACATTGGATTTAGTTACACTGTGATATAGAGAAAAAAGTTGAATACACACAATAATAAACAACAGTGGATTTAGTTACACTGTGATATAGAGAAAAAAAAGTTGAATACACACAATAATAAACAACATTGGATTTAGTTACACTGTGATATAGAGAAAAAAGTTGAATACACACACACAAAATATACAAACTGTGCAATGCAGAATGGTGCGAAGACTGATAAACATTGCACACCAATGAAATGCAGTCTAAATATTTCACTAATACTAATAAAAGTGTGAAATACTTTGGATAGCCTTCAAATATTGACACATATAGAGCATATTTTAACTTTGACCCCCACCCCCACTGCCACAACCAGAAACTGAAATGACATTCATGGTTGCATCCATGAAAGAGTATATGTAGTGATTTAATCATTTAAAAACTGAAAACTAGCCACCATGAGAATTGTTTTTCCTCATGAGAATACCCTTTTCCTCCTTTACCAGGGCAGGCTCCACTAGTTTTGCTGGATAAGTGAGAATTTTAAGACAAGTGCCACTCCCTCCTCATATTTTCAGGCATAACCTAATTCTTATCAAAACTGTCAGTCCTCCAAAATACTTATTCTCGCATAACATATACAATAAATAGTCATAAAAGTTTTAATTATCACCTCAAAAAAATAAAGCTAAGTCTTTTTTGTTTTGTTTTTTGTTTGTTTGTTTGTTTGTTTGTTTGTTTGTTGATAGTAGGTACATGTCTGAAGTCCTGGAACACATTTAAATCCCTGCACCACATTACCATAGCATGCTGCTAGTGGAGCCAAAACAAAATGTGGCAGCCCATTGATAAAGTAGAGTGTCGTGCAGTAATTCGTTTCCTACATTTGAAGGGGTGGCAACAATGCACCATCATATGACACGGTGCTCAATTGGTCATTGGGCAAGGTATTGAGTGTTTTTTGAGACATCCAAGGTATGGTGCTGACAGATTATGTTCAGAAGGGGCCAACCATCACAGGAGCAAATTACCAAAATCTTCTGACGAGTTTATGGGAGGCATCGCAAGGGGAAGCTGTTCAAGGGGGTCCTTCTGCTCCAGGACAATGCCCCAGCTTACAGACACACATGCTGCTGCTTTAGGCTATTACATTTTGTCTCACCCCCTGTATTCCCCTGATATGGCACCAAGTGACTTCTTCATCCTTCCTCAAATGAAGAAACCATTTCCAGAATGACAATGAGGTGATCTATAAGGTGGAATGTTTCCTGAACAGAAACATTCTGACTTATACGACCAAAGCCTCCATCGAGTCATCCATTGTTGGGAAAAATGTGTCACTTTGAAGGGTGAATATGTATAGAAGGACTAATATAATCACCAAGATTCATGGTCATAGCTTCATTTTTCTGAGGTGATAATTAAAACTTTATCACTACCCCTCGTATATCTGAACTGGTGATCAATAAATAAAATGAAGAAGCAATTATGTGTGCTACTCATAAAACAATGCTATGTCACACAACAAAAATGCTCAATATTTCCGATTTACTCCAACAGAAAATCATTAAAAACTTACACAAAATGAAGACACATTGAAGGTTGAATATGCTGGTTAATAAACATGTTTATTGTTGGATGTTTATAAGGTACATAAGAAAGGGAATACCTTGCAGACTGTGATGTATCAGGAGAATGAAGTAACAGTATAGTTCATGTTTATAAACCTCATGCTTACTATAAAACACTGTATTCATCAATGAAGAGTCACATCTAAAGTGAGCATTATTTGTCACCAGTTTCGTAATATAAAACAATATCCACAAACTGATTCACATTCTGATTGAAGATTTAAGAATTTTCTGTCCCTAAAACCTACTGCTCTGGGCAATGGCATGCCCCCTCCCCTTTGGGCCTCCCCTGCTTTATTCATGTTCAGTCATAATAACATTTATAGTTAGGTAGAGGCAGTTAATAATAATAACAACAATAATATTTATTCAGCTTATGGAAGTGTTTTACAGTTTCATGGTTTTGTCAAAAGTTACAGACTACAATTATTAAAACATTATTTACTACTACAAAATTATTTACAATCTTTGAAATAATCATTAAACTATTGCATATTATAAAAACATTGACCTAACAAAAACCTCTTAACTTTATTCTGAATCTAGTTGAATGTTTGTCAGTTATTACATTGGTAATCAGGTTATACATATGTATGCCAGTATAAAATATAGAGGTGTTCTCTTTAGTTGAGCTAGATGACTGTAGGTGAACTTTATTACTGAATTTGTACTGTGATTGTGAGTCTTGTCATTAGAGCAAAATTGATGAATATGGCACACACTTTCTCATATATATATATATATATATATATATGGCAAGGTGAGTATATGATTTAGTTCAAAATAAGTTTTGCAATGGGCAGAGATGTTTAGATTATATATTTTGCGTAATATTTTATTTTGAGTTACAGAAGCAGTGAAAGTGAGGGAGTGCATTAGGGTATGGAAGTTGATGAATTGATAGCCCTGCTTGTTATTAGTGAGGTGAAAGGGTCATTAGTGCCCCCTACATTTACAGAGGATAAGGTATGTCAATTTGCATAAAAAATCTTGGGTCACAATAAAGATAAGCAAGTTCTTACCTGCTTCCACAAGATGTTCCAATGTGGGAAAACGACGCTTCACAGCAGAACTGATAGAGCGCAGCACCAGAATTAGAGTAAGATTAAGGTAGCGCATCATTGTGCGCCGAAGAATACGTCCATGTTCATCATTACCATTTACATACAATGCTACGGAATGCATAATTCTATAAGAAAAGAAAAAGACAGGCATAATTGTTTGAAAGGATTCAGAACATCAGGATAAATTCTTTGTTAAGTTTACTGGTTGCTACACAACACTGCCATAAGTTCTGTCAGTAAAATTTAAATTTACTGTAGTATGGAAATTTGAATGCAGAAACGTGGCAACTCTGTATATTGTTGTCCACGTTGCCTTTACTACTCCACGAGTAACTTGGCTAGCAGTGTGCCAGTAACAGGCAAGAGAGAAAGATGGAGTGTATGAAAATCATATCACTATATTGGTGTTACTTAGTTGTGGAAGGCAAGCTAACAACATTTTTTCGGCACTGAAATCTCTTGGCATCAATGAATGATTTGTATTTTGGACAATAGCAAGTTTAAAGTAATGGGTGCAACTGCTGATCACGTGAGATCTGGCCGTCCTAGGTGTGAAATTGTGACACTGTTTGCGCCAGGATCCAATGCAATCCTTTGCATAAACAAACAACTTTGTCTTGTAAAATGAACATCTCTTCTGAACAAAGTTATATATTTTGAAGGATGATTTACATGTTAACATATAAAAGAAGCACAAGGAATTTACTAATTTAAAGGAGAACACTAGGTTCGATCCCAGGCTTTGTTAATGGCATATGGGGATAACAAAAACCACACAGCAGTAATTGGCAACCAATTTCCCATGGTTCATTGCTAGGTCTAGTGGAAGTCCGAACCTCAATCCTTTGGATTATTCTCTGTGGCAGAAGCTTGAGGTAACACCATGTCAAAAGATTAAGATGCTAAAAGTCTTTCAGAACATATGTATATTAATGGATTTGCATAGTTTTATTCAGTAGTATATGCACTGAAAGTGCTGACAGAACTTGTGGCATATACATACATTAGAGGGTATGCAGTGTGTTAAATTATTTCCATAATTATTATTATGCTAATCAAGTTAAACATCAGCAGACATGTTCTTATTAGTTGAGTCCGTATGTAAGTAGAAATAAAACAAGAGAATACACTAGGCTGATTCATTAAAAATGGCTGCCATATGATGTAATTGAAGTTGCAAGAAGAGGAGACCAGAAGTAAAACAAAAGAGATATGAAATAAATAAGGACTTCCCATTTGAGAAAAGTTTAAATACTTTAAAACAGAAATCAATAACAAGGAATATCTTGGAAATAAATAACTCTACAGAAAGAAGAAGAAAAAAAAACTGCTAATAATTACTGATTTTGTGAGTTCTATTTATAAATATAGCAAGACTGATGACTTGATGTTGACACAACAGTTGGGTTCCCTTCTCTCTCACACTGGCACTCAAATCAAAACACTACTATTTCATTCTATGCACTGCCAATCCTTGCAACAACAACAATAACAATAATAAGGAGGTACCATATAATTCCGGGAGATTTAATTTCAGGAGATTCTATTGAAATCCAGCCATTCCAGGAGAGTGTGACCAATTGCTGTATAAAGCTGCAACAGCATTTTGATTTTAAGAGACTCTGGTGCTTCACCTCGCTTGTGAGGAGATGTCCTTTGTGCCATTTATAGACACACAGACTCAGGTACCCTCATCGCTGACAGTCTTCTTCATTCTGGATTTCTTCAAATACACACAGCTAACTGTGAAGTGTGCATAGCGTATGTGGCGGTCTTTCACAGTCTCAAGCAAGAAAAATGTCCATAGCTCAAAAACGAAAAGACTGCTAAATACGAAACTTGATATTTAAGTTTAGTGCCTTTTAAAAAGTCAGCATCAATAAGCATTAGATTTTTCTGTGTTGATGCTCTTTAGTGCTGAGCAACCAGGCAGCAAGCCTATATGCACAGGATGTCCTCTCTCACTCTGTGTTATGCTTATGTCATATTGAATTTGTTGAAATTTATTCAACTTTTCATTTTAATGTAATACAGCTAGTAGGAAAGAGCAATTATAATATCTAGGCTTTCTTTTATTTGCCAAGATTTTTTTTCAGTTACAATTAAACATTAAAAAGTAATATATTAATGTGAAATGGAAGCACTAACCCATAAATAATTTTCCAAGTATGCATTGTTGCCATGAGCCTAAATATTGTAATTTCTCATAATGTCAAGCTTGTTTACACTATTTATTAGACTCATATGAAAAATTAAGTTTAAATAATTTTAAAATTTATTAACATACATTTTAATATTAGGTAGTTTAATGCTTTCCCCTTTATTGATCATTAAGCAAACCATGGTGCAATATACCTTTTTCACTAACACAAAGAACCTTCTGCTTTTGCAGCAAGACTCATAATGACTCAATACCAGATGTGAAAATTCAGGCAGGTAGAGTCACAAAGTACAGCACTGTCAAAAGTTATTACAATATTTATGGTAAGACTAGCTAGTATGTCCATAGAAAGTAAAAAATCTGATGTGATCCATTCGCATGACTTTCTCTACATCTCTGCAAAAAGGTATTGTTAAAAAGCTTAGGCTTCTATTTACTTGATGCTAATTGAGAAAACATTAGCAGAAATAGTCTTATTACTTGCTTCCTTGTAAGCAGAAGCGAAATAAGGGAGTACTATAGGTTAAAGTAATAGTCAAAACTGGTCGCTTTGTGACTGAAGTCTCTTGTTTGTATGGACAGAAGTTGACAAATTCCTGTATGAGAATAAGTTTTTCAAAGCTTAAACTAAAAACAAGGAATATCTTAAAGTTGATCCACTCCATGAAAAAAAAATGTATGTAACATAAATTGTGTGTTTTAATGTGCTCTACATTTTTTGTAGGGTAGGTTTTTGTCCATCTCTTATGGTTTAGCAGTTATGCAAAAATCTGTTAAATTCATCCAGAATAAAGTAGTCTTCAGAGGTTATATTCCCAGAAAATTCAAGATATACATATTATTTGTCAAGTAAATATCTTAAATATACGAGATTTTAATCAAAATTGTTAGAGCCATTTTTAAGAAAATCAAATTTTTTTTTAAAATATTTTCCATGTGAAGGGTAGTTTGGGGTGCGGGGATTCTCTTGAAAATCTTCGTGTCGCATCCTTGGAAGATACCAAACTTGAATACCAAGTTTGGTTTTTAATGGTCTCTTCATTTTTGAGCTATGGTCTCCAAAGACACACACACAGACATTTTTCTAAAAATGACTTTTTTGTATTCAGGGGGTCTCAAAACATGTATTTCTGGTGAAATCTCGGTATCGAATTTTTGGGTGCATTACAATACCTCTCTACACTATGTATAGAGAAAGTAAACGTAAAAGACAAAAATATGAACCTAAAACATGGTGAATTCCTTGAACACAGGTTCATGCTCAGAATAAAGAGAGATTGTGATGTGTGGTGTAAGCTTTATTAGAGAATATCATGTTTGATTGCATGCTTTGTGTCAATACTCACATTCTCTATTAGTAATAATCAAGAAGTAGCATTTTCATTTACACTTTTGCTCATTATCTCATAAAAAATTCTGATGTGTAACATGTACAAAGTATTCTTATAGAAGGTCATTTTTCTATCTACTTCATTTAAATTGAGTTAGCCTTTTACAGAAATAGCTACATTACAGATTTAAAGAGAACAGTAATAGTCAAATGTTTAAGAACTACATGCCATATAATGGACCTTCTATCATACCGTCTCCATGCAATCATGAGCAATAACTGGAAAGGATGTTATAAGAATGAGCAAGTGTTGTAATTTCAAACCATCATCTTGGAAATGGCTTATCCCACAAAAATTATTTAAAATAAATTTTGTGTGTTAAAGAGATCCACTTTTTTATCTATTTATTTATTTTTTGGTAGTACAATTTTGTCTGTCGCTTAACCTTTATGTTGTAGATGAATATATAAAATTCCTTACAAATGGATAGGACTTCACAGACTTTTTCCACTTCATGAGCCTTAAAGAAAATTGAATTTGGGAAATGATATTCATTCTTACTATATCAGACAAAGAAATTGATTAAATAATGAAAATATTACATTATTAACATGATACCGCCTAGAATCTATATTTATGAGATTGCTTAGAAATGAGAAAAAAATTAAAAAACTATAATAAAAGTTCAGTAATACATGGTCATAATACTAGGATAAAGTTACAGTTGCATGTTGCCTTTTATAGCAAGAAAGTATATGAGTATAGTTTCAAACCAATGGTATACACATCTATAATAGACTTCCTCACATTGTTTAAAAGTAGCTTAAAAACATATTTGGTAAGTGTTATTATTCCATTGAGGAATACTTAAGTGAGAAAAATGTATGAAGCTAGTTTTAAGTTGTGGATGCGTGTGACTATGTAAAAATGTATAAGACTATATTTTGACATGTCTAAAATCATGTAAACAGACAAGAAATAAATTGAACTGAACAAAATTACAAATGACTTTTGATGTACTGATACAAAATAGTTAAACTTCCACCAGCTGCTGTAACTATTGCTTTACACAAGTTTCAAATCTGTATTACAGTATTGGCTAACAAAAAAAAAATGTTTTGATGTATTCCATTCACATGACTTTCTCTACATCTCTGCAAAAAAAAGCTTATGCTTCTACTTACTTCATTCTAATTGAGAAAAAATTAGCAGAAATTGTCTTATTACTTTCTTCCTTGTAAGTAGGAACAATATAAGGGAGTACCATAGATTAAAGTGATAGTCAAAAGCTGGTTGCTAAGTGACTGAAGTTTCTTTGTTTGTATGTATGAACAGGAGTTGACAAATTCCTGTATGAGAAAAGTATAAGTTTTTCAAAGCTGAAACAAATAACAAGGAATATCTAAAAAATGATCCACTCCATGAAAAAAAATGTACATAACATAAATTGTGTGTTTTAATGAGCTCTACATTTTCTGTTAGGTAAGTTTTTGTCTATCTCTTATGGTTTACCAGTCATGCAAAATTTTGCAAAATTCATCCAGAGTCTATTCCCAGAAAATTCAAGATATGCATTTTATTTTGCAGGTAAATATCTTCAATATACAATATTTTAATCAAAACCGTTAGAGCCGTTTTTGAGAAAATCAAAATGTTCGAAAATTTTTCCATGTAAGGGTAGTTGGGAGTGGGGGGATTTTCTTGAAAATCTTTGTGTCGCATCTTTGGAAGATGCTGAACTTAAATACCACATTCCACCGGTGCTCCATCTTCATTCCATGTATCATCAGTGTCATCGCCTGCGGTGCCCCAAGTAGTAAAAGCAGGCGTTAAACACTACCAAAAAAAAAAAAAAGCTCTATGAATCCCAAGCTCATTGATTGAAATTACTTTTTTTATAAATGTACCTTAACATGGTTTAACCTGGTTGGTCACATTGGAGGGTGTATAAAGTTGGTGAAATGATCTCAAATTATCTAGGGGCCCATGGAGCTTAAAGTCTCAGGGTAAGGGGAAACCCTGAATAAAGCCCTATCCAGATAACACTCTAAGCAAGATTCAAACTCCTGAGAGAGGACTTCCTGTGCATATAGGTATGCTGCCTGGTTGCTCAGCACTAAAGGCATCAACACAGAAAAATCTAATGCTCTAGTTGCTTATTGATGCTGTCTTTTTAAAAGGCTATTCAACTTTCATATGTTGGACCACAACCTGCAAGCTTCATTTTGTTGCACTACCTATATAAACACACACAAAAAAGGTAATAAAAGTATTCGAAAATGATCATGATGAAGGAATTTTCACATTTGCCGCAGCAAAATGCATCCTACGTTAAATGCATGAAAAGCTGGCAAAGTAAATAGATTTTCTTGCTTGTGTAATTATACATGATATTTCATAAATAGCATTATTTCAGGCATGCATTCTCTATATATAAATGTTGGCTATCTTTTATGGTGTACTAGTTATGCAAAATTAAAAAAAAGAAATCATCATAAATAAAGAGTCTTCCGAGGCTATTCCCAAAAAATTCAAGATATACATTTTATTGTGTAAATATCTTAAATATAAGAGATTTTAATCAAAGTTATCAGTCATTTTTGAGAAAACCAACACAGAAAACCTGCCATGTTTTTCTATGTAAATGGTAGTTGGGGGTGGGGGATTTTCTTGAAAATGTTTGTGTCGAACCTTGGGAGATACTAAATTTAAATATCAAGTTTGATATTTAATGGACTTTTCGTTTTTTCAGCTAGGCTGCCTACAGACGCACGCGCGCGCGCGCGCGCGCACATACACATACACACACACACACACTCACACGGGCATTTTTCTAAAATGCTTCTTTTTTTTTTTATTGAGGGCGTCCCAAAACGTGTATTTACGGGGGATTCTTGGTATAGAATGTTTGGGTGAAATACAATACCTTCTCTATACAGTATGTAGAGAAAGTAAAAAAGGACTGTCACATGTTATTGGAGTGACGACGGAGGAAAGCAAATGTCTTCCTTCCATGAATCAGCAAATATAAAACACGCTACACAATTCAGCAGATGGCAGCGATGCGAGTCATAACCAGGTTTAGGAAAAGCATGTTGCAAAAACTTCCGTTTTAATTGATACCTTTCTATTGCAAAAGCTTCTGTTTCGTGTTTTAAGACATATTTTATAATAGTGTGTGTGTGTGTGTGTGTGTGTGTGTGTGTGTGTGTGTGTGTGTGTGTGTGTGTGTGTGTGTGTGTGTGTGTGTGTATAAGCGCTTGGCTCTCTTCGGTGGGCTTCAGGCAATTTCGAAATTAGAGCAAGGCGACAGACAACACTGAGACATTAGCTAGCTATACACCCCAACAAATACATAGTGGTTTCAATGCTACCTAAGGTTTCATTCCCACTGTAGATCTCAGAGTTCAGGCACCTTCACACGCGCTGTGTTTTGTTTGACAATTTAGCGGCAATGAAATGGGCGAGATTAGGCAATTTCAAGCGATCGTGGTCATCTGACTGGAGCGATATTGTCGAAACAACTTATCGCAGCTGATGTTCATTTCTTTGAAATATTGTCTGTCTTGGTTACTGCTAACAAGTAAGAATTCAGTCAGCCATGACATATGTATCAGATGCACTCGTGTCGAGTGTGCATCGTGTTTTCATCTCTTAGGGCGATTGGCTCCCGTCGCTTCGCTCCGGTCGGGAATTATCGACAAGATGAAAATCCTCGTTATATTATGATAATATTTAAGCAGTGTGCGTTCCCCGTTACTGAAGTAAGAGACGCGAATGAATGAGATATTCTGATGCTTCATTATATTACAAAAGATTAGGGCCCCGTCCATGACTGATAGGTCCTTACCGACACCGGATGGAAGCCCTTGTGGTCCGTGACCCCCAGGAGGGGAGAGACCCGAAAGGCGATCAGATCCGGATGTCGACGTTAACAAGCATGGATGGAGTCTCTATCGGTTACAGTTGGAATGCTTCCGTCACCACCTGTTCAGAACAAGCGTCCCTTCCGGCGAGCCCCTAGAGCAACGGTTCCCAACCGGTGTGCCCAGGGTGCCGTGTGATTGGCTAAGGGGTGCCGCGAGATATTGAGATAAACAAAAAAAAAATACCTTCTACTGAAGCCTTAAGTCTTGTAAGGTCTTGAAATGAAATAAGTCAAATCAATTACTCTCATGCACGGCAGATGGTGATAATGGTCGATTCATTTCAATAATTCAGTTATACTAGTATCCCACAGATGGCATTACAGCTATACCCTGCCGAACATTCCCGAGACTACTCGCTTCCTCACGAACATTCCCGAGACTTCGACAGATGAATATATAAAAGTGTACATCGCTTGGCGCTTGGGCGCAGATTCCCATCTCACATCCTACATACCTATTCCGGAATCCCGTATATCATCGACGTCGTGAGGGAACGAGCCCGCACGTTGTATGATAAACTACTCTTTCACCCGAACCCTCTGGTGCGCACTTTGGGCGACTACGACCATAGGGCGCCAAGAAGGAGAAAATCCTACCCCCTGCCAAGGGACGCTCTCGGGCCACTAGCCTGAGAGACTGCCATCCCTTAATCCAAACAAGCGCCCAGGTTATGCAGCAACGGAAGGGGTGGCAGCCGGTTGGGAGACCATCCGGCTGAAACCCTGCCCCCCCTGATTAATCTGCCTACCACCCACCCAAATCCATAATTCTATCAACTTTCCTCCCACCTGGCCTGCTTAACTCGGTGACCACATAAGCGGCACGTCGAGTTAAGCGTGGTCACCACTTGGGTGGGTGACCGCCCAAGTGACCGACTACGATCAGCCCTAAGGCTGCGGAGGAATTTTAACACGCCCGGCGGACACAGACACAACAGCTTGTGAACAAAATCTTTTTCCCTGCAATATCGCACAGGCAAAATCGCTTTTAGCGGTTAGGTACTGTGGCGAAATTACATTCCGTCCAGGTAAACCTGGACGACCAGTTCTTGGACTCTGGACTCGCTTTCAGTTGTCTTCCTCGCGTTTATTCACAGTGTTTAGCTATGGATAAGTTCATTGTTAAACGTAAACGCCAGGACAGTGAAAGTGAACGGTCGGCTCCTACTGCTTGCTTTAAGAAGCCAAATGTTACAGTTTCTCCCGGACCGTCGAATTCACCACATAAAGAAGACAAACGAAAGAAAAGAACATGCCAGGACAGTTACTTAGCCTATGGATTTAAGTGGAATAACAACGAGGAAAACCCTATCCCTGTGTGTTTAGTTTGTGGCGAAACACTTAGCAACGAGGCCATGGTACCTAGAAAACTGAAGCGGCATCTTACTACAAAGCATCCTAGTGTGTCACAGAAAAGTGTAATGCATTTTTCACATATATTAGAAGGGGAGAAGAAAACAGCTGTGCGAATGGTAAAGAGCATGACCATAGGTGATACTGCTCTTGAAGCCTCATTTAAAGTAGTAGAACTGGTAGCTAAAAAAAAGAAACCTCATACTCTTGGAGAGGAAATCATTGGCCCTGCATGTCAAGTTATAGTTTCAACAATACTTGGCGAAGGAGCAGCTAATCAAATTTCGAAAGTTCCTCTGTCCAACAACACAATCAGTCGCAGGATATCTGAAATGTCATGCAATATCAACGAACAAGTCACGGAGAAAATAAAAAACTTATAGAACATTTGCTTTGCAAGTAGATGAGAGTCTCGATATTGGTGACAAACCGCAACTCCTTGGTTTTATCAGATATATTGATGAAAAAGATATTAGTGAACAGTTTATGTTCTGTAGACCGCTGGAGACTACAACCACAGGCCATGATATTTTCGTTTCTATTAATTCCTATCTCAATGGCCATGATCTTTCATGGAAAGACTGTTGTGGTATATGTACAGATGGTGCACCATCTATGTCTGGGAAAATTAAAGGTTTTACTGCCAGAGCTCTCAATGAAAATCCATCCATTATTATAACTCACTTTTCTGCATAGAGAGGCATTAGTCGTGAAAGCGTGTAATGAAGATTTTGCTGAAGTGTTTAACCAAGTTGTGAAAATGGTGAACTATATGAAGTCTCGACCTTTAAAGTGCAGAATTTTTGAACAGTTATGTCGCGCAACGGATGCAGCTCATACCTCTTTGTTACTTCACACAAAAGTAAGGTGGTTGTGTATTGAACCGGTTTCTCGAACTTAAAGAACAGCTAAAAACTTTTTTTAAGGATGAAAATCAAGACACATTTCATGAGCTCTTACAAGTGATTCTTGGTGTTTTGAACTGTCGTATCTGGCAGATATTTTTCATAAGTGAATGAACTGAATGTTTCGATGCAGGGTCGACATGAAACAATAATCTCCTCAACCAATAAAATGAAAAGTTTTAAAAGAAAACTTAGTTCTTGGGAGTATGCAGTTCAAAAAGGAGATTTGTCGAACTTTCAATCTCTTCTTAATGTGGCAGGAGATAAAGATCTGGGTAAACTAAAAGACCGCATTTGTGATCACTTATCAAGATTGCAAGATGCAATAGATGCCTACTTTCCAACTATTTCCACTACGAATCTCGACTGGGTTGTCTCACCATTTGATTTCGTAGATAGTGCAGAGGAAATAGATTTCACTGCTTGCGAACGAGATGAATTTATTGATCTTTGCGCTGATTCCACACTCAAAGGTAAGTTCACCAAGAGTGAGGCGTCGGTGGCTATATTTTGGCTTCAACGGAGAGAGGAGTACCCTAACCTAATGAAGAAAGCAATTAACGCACTTTTGCCCTTTTCAACTATCTATGCGAGCAAGCCTTCTCTGCTATGGTGACAATAAAATGCAAGCAAGAAATAGACTGAATAACCTTGAGGATGATTTGCGTGTTTCACTGTCAACTGTAAGACCCGACATCACATATTTGTGCTCTAAGCATCAATCACAAGTTTCACATTAATCATTAATCGAACAAAATTTATTGATGTAATTTTACTCAGTGATTGTAGTAAAGTTTACTGTATTATGTTATGGTGTACGTTATTATTATATAATATTTCAATAAATTAACATATTGAGCTTAACTTTCTTTTAATTTAAGGAAGGGTGCCCCTGGTGTTTAATGTTATTCCCAAGGGTGCCGTGAACTTCAAAAGGTTGGGAAACACTGCCCTAGAGGGTCCCGACGACACGACACGAGCGTTAGGCAGGCTGAGGATAGTGTGCTAGACGTGTACCTATTCTTGCCAGAATTTAACCACGTTCTGACGGGTTGTGAGGTTTGCAGGATGGCGGGTGTAAATGAGGTTGGGGAGTGAAAGGAGGTAGCAAGATTGCTCTTCAACAGCTTACAGTCATGACCTTTGTGCACCGCTGATGCAATTTGTTTACAAAATATTTTTATTTATTTTGGGATTGAAATGTTGATGTTCAAGCAACTCTTAGAAGGATTGTAAAGGAGCTTAGTCATAGCAGATGCTCCTTGGTTACCGGAGATGGCCGCAAGCCTGAAGCGGCGGTTTTAATCCCCTAAAAACCTAACGAGGGCGCTCCGATGGAAGGGCAAAAAGTGCTCCACCATACAAAAGTGCTCCACAATAAGGATGTCTTCAAGGTTATTCCCAGAAAATTCAATATATACAGTTTATGTGCCAAGTAAATATATTTAATATATGGAATTTTAATCAAAATCATTAGGACCATTGTAAAAATCAAAATTTTCGAAAAATGTTTCTATGTAAAATGTAGTTTGGGATGGTGGATTTTGTTGAAAACCTTCGTGTCACATCCTTGAAAGATGCTTAACAAGTTTGATATTTGGGACCGTGTGTCTGTTTCAAATGTATATCTTGAATAGTCTCTCAAGTTCTGTTCATTCTGAATGACTTTTGCATAAACGATAAATGAAGAGAGAGAGAGAAAGAGAGAGAGAGAGAGAGAGAGAAAGTCTTACTACAAAAAAGGAACAAAACAAGGAACAAAAAGAAAATGCAGATCTGTTAAAACACAGTAATTATGTAAAATACATTTTTTGTGGAGTTCAACGTTCCTGGATAATTTTAAAATACTTATGGTAAATCGTTATTCGTTTTTCTTTCTCCTGGTCAAGCAAAGTGAGCGGAATCTCAATGCATTACAAAGCGACCAGCTCTTGAAAGATTTCACTGTCGTTTTAGCCCGGTGATTTCTCTTATTCCCGCGCCTATACGAGGAGTACGTAACAATAGTTATTTATTATGCAAGTGGTGAAAATGTGTTTTATATCGTGAATAGGAACAATTAAAATTGTTCACTGATATAAGATTTAATATACCACACAATAATTATTTCCTGCAGTAAAAACGTATTTCCTTAGTATCATATTCAACAAAAGTAGTTTTATTAACTCGTGGGTCTTAGATAACTCATTAATCAAGCTCGACTTTAGCACTAGTTAAATAATATACTATTAAAATCAAAGAATAGACGGTAGGCTTTTCAATTGGACTGTGCGACCATGCAAACATATTTATTGTTGGCAAATAGGTGCAGAATGAGGGATGAATTACAATTTAGCAGTAGGTAGTGTCTGAGGATGAGTTTCCACGGTCTGTCGTCTCTCAAGATCTGCTTGTATCTTGAAAAACTCCTTTCACATGGTGCGTGCTTAAACATTGTGCCACAAAAAGGCGTGTCAAGTATGTTTCGTGTTTTGGTCAGGATTTATTAAAAGAACATTGTAAATTTGGTCATTTATTTTGTGACCTTTATTACACGGAATGGGCCCTAGACCAGAAATGGTAGTTGAGACAATAACTGCATACTGGCAAGTCGCTAAGGTGAGACGCTAGCGATGTAACCTCTCAATCGATAGCAATGTTAAACTCATTCTCGTTGCTTCTCTGCCTATTGGCCCTCGAGCTCTCTCAGGTGAGAGACTAGCGATGTAACCTCTCAGTCCATCACAATGTTAAATTCATTCTCGTTGCTTCTCTGCCTATTGGCCCTCGAACTCTCTCAGGTGAGAAACTAGCGATGTAACCTCTCAGCCAATCACAATGTTAAACTCATTCTCATTGCTTCTCTGCCTATTGGCCCTCGAGCTCTCTCAGGTGAGAATCGAGCTATGTAACCTCTCAGTCCATCAAAATGTTAAACTCATTCTCGTTGCTTCTCTGCCTATTGGCCCTCGAACTCTCTCAGGTGAGACGAGAGCGATGTAACCTCTCAGTCCATCACAATGTTAAACTCATTCTCGTTGCTTCTCTGCCTATTGGCCCTCGAACTCTCTCAGGTGAGACGCCAGCGATGTAACCTCTCAGTCCATCACAATGTTAAGCTCATTCTCGTTGCTTCTCTGCCTTTTGGACCTCGAGGTCTCTCAGGTGACACGCTAGCGATGTAACCTCTCAGCCTATCGCAATGATAAACTCATTCTCGTTGCTTCTCTGCCTATTGGCCCTCGAACTCTCTCAGGTGAGACGCTAGCGATGTAACCTCTCAATCGATAGCAATGTTAAACTCATTCTCGTTGCTTCTCTGTCTATTGGCCCTCGAGCTCTCTCACGTGAGACGCTAGCGATGTAGCCTCTCAGCCCATCACAATGATAAACTCATTCTCCTTGCTTCTCTGCCTGTTGGCCCTCGAGCTCTCTCAGGTGAGACGCTAGCAATGTAACCTCTCAGTCCATCACAATGTTAAACTCATTCTCGTTGCTTCTCTGCCTATTGGCCCTCGAGCTCTCTCAGGTGAGACGCTAGCGATGTAACCTGTCACTCGATAACAATGTTAAACTCATTCTCGTTGCTTCTCAGCCTACTGGCCCTCGAGCTCTCTCAGGTGAGAGACTAGCGATGTAACACTCAGTCCATCACAATGTTAAGCTCATTCTCGTTGCTTCTCTGCCTATTGGCCCTCGAACTCTCTCAGGTGAGACGCTAGCGATGTAACATCTCAGTCGTTCACAATGTTAAACTCATTCTCGTTGCTTCTCTGCCTATTGGCCCTCGAGCTCTCTCAGGTGAGACGCTAGCGATGTAACCTCTCAGTCGTTCACAGTGCTAAACTCATTCTCATTGCTTCTCTGCCTATTGGCCCTCGAGCTCTCTCAGGTGAGACGCTAGCGATGTAACCTCTCAGCCGATCGCAATGATAAACTCATTCTCGTTGCTTCTCAGCTATCGGCCCTCGAGGTCTCTTAGGTGAGACGCTAGCGATCTAAGCTCTCAGTCGATCACAATGTTAAACTCATTCTCGTTGCTTCTCTGCCTATTGGCCCTCGAGATCTCTCACGTGAGACGCTAGCGATGTAACCTCTCAGTCCATCACAATGTTAAATTCATTCTGGTTGCTTCTCTGCCTACTGGCCCTCGAGCTCTCTCACCTGACACGCTAGCGATGTAACCTCTCAGTCCATCACAATGTTAAATTCATTCTCGTTGCTTCTCTGCCTATTGGCCTTCGAGCTCTCTCAAATGAGACGCTAGCGATGTAACCTGTCAGTCCATCACAATGTTAAACTCATTCTGGTTGCTTCTCTGCCTAATGGCCCTCGAGGTCTCTCAGGTGAGACGCTAGCAATGTCACCTCTCAGCTGATCGCAATGTTAAACTCATTCTCGTTGCTTCTCTGCCTATTGGCACTCGAACTCTCTCAGGTGAGACGCTAGCGATGTAACCTCCCAGCCGATTGCAATATTAAACTCATTTTGGTTGCTTCTCTGCCTATTGGTCCTCGAGCACCCTCAGATAAGACGCTAGCGATGTACCCTCTACCCCGATTGCAATGTAAAACTCATTCTGGTTGCTGCTCTGCTTATTGGCCCTCGTGCTCTCTAAGGTGAGAGAATAGCGATGTAATCTCTCAGTCCATCACAATGTTAAACTCATTCTCGTTGCTTCTCTGCCTATTGGCCCTCGAACTCTCTCAGGTCAGACGCTAGCGAGGTAACATCTCAGTCGTTCACAATGCTAAACTCATTCTCGTTGCTTCTCTGCCTATTGGCCCTCGAGCTCTCTCAGGTGAGACGCTAGCGATGTAACCTCTCAGCCGATCACAATGCTAAACTCATTCTCGTTGCTTCTCTGCCTATCGGCCATCGAGGTCTCTTAGGTGAGACGGTAGCGATGTAACCTCTCAGTCGATCACAATGTTAAACTCATTCTCGTTGCTTCTCTGCCTATTGGCCCTCGAGGTCTCTCACGTGAGACGCTAGCGATTAAACCCCTCAGTCCACCACAATGTTAAATTCATTCTGGTTGCTTCTCTGTCTATTGGCCCTCGAGCTCTCTCACCTGACACGCTAGCGATGTAACCTCTCAGTCCATCACAATGGTAAACTCATTCTCGTTGCTTCTCTGCCGATTGGCCCTCGAGGTCTCTCAGGTGAGACGCTAGCGATGTAACCTCTCAGTCCATCACAATGTTAAAATCATTCTCGTTGTTTCTCTGCCTATTGGCCCTCGAGCTCTCTCAAACGAGACGCTAGCGATTTAACCTCTCAGTCCACCACAATGTTAAATTCATTCTGGTTGCTTCTCTGTCTATTGGCCCTCGAGCACTCTCACCTGACACGCTAGCGATGTAAGATCTCAGTCCATCACAATGGTAAACTCATTCTCGTTGCTTCTCTGCCTATTGGTACTCGAGATCTCTCAGGTGAGACTCTAGCGATGTAACCTCTCAGTCCATCACAATGTTAAACTCATTCTCGTTGCTTCTCTGCCTATTGGCCCTCGAGCTCTCTCAGGTGAGAGACTAGCGATGTAACCTCTCAGCCGATCACGATGTTGAACTCATTCTCGTTGCTTCTCTGCCTATTGGCCCTCGAGCTCTCTCAGGTGAGAGGCTAGCGATGTAACCTCTCAGTCCATCACAATGTTAAACTCATTCTCATTGCTTTTCTGACCATTGGCTCTGGAGCTCTCTCAGGTGAGAAACTAGGGATTAAAACCTCTCAGCCGATCACAATGTTAAACTCATTCTGGTTGCTTCTCTGCCTATTGGCCCTCGAGGTCTCTCAGGTGAGACGCTAGCGATGCAACCTCTCAGCCGATCGCAATGTTAAACTCATTCTCGTTGCTTCTCTGCCTATTGGCCCTCGAACTCTCTCAGGTGAGACGCTAGCGATGTAACCTCCCAGCAGATTTCAATATTAAACTCATTTTGGTTGCTTCTCTGCCTATTGGCCCTCGAGCTCCCTCAGGTAAGATGCTAGCGATGTAACCTCTCAGCCGATTGCAATGTTAAACTCATTCTGGTTGCTTCTCGGCCTATTGTCCCTCGTGCTCTCTCAGGTGAGAGACTAGCGATGTAATCTCTCAGTCCATCACAATGTTAAACTCATTCTCGTTGCTTCGCAGCCTATTGGCCCTCGAGGTCTCTCAGGTGAGACGCTAGCGATGTAACCTCTCAGCCGATTGCAATGCTAAACTTATTCTGGTTGCTTCTCTGCCTATTGGCCCTCGACCTCTCTCAGGTGAGAGACTAGCGATGTAACCTCTCAGGCCAACACAATGTTAAACTCATTCTCGTTGCTTCTTTGTCTATTGGCCCTCGACCTCTCTCAGGTGAGACGTTAGCGATGTAACCTCTGAGTCCATCATAATGATAAAATCATTCCCGTTACTTCTCTGCCTATTAGCCCTCGAGGTCTCTCAGGTGAGACGCTAGAGATGCAACCTCTCAGTCCATCACAATGTTAAACTCATTCTCGTTGCTTCTCTGCTTATTGGCCCTCGAGCTCTCTCAGGTGAGAGACTAGCGATGTAACCTCTCAGTCCATCATAATGTTAAACTCACTCTCGTTGCTTCTCTGCCTATTGGCCCTCGAGCTGTCTCAGGTGAGACGCTAGCGACGTAATCTCTCAGCCGATCACAATGCTAAACTGATTCTCGTTGCTTCTCTACCTATTGGCCCTCGAGGTCTCTCAGGTGAGGGACCAGCGATGTAACTCCTCAGCCGATTGTAATGCTAAACTCATTCTGGTTGCTTCTCTGCCTATTGGCCCTTAAGCTCTTTCAGGTGAGACGCTAGCGTTGTAACCTCTCAATCGATCGCTATGTTAAACTCATTCTGGGTCTTCTCTGCCTATTGCCCCTCCAGCTCTCTCAGGTGAGACGTTAGTGTTGTAACCTCTCAGTCCATCGCAATGTTAAACTCATTCTCGTTGCTTCTCTGCCTATTGGACCTAGAGGTCTCTCAGGTGAGACGCTAGCGATGTATTCTCTCAATCGACAAAAATGTTAAACTCATTCTCGTTGCTTCCCTGTCTATTGGCCCTCGACCTCTCTCAGGTGAGAGGCTAGCGATCAACCTGACAGTCCATCACAATGTTAAACTCATTCTCGTTGCTTCACTGCCTATTGGCCCTCGACCTCGTTCAGGTGAGATGATAGCGATGTAACCTCTCAATCGATAGCAATGTTAAGCTCATTCTCGTTTCTTCTCTGCCTATTGGCCCTCGAGCTCTCTCAGGTGAGAGACTAGCAATGTATCCTCTCACTCCATCACAATTTTAAACTCATTCTCGTTGCTTGTCTACCTATTGGCCCTTGAGCTCTCTCAGGTGAGACGCTAGCGATGTAACCTCTCAGTCCATCACAATGCTAAACTCATTCTCGTTGCTTCTCTGACTATTGGCCCTCGAACTCCCTCAGGTGAAACGGTAGCGATGTAACCTCTAAGTCCATCACAATGTTAAACTCAATCTCGTTGCTTCTCTGCATATTGGCCCTCGAGGTCTCTCAGGTGAGACGCTAGCGATGTAACCTCTCAGCCGATCGCAAAGTTAAACTCATTCTCGTTGCTTCTGTCTATTGGCCCTCGAACTCTCTCAGGTGAGACACTAGCGATGTAACTTCTCAATCGATAGCAATGTTAAACTCATTCTTGTTGCTTCTATGCGTATTGGCCCTCGAGCTCTCTCAGGTGAGAGACTAGCGATGTAACATCTCAGCCGATCACAATATTAAACTCATTCTCATTGCTTCTGTGCCTATTGGCCCTCGAGCTCTCTCAGGTGAGACGCTAGCGATGTAACCTCTCAGTCCATCACAATGTTAAACTCATTCTCGTTGCTTCTCTGCCTATTGACCCTCGAACTCTCTCAGGTGAGAGACTAGCGATGTAAACTCTCAGTCAATCACAATGTTAAACTCATTCTCGTTGCTTCTCTGCCTATTGGCCCTCGAGCTCTCTCAGGTGAGAGGCTAGCGATGTAACCTCTCAGTCCATCACAATGTTAAACTCATTCTCGTTGCTTCTCTGCCTATTGGCCCTCGAGCTCTCTCAGGCGAGGGACTAGCGATGTAACCCCTCAGTCCATCACAATGTTAAGCTCATTCTCGTTGCTTCTCTGCCTATTGGCCCTCGAGCTCTCTTAGGAGATACGCTAGCGATGTAACCTCTCAGCCGATCACAATGTTAAACTCATTCTCATTGCTTCTATGCCTATTGGCCCTTGAGGTCTCTCAGGTGAGACGCTAGCGATGTAACCTCTCAGTCCATCACAATGTAAAACTCATTCTCAATGCTTCTCTGCCTATTGGCCCTCGAGCTCTCTCAGGTGAGACGCTAGCGATGTAACCTCTCAGCCGATCGCAATGTTAAACTCATTCTCGTTGCTTCTCTGCCTATTGGCCCTCGAGCTCTCTCAGGTGAGACGCCAGCGATGTAACCTCTCAGCCGATCGCTATGTTAAACTCATTCTCGTTGCTTCTCTGCCTATTGGCCCTCGAGCTCCTTCAGGTGAGACGTTAGTGTTGTAACCTCTCAATCGATCGCAATGTTAAACTCATTCTCGTTGCTTCTCTGCCTATTGGCCCTCGAGGTCTCTCATGTGAGACGTTAGTGTGGTAACCTCTCAGTAGATCGTAATATTAAGCTCATTCTTGTTGCTTCTCTGCCTATTGGCCCTCGAGGTCTCTCACATGAGACGCTAGCGATGTAACCTCTCAGTCCATCACAATGTTAAACTCATTCTCGTTGCTTCTCTGCCTATTGGCCCTCGAGCTCTCTCAGGTGAGACGCTAGCGATGTAACCTCTCAGTCCATCACAAAATTTAAACTCATTCTCTTTGCTTCTCTGCCTATTGGCCCTCGAGCTCTCTCAGGTGAGAGACTAGCAATGTAACCTCTCAGCCCATCACAATGTTAAACTCTTTCTGGTTGCTTCTCTGCCTATTGGCCCCCGATGTTTCTCAGGTGACAGCGTACTATGTGACCTCTCAGCCGATTGCAATGTTAAACTCATTCTGGGGACCTCTCTGCCTTTTGGCCCTCGAGCTCTCTCAGGTGAGAGACTAGCGATGTAACCTCTCAGTCCATCACAATGTTAAACTTATTCTCGTTGCTTCTGTGCCTATTGGCCCTCCAGCTCTCTCAGGTGAGACGCTAGCGATGTAACCTCTCAGTTCATCACATTGTTTAACTCATTGCCGTGGCTTCTCTGCCTATTGGCCCTCGAACTCTCTCAGGTGAGACGGTAGCGATGTAACCTCTTAGTCCATCACAATGTTAATCTCATTCTCGTTGCTTCTCTATTGGCCCTCGTGGTCTCTCAACTGAAACGCTACCGATGTAACCTCTTAGTCCATCACAATGTTAAACTCATTCTCGTTGCTTCTCTGTCTATTGGCCCTCGAGCTCTCTCAGGTGAGGGACTAGATATGTAACCTCTTAGTCCATCACAATGTTAAACTCATTCTCGTTGCTTCTCTGCCTATGGGCCCTCGAGCTCTCTCAGGTGAGACGCTAGTGACGTAACCTCTCAGCCGATCACAGTGTTAAACTGATTCTCGTTGCTTCTCTGCCTATTGGCCCTCGAGGTCTCTCAGGTGAGGGACCAGCTATGTAACCTCTCTGCTGATTGCAATGTTTAACTCATTCTGGTTGCTTCTCTGCCTATTGGCCCTTGTGGTCTCTCAGGTGAGATGTTAGTCTTGTAACCTCTGAGTCGATCGCAATGTTAAACTCATTCTCGCTGCCTCTCTCGAGTTCTCTCACGTGAGACGTTAGCGATGTAACCTCTCAGTCCATCACAATGTTAAACTCATTCTCGTTGCTTCTCTGCCTATTGACCCTCGAACTCTCTCAGGTGAGAGACTAGCGATGTAACCTCTCAATCCATCACAATGTTAAACTCATTCTCGTTGCTTCTCTGCCTATTGGCCCTCGAGCTCTCTCAGGCGAGGGACTAGCGATGTAACCCCTCAGTCCATCACAATGTTAAACTCATTCTCGTTGTTTCTCTGCCAATTGACCCTCGAGCTCTCTTAGGTGAGACCTTAGCGATGTAACCTCTCAGCCGATCACAATTTTAAACTCATTCCCATTGCTTCTCTGCCTATTGGCCCTCGAGGTCTCTCAGGTGAGACGCTAGCGATGTAACCTCTCAGTCCATCACAATGTTAAACTCATTCTCGATGCTTCTCTGCCTATTGGCCCTCGAGCTCTCTCAGGTGAGACGCTAGCGATGTAACATCTCAGTCGTTCACAATGTTAAACTCATTCTCGATGCTTCTCTGCCTATTGGACCTCGAGCTCTCTCAGGTGAGACGCTAGTGATGTAACCTCTCAGCCGTTCGCAATGTTAAACTCGTTCTCGTTGCTTCTCTGCCTATTGGCCCTCGAGCTCTCTCAGGTGAGACGCTAGCGATGTAACCTCTCAGCCGATCGCTATGTTAAACTCATTCTCGTTGCTTCTCTGCCTATTGGCCTTCGAGCTCCTTCAGGTGAGACGTTAGTGTTGTAACCTCTCAGCCGATCACAATGTTAAACTCATTCTCGTTGCTTCTCTGCCTATTGGCCCTCGTGGTCCCTCATGTGAGACGTTAGTGTGGTAACCTCTCAGTCGATCGTAATATTAAACTCATTCTTGTTGCTTCTCTGCCTATCGGCCCTCGAGGTCTCTCAGGTGAGACGCTAGCGATGTAACCTCTCAGTCGTTCACAATGTTATACTCATTCACGTTGCGTCTCTGCCTATTGGCCCTCGAGCTCTCTCAGGTGAGACGTTAGTGTTGTAACGTCTCAATCGATCGCAATGTTAAACTCAATCTCGTTGCTTCTCTGCCTATTGGCCCTCGAGGTCTCTCAGGTGAGACGCTAACGATGTCACCTCTCAGCCGATCACAATGTTAAACTCATTCTCGTTGCTTCACATATCTTCTTCCCCTCCCTTCATCCTTCCCTCCCTGATGCAAAGGGCCCAAGGGGTTTATGTGCGGTGTTCTGCTCCATGGTTTGTGGGCGCCATCAATATACAGGATGATTCATAGCTACTTTTACAACTTTTTGGAATGGATCCCTGACATCCAATTAATAAAGTACAAAATACATTCCTATAAACACGTGCTTTAAAACACTTCGTTTTCGAGTTATCAAGTTTTTAATGAAAGTCACCTTCAAGGCCTTCCGGGTCCAACCTAATAACTTCATTTATTTATGCACTCATTCATAGAAGGCTTTGACCAATTTTACCCTTTAGAGTTGGCCTTGTGTTGCCATGACTAGTTGTTAACATTTATCAGATATGTAATACATTCCCCAGCACGCTTTACCAGTGCTGTCTACATTCAGAACACTCCCAGAGCTATTAGAAACTGTTGCTCTACAAATAAGAAGAAACATGATGCTCTAGCACATTTTGGTCTCATTGTTCGAGATACACTGGCTGGTATCTAGCATGATAAATGGATAGGTAAATGGGGACCAGTTCCATGGCTTGCACCTTCCTAGCTTCCTGTAAGTGGAAAGGAAATAAGAAATTGCACGGGCTAAAGTCATAGTCTCGTCCTTTAAAAGCCGGTCGCTAGGTGAAGTAATTGAGGTTCGGTAAACAAACGAGAAGAAAGATGTCTTCCCGTTTAAGAAAAATTTAAGTGGTTAAAATTGAAACCAATAATTCGGAATATCTCGAACATGATTAACTCTAAAATAAAAAAAAAAAAGGGATCCTTGAGTACGTGAAAATTATTTTGAAGCATATATGGGCAATAGTACTGGATACAACCTCTCAGATCTTTATAATGAGAATGAATAATTGCCAAGCTCGACACTGAAATGACTAGGGACGCTGTTTTAATTTCTGTAGTTGGTTTCAAGCTTAGTTGCAAGGGACAGTGAAATGTAAACTATAACCTCTGTCCAAATTCCATCTCAAGCTGTGCAACCGGCTAGTGGCAGTTTAACATATCATTCAGTGCACAAGTAGATGAAGTCCTACCCCTTCGGAACAACTGATAACAACTTTCAAATCTGATATTGACGACAATAGCAAGATTGAATACAGCTCTTGAAAAATAATCTGATGTATTCCACTCACATGACTTTATCTACATCTCTATAACAAATTATTGTTGAAAAGCTCCTTCTTGAATCTTCAGCTGAAATGAGTAGTTAATATAGAATGGTCTTGGCGCAGGGCTAATGCGCATACATGGGAGAGATAACGAATTCAGGAGACCTGCTAGGAGGAGGGAACCCAACCTAAGATGTATTTTTCAGTCGTTTAGGATCCTTTTAAGTTCATCTTCGTTATTTAAAGTCATTCTTATCGTTTTCCCAGACTTTTGCTATCTTTTAATGATTCTTTTATGTATTGTAGATGAAGCTTGAGGACCTTTTTTTTTATTACTTTGCAGTGTTTTGTTCTGCTTTTTAGCGCTTGCAATTCATTTATAACACCTTTGAAGGTCTTTAAGTGCTAGGACAACTGTTAATGGCATTTCGTGCCATTTGGAGGGTGTATAGGATTCTAGGACAGCTAATTTCAGGTATGCACCAGCCATTTTAGCTCTTTTCTAACTCATTTGGAGCTCTAAAACAAGTATTTTAGGCTTTTGCAGACTTTTTACTCATAGTTTACATTATTTTACAGTGTTTTTTTATATAATTTTTAACACTTTAATAGGCATTTTAGCATATTTTGGGACTATTTTTCAGTGTTGTAGCGCTTTCGCATGCATTTTCGGAATTTTTAAGTAGAGTTTAGTGTTGGTGTAATTATTTCGAATGTTTTTACTAAGATTCCATGGCATTTTGGAGTGTGTTTAGGTCTCTAGGACAGCTCGTTTCAGGGCATTCATTAAACATTTTAGCATTTTCCCACTAATTTGATGACATTTTAAGTGAAGCAATAAGCACTTTCTAGCGCTTTTAAACACATTGCAAGGCATTCTTTAGTGTATTTGGTGCTCTAGGACAGATAGTTAAAGAGTGTGCATCAGGCATTTTAGCTCTTTCTCAACTCATTTCGCGGCTTTTTGAGGATATGTAGGGCCCTTTGGCTCATATTTGCATTCTTTTTTTGGATTTTCTAATGATTTTAACACTTTTACAGGCATTTTAGCGCATTTGGGTCTATTTTTTGGGTTTTGTAGACATTTTCCATGTATTTGGGGCGCACTTTGTAGACTCAAAATGTTGGAACAGGGTTGTCCGTGTGGTTTAATGGCAACCTATACCATTTTGAGGGTATATATGGCTCTAAATCAAACTATTTTGCTAATATCTCACAGTATTTTGCAGTGCTTTCTAATGGTGTAGATATTTCAGCACATTTTGAGACTATTGTAGTGATTGCTGTCTAAGGTATTCAGTATCAGGCAATAGGTATTTCAGCCCACTTGGGAGCTCACTAAGGAATTTGTGACAGCGGCAAAGGTACACTGACGATGTTTTAAAGTACCTACTTTTACGAGCGTTTTAAGCGTATCTAAAACCATATCCTTTTCATGCCGCCTTGAAGCCCCCTTTCTTAGTTTTTATAGTAATTGGTAGCATTTTATGCTAGTTTATGTCGTTTCTGCAACCATTTTCTACAATAAGTAATTTTTGTCATCGTTTCAGTATTTCTGACGTTTTTGATCTATTTGTTACGCTTTATAGCATTTCCTTGTGCTCATAGATGATACGGTCGCTTTTTTAGGCTATCCAATATTTTACAGCTTTGTCATATTTTTTCCCTAGTTTGTATCCTTTGTGAGCATTTCTGTATTCTGTTTCAGTATATTTGCAGTCCTGTAAAAGTCACATTGTATCCTTTTTGCAAACTTGTGCATGTTCAGATGCTAACTTGTAAGGCGATGGCATGTTTGCATGGTTTGCAGTCTTTCTTAGGTTGTAAATCTAACATATCCTAACTTTTCGTGTTTTCTTTTTTATTTGTCTTTTTGTTAAATGTGTCTCTTTTCCAGGCTAACAATAGAAAAATGATCTAATCATTTCTTCTCAAAATGTTTATTGTTTAGTGAACATTATGTTTCTTCATGTTTTATCCGTCTTTTATTGCTTTATACTCTCTTTTCTCTTAAACACAATGCTTTTCTCTAGGCTAAAATAGAATAATGATATCAACCTTTTTACTTTCTCTACGCGTACTATGTACATAGTGTATAGAGAAGGTATTGTAATGCACCCAAAAATTTGATACCGAGATTTCACCGAAAATACACGTTTTGAGTCCCCCTGAATCCAAAAAAATCATTTTTAGAAAAATGTCCGTGTGCAAGTGTGTGTGTGTGTGTGTGTGTGTGTGTGTGTGTGTGTGTGTGTGTGTCTTGTGGGCCGCATAGCTCAAAAACGGAAAGACCGTTAAGTGCCAAACTTGATATTTAAGTTTAGTATCTTCCAAGGATGCGACACGAATATTTTCAAGAAAAACCCTCCATCCCCTACTATCCTTTACATGGAACTTTTTTCGAAAATTATGATTTTCTAAAAAATGACTCAAACGATTTTGATTAAAATATCGCATATTCTAGATATTTACCTGACAAATAAAACGTATATCTTGAATTTTCTGGGAATAGCCTCTGAAGACTTCTTTATTCTGGATGAACTTTACGGAATTTTGCATAACTGCTAAACCGCAAGAGATAGACAAAAACTTACCACACAAAAAATGTAGAGACGTTAACACACACAATTTATGTTATATACTTTTTTTTCGTGGAGTTTAAGTTTTTCAAAGGTGAAACCAAAAACAAGGAATATCTAAAAAATCTATACTTTTCTCATACAGGAATTTGGCAACTCCTATCCATACAAACAAAGGAACTTAAGTCACATAGCAACCAGCTTTTGACTGGCACTTTAACCTATGGTACTCCCTTATTTCGCTTCTACTTACAAGGTTTTTTTTTTTTTTTTCGATTAGCATGAAGTAAATAGAGGTATAAACTTTTTAACAATAATTTGTTGCAGAGATGTAGAGAAAGTCGTGTCAATGAACGCATCAGATTTTATTTGTTGTAAATTGACCGTCTTACTTTTTGAGTTATTGTCAGTATTTCAGGTTTTATTTTAATAATTAGCACGTGAGGTTAGGTGTCTTCTCTTTTTCCCGGGCTGTTTTATTCTAATGCCAGAGTACCCGCCGCCCTCATTCTTACTCTTCTTCTTTTGATAGATGCATGGAAGTGTTTGTAGTGTAAACTTCAATTTCCAATGATGAGCAATCATTCTGTCATGATACGTTCACAACTTTATAATGTCCATAAGCATAGATTAGATATTCCGCAATCGCTCTTTTATCGTCATGGGACGATAGAGCGATTGTGTTGATTTTTACTTTCTCTTGCACCGTATGTACGAGTACAATGTACATAGAAGTATTGCATTCCACCCAAAAATTCGATACCGAGATTTCACCGGAAATACAGGTTTTAGGACCCCCCGAATCCAAAAAAAACGTCCGTGTGTGTGTGTGTCCGTGTGTCTGTGAACACGATAACTCAAAAATGAAAAGTAGCTAAAATACCAAACCTGGTATTTAAGTTCAGTATCTTCCAGGGATGCGACACGAAGATTTTGAGAAAAATCCCCTCACCCCAAACTACCCTTTACATGGAACTTTTTTCGAAAATTTTTATTTTCTTAAAAATGGCTCTAACGATTTTGATTAAAATATCGTATATTAAAGACGTTTACCTGACAAATAAAAGGTATATCTTGAATTTTCTGGTAATAGCTTCTAAAGACCTGTTTATGCTGGATGAATTTTGCTTAATTTGGCATAACTAATAAACCGTAAGAGATAGACAAAAACTTACTATACAAAAAATGTAGGTCTTGTTAAAATACACAATTTACGTCATATACATTTTTTTCGTGGAGCTTACCGTTTTCGAGGCAATCATTGTTATTAGTTTCAGTTGTGAAGTACTTATACTTTTCTCAGTCGGGAGTGTCCGTTTTTCTTTTGTTCTACTCCTGGCCAAGAAAAGAAGCGATTTGTAATGACAATCGCATAACGACAGATTTTAAAACATTTAACTATCGATTTAGCCTAGTGTATTCCCTTATTTTCTTCCTACTTATAAGGAACTAAGTAATAAGAACCTTATGCTGAATACCTCGATTAAAAAGATGCAGAAAGAAGAATAATCTTATGTAAGAATCACTTATAGAAAACAAAACCGGGCTTGTAGGCCGTGGTCCACTGGGCTTCTCCCTTCGTTCCCCAGACGTTTCGCCTGCGTCTGCGGCAGGCATCATCAGTGGCGTGTACATCTCCGTGGTCTCTCAGTAGCGACTACTGGTACGTTGTCCGGAGCGCTCGGCTTATATAGTGTGGGAGGTACCGCCCTCGCATGACCTGATTGGTCCGGATTGCGGCCCCCTGTGTCCGTGCTGTTTCTGATTGGTGTACGTGCTTTCTTGGTTGGTCTGTTCTGTAGGGCTGGGTGCCAAGTTTTATTTAGTCTGAGTGTTTCTTCTTTCCTATTGAAATTGTTGGCATGTTTATAGATCTCAATAGCTTCACGGTGCAAACGTGTGTAGTAATGAGTAGTGGAAGAGAGGATGTCAGTTTCGTCGTAACGGATCACATGTTCCCCTTCTGCTTCTAGAGCATGAAGTGCTACCGCCGATTTTTCTAGCCGGCGCTACCGGGGGTTAGAATTATTGCCAAACAACCCCCGGTAGCGCCGGCTTATCTCCTTCATGAGGAGCTAAAACTGCATTCAATTGAGCAGTTCATAAAAAGCCAAAGTTACAACCTGTATAAGCGTAAAGCAAGAAACAACAATGAACTAATACAAGAATTAGGCACCTATGAAGCAGAAAATAACAAACACAAGAGACCGCTCTCGCTATTTGACAGAACACTCGGCCTGGGGGAACCCGATTTAAATATACAAGAATATCTAGAATCACTAGTAAGAATTCCATAATAAAATTACCCATGAATGTGTCTACGACATTAGTTTGGTGGCCCTTGAAGTCCTTACTTTCTGAGTCAAGGCGGATCCGGGGGTTTGAGGGACCCCCACTCTACAACGACCTGGCAGACCACTAACGGACATTCTCTGGTATTTAGATAAGATAGAATGTAAGTATTAAGAATAAGTGTTTTATTACAGGTAAAGCAGCATTGGGCATGGCCAACACTTGGATGGGTGACCACTAAGTCCATGAGAAACCAATGATGTCTCTGCTAAATGACAACGCCCTCTCTAGTTAGAGGGTTAAACACAACTAATAACTAATGACTTCGCCAGACAGGGCAGCAGTAGTTGTAAAAAATATAACTAGCTTAGAATTTATACCAAATTGAAATATCTAAATGACTATGTCCTATGTTACAGGGCTGCAGACATACGAAATGTACCAACGACTTTTCCCGACAGGGCAGAAAATGTTATACTGACTACGTCCTTTTGTTACAGGGCTGCAGATATATGCACACACAATATGTACTCATTCCTCACCACAAATCTTCCAAGGGCGCAATCAGGGCTCCGGCCATGTTTGCGTCCTGGCCCTCACTCTCTCCTGGCTATGGCCTTTGGCTAGCCATAACACCCGCTCCTTGAATCCGCAGGTGCAACATGCGGTACTGCAGCATTCCTACACCCGAATTCTCTCCGGTGGAGTGGTTTTTTAGTGGGTATTGTCAGTTTAGGGCGACCCCCACACTTGGCAGAGCTATCCCCTCTGTCGCCTGTAGATTGGGTTTTTCCACTCCACTCGAAAAAAAAAAAAAAAAAAAAAAAAAAACAACGTACCAGTAGCTGCATATGACCCACCAAACCACCGCTTCCATGAAGCGGACTACACCACCCTACTCAACCTTCACCCAACCTTCATCGCAGGAGATCTCAATGCGAAACATGCCCTCTGGCACAGCCGCACCAACAACCCCCGAGGCCGCGGGCTCTACCGCCTCATCAGCGGCAACCCCGCCCTCGTCGCGCACGGACCGAGAGGACCTACGTGTCATCCGGCTCGCGGCAGACCGGATGTTCTTGACATCATAATCACCAAGAACACACCATTTCATCTAGACCTCTCGGCGGTCAACGAGTTGGACTCCGACCATGACCCTGTCGTGGTGGATACAACCGAGACCGTATCAGCTCTGGTAACACCAGACTGGATAAATGAGATCGACTGGGACGCAGCCGTCCTAGACCTAAACCAAACCGTGGACCCGCGACCGCGCATCGATTCCATCGAAGCGCTGGAAGCGGCAGCCACGGCCTTCTCCCGCCAACTCCTGAATGTGGTACGCGCGCATACCTACCGCATCCCATCTAACAAACCTAACCCGAAAACCTTACCGAATGAACTCCGGCAGCTGCTAAAAGCCAAGGCAACCGTACGGAAGCTATGGCAGCGCTTCCGCCATCCCAGGATCCAAGCAGTGTACCAGCGGTTAAAATCCCTGGCTAGGCGCCTGCTTCGCGCGCACCGCAAAGCGGCCTGGGAACACACAATGGCACATATAAACCTGGAAGAGAAACAACCCTGGAGGATCATCCGATCCCTCAGGAAAGACAAAAGTCAGTTTCAGCATCCCATCCATGGCTCCCGTGGCAGACTCTCTTTTGAGCCCCAGGATAAAGCCACGGATTTCGCAGATTATCTGGAGTCCCAATTCGAACCCCGTGAAGACCCCCAGGATGAGGACTTTACTGAGCTCGTGGAAGCGACGGTAGACTACCTCTATGAGGAGCCCCCGCCGCCCCATGAGGAGATCCGCATTCCTTTAGTCACCCCGAAAGAGGTGGCTTACCAACTCAACCACCTAAAACCTAACAAAGCCCCTGGACATGACGGCGTTACGGCGCCTATGCTCCAGCACCTACCCAGAAAGGCCGTAATCCACCTGACGCGGATTTACAATGCATGCCTGCACCTACGTCACTTTCCAACATGTTGGAAGGAGGCGCGGGTGGTATGCATTTTGAAACCCGGCAAGGACCCGGTCTTCCCGTCAAGCTACAGATCTATAAGCTTACTTCCGATCGTCTCGAAAGTATTCGAGCGGTTACTCCTACCTCGCCTCACCCCTCTCTTCGAAGAGAGTCTCCTACTCCCGGATCATCAGTTTGGTTTCCGTACTGGACATTCCACAACCCTGCAGTTGCTGCGACTGGCTGAGAAGGCTGCCCTGGGCTTCCAGGACAACTTCAAAACAGTCGCGGTGCTCTTGGACGTGGAAAAGGCCTTCGCCACCACGTGGCATCAGGGACTCTTGTACAAGCTCAAGAACGCAGAAATTCCTCCCCCCCTACCTTCACCTGCTTAGTAGCTTCCTTCGGGACCGCACTTTCAGGGTGAGGGTGGAGGGGAGGCATTCCACAGTCAGACCCATAGCGGCGGGAGTGCCGGAAGGCAGCGTGCTGTCGCCGTTACTCTTTGCTGCCTACATGTCCGACTTCCCCACAGAACCCAGTACTGTTACGTGCCAGTATGCCGACGATGTCCTCATAATGGCGCGTAACAAGAACACCCGATATTGCTTCCCCCCGCTACAGAGACAGCTCCAGGCCATAGGCAGATGGAGTGAACAGTGGCGGATGGCCATCAGCCCGCAGAAGAGCTCAGCTCTACTGCTGGCTAAAGTCCGTGGCTGGCGACCGGAGAGGTCGCTAAGGCTGCGGCGGAGGCGGATCCCCTGGGTCCGCTCCGCCAAATACCTCGGAGTCCTCCTCGACCGCGGCCTTACGTTCACTCCACATGTCAGGGAGAAGGTCGGCTTGGGACACGCTGCCCTGCGGCAGTTGTTTCCCATCTTCCGCTCCACCATGCCTACACACCTAAAACTACGGCTGTACCGCGCAGTCATCCCGCCCCTGATGCTGTACGGCTGTGAGGTCTGGGGTTCGGTGGCTCGTTCCACCATCCGCAGGCTGCAGGCCGTGCAGAACAGGGCATTGAGGATGATATACGGCACAGACCGCAGATTCCCGTCCCACATTCTCCATTCCCACTCCGGAATCCCATACATAGTGGACGTTGTGCGAGAAAGAGCTCGCACAATATACACTAAACTTGCTCCCCACCCAAATCCCCAGGTGAACACTCTCGGTCTTTACGACCACACGCTACCAAGGAGACGCGTAAGCTACCGCCTTCCCAAGGACGCCTTGGGATGGTAGTTTTCCGGCCGCCTCTCCCTTTATTGTTCTACCCGCCAAGTTAAGCAGCATCGGGCATGGTCACGACTCGGACGGGTGACCATCCAGTCGTACTCCGACCAGATCTGCAACACTGGCTTCCCCCACTCCCTACCTATATCCCTTCATGTCTCCCCGCTAGCAGGCACTGCTTTCCTTGACAGCCCGCAAGCGGCTGGCCAAGGTAAGCAGCATCGGGCCTGGTCCCTCTCTGGGTGGGTGGCCACTCAGATAGGTAAGCCAGCCCGCGCCGGCTGCACAGAGGGAACACCCTGCCCAACTACTTTGACCTTGACAAAAACGCTTGCATAAGACTACATCTACTATATCACACGGGTAAATCCGCAAGAAAAGCGGATAGGTACCGTGGTGATTTGCCCCCGCCCGAGTACACTCGGGCGACTAGTTCCTGCTCCTGGCTCCTGGCTCCAACGTACCAGTAGTCGCTACTGAGAGACCACGGAGATGTACACGCCACTGATGATGCCTGCCGCAGACGCAGGCGAAACGTCTGGGGAACGAAGGGAGAAGCCCAGTGGACCACGGCCTACAAGCCCGGTTTTGTTTTCTATAAGTGATTCTAACACCGGCCGTGAAAGCCTTCGAACTTATGTAAGAAGTTTGTAGAACGGCTAGAGAAAGTCATGTGAGTGTAACACATCAGATTTTTTTAGACGAAACCTTTGATCAAATTCATTGTTGTTCTTATTATATTCGTTGTTTTTAAGGCAATTTACACAACTGTCGAGTGTGACGTACTGCTTTAGCGCTTCCTTTTCTACCGTTAATCATTCCTCCATCAATATCCAGAGCATACATCTGATGTCTCAGGCCGACTGGATGATGTTTCCACATCTTTAAACTTTGTCAACAATTGTTTGTTTTGTGAGGAGTGGTGCATGTGGCTTGCAGGGAATGTAAATGTTCAAGAAATCATAGCTTGTCCAGGTATACGTCGGTTGTTATGACTCGATGACTGAAGGAGTCCGTATTCCATGTACATAAGCTTCAGGTTTTCAGTCCCATAATACGGTAACAGCACATCATATTGGTATGAGTATATGAGGGTTTTTGAGATACACGGTACGCCCACTCCGATGTGTATCGGCTTGTTGAATGTAATCTGCCGTGATGCCATAGGGAAAACTGCTAGCTTAGGTCTCTCTCTCGTAGATATATATACGATAAATGTAGGCTTAGCAATCTGCTTTCCCAATATTTTCTCGTTTGTCACAAGGCTTATTATCCATTCGATTTCGTATCAAGGTTTTTCCAAACATAGCATTGTTGAAGAGGTTGTTTCAAAGTGATTTCTAGCCTGTTGACGCAGCTTGTTATTAAATGCTATTTAAGGTTTTAACCAACACGTTATGAGACTTTAGCACAGGATGGATTTTTGCCACCGTGTGAGAGCGCCTGTTTAACGCCATGTAATGCACAACATACTTCTTCCTGCTTCTTCACACTTGTCTTGAGTTCTTGGGTTTCATACTCTCAGGCAGGAATGAAGTTGTGTAGGATAGTCCACATCAACTTCCAATATACGAGCCCAAGAGGATCAACTTCTTCTAGTGTTTCTATATTAATACTCTCAGGAGAAATCCACTAGAATCCTCCATGACGTAGTGGATGCTGCATTGCCTATCCATATCGGTTATTTGCATCTTCGTAAGTGATACATCAAATTGCTCCATATAGGTGTTTTTAGCCTGGGCATATCGATGAGAAACCTGGCATAATCCTACACTTATGCCAGAATCCTCCATGAGAAGCTGCTCATAGTACCATTCTGCATTTCAAAACTTGTTTGTTGTTCTCTTTAATTGATAGGTGATTCTAAAGAGATGTTTTGTGCTGAATTCGAAAACGATCTCCATTTTCTCCCATCACGTCAGGTTTTCAAAATAGTTATCAATAGCTAGAAATGAAGCCAATCGTCTGTTAGTTTCTGTGGCCCTCGAATATTTCAGGTACCAGAACTTCAATTGTAAGATAGTTTTGGACATTTGATATACATATATACAAATAAACTTTAAGTTTTATTATTTGATCAGACAAAATATTGGAGTGTGTAGTTTGAAATAGAAGAAATGAAAGGTGAAGGAAGACACTCACTTATCTGGCCAAGGGATGGCCATGTACTGTTGCCACCAGCGACCTGCTACATACGCCACATAGAAGCCCAGTACAAATGAGAGAGGAATCAAGTTGATGAATGTATCACAGTAAACCACCATCTTCTCGAACAATCTGAAAACAAAATAATATTATTAGATAAGACGTTTATATCAACAATTTTATAGAATTTTTATTTTACTAATAATTGATATGCTGAGGAATAAAAGAGTTAAATGTAATTTTTCTTTAAAATGTGTGTTAAATGTGTATAAAATTATACAAAATATAAGTTTAAATGCAAAGCAAGATATAGGTATGCTGACAACTGGAAATGTCTCTGTGCAGATAAAAATAAAACATGCTTTTGACTATTGCATCATTACACTTAAAGTTCACCAATTTAATTTATGCCTAGCTTCAGCATTAACTGATCACCCCGTTTGTAGCTTTAAATTATGCACGCGCACGTGCACACCTATTAATGAACAGCATAACTCAAAAACCAAAAGTCATATAAATACCAAAATTAAATTCATCATTTTCAATATGAAAAAGTTCAAGTAAATTCGTCCTTTACAACATCATTTTACATCATGATGCTGCAACTTCGGTGAGTGCCAGAAAGCAGTGGACCACTCACAATTCGCAGGAGTCTTCTTGCAGCATGTAATACAGCTCGAAATTGAAAGCAAGTTTTGTCACACCTGAATACGGAAGTGCAAGCACTAAGGGTCCGAATTATGCATATTTACTGCCTGCATGGCAGGTGTGGTTTTCTCCAAAACATGATGGCGCACAAACGGGACCGCTCCCCCTGCCACTGCGCAATAACCATTAGCAAACAAAAGCCAAACCGGGTGAGAGGCAACACTGGAGACACTGCTTGCAAGTCGACAATTAAGGTAGCAGTAAGTGGCAACAGCCAGGGTTGCTTTCCAACCGCAAACCTTAAAGACAAACTGGTAGAAGAGTGGGGCAGGGTCAACATGTTCTTATCCGACGGCCAACCTACGCTTAGGTGACAGTTATCCCCAATACCCAGATTGTTAAGAAAGAACTGTTCTTTGTTTATTAATTGCCGGCAGGAGTGAAGGTTTACAGAGCGAGGCGGAATTTAATAACCTATTTCTTAAACTCTTGACTTCTAGTGGTAAACAGGCTAAGCATTACGGTGAGACATTCGATGCTTACAACTATTAGTGTTAAGTTGTTTTTCATAATTATATGCTCCAATTTGCAAACAAAATAATAAAACATCATCACATTGCAACTGTTCAAAAGCTTTCATTTGAATTATTTCAACCATTAGGTGAATCATTTTTCGACGTTTTAAAAATGGTCAGAGATGCTTGGAACCATTTTAGCGTTCCAGCCTGATTCAAGCTTTTGATTACGACGATGACGGTGGTGGTGGTGGTACTATAAGTGTTATATCCTTAAACTTACAACCGTTTAAAGTATGCGTTTTAAAAAGGCACTTTGAGTGCTGTTTATTTATTCGCCGATTTTTCCTCTTATTGTTGTCTTGAATATGCTACGCTGCTGACTTTAAAGTGAGCACCTGCATAGAAGGTAGTTTACCTTTTAATCTGCATCACCGCAAACATACCTTTAAAACTGATTCTAAAAATCTTATGTATTCCATTCACATGACTTTCTCTACATCGCTGTAACAAATTACTGTTAATAAACTTATTCTTCTATCTACTTTATCATAATCGAGATAAACATTAGCAGAAATTGTCTTCCTTGTAAATAGAAGGGGAATAAGGAAATATACTAGGCTAAAACGATAGTCAAATCTTTTAGATGCTAGTTGACAAGTAGTTGAAATCCGTTTCTATGCAAGGCCAGAAGTTTACACGCTTCTATATGAGAAGAGTTTAAGTATTTTAAATCTGAAACAAATAACAAGATATCAGAAATGACCAATCCCACGGTATACCTCTTGCGTATTTTAGCGTGATCTACATTTTTGTGCAGTAAGTTTTTATCAATCTCTTACGTTCACCAGTTACGCAAAATTCATTCAGAATAAAGAGATCTATTCCCAGATTATTCAAGATATGCATTTTGTTTGTAATATATCCTTAATATACGGTATTTTAATCAAAATCTTTAGAGCCAGTTTTGAGAAAATCAACATTTTCGAAATCTTTTCCATATAAAGGGTAGTTTGGAGTGGGGAAATTTTTCTTAAAATCTTCATATCTAATCCATGGAAGACATTAGACAAATACCAAGTTTGGAATTTTCGTTTTTGAGTTATCATATTCACAGACACATTTTTTTCTAAAAATACTTTTTTCGAATACAGGAAACCCTAAAACGTGTATTTCCGGTGAAATCTCAGTATCGAATTTTTGGGTGGAATGCAATACCTTCTCTGTAACACTATGTACATAGTACGTGTAGAGAAGGTAAAAATGGAAAGACTAATGCTAGCAATTTAGCAACTTACTGCCGATAATTTGTACATGTGCATTAGAAATTAAAAGGAATTGCTCAGAAAATCGCACATGTACACATGCAGCACATACTTGCGCTAGCGCTTGTGTTTTTAAACATCACTATTATTTAAAACTAAAAACAAATATTGAAATAATGCTTCATATTCTTAAAATCTAATGGCATTATTATTCTCAGTGTATATTTGTATCCACTTCTACATTAAGTTTAATTAAACTTGAAAATGCATTGGGATTAACTTGCAGGAAGTTGGTAACATTGCTTTTACAGAAGGATTTAGTCGCCTGCCTCTGGAGACTGTCAGATCAACAGTTGTTATTCGCCCGTAATGAGCTCAAACGGTGCCCATCTGGAGCTGACGCAAGCTTCAGAAAACTGCTGCCAGATCGCGCTATTCAAACTAGAGAACTAGAACACAGGTGTAGGAACAATGTTTAATCAATAATTACAATATGTAATAATTTTTTTTACTTTCTCTATGCGTACTATGTACATAGTGTATAGAGAAGGTATTGTATTGCACCCAAAAATTCCATACCGAGATTTCACCGCAAATACATGTTTTGGGTCCCCCTGAATCCAAAAAAGAAAACATTTTTAGAAAAAGGTCCTTGTGTATGTGGATAGCATAGCTCAAAAACAAAAAGCCGCTAAATACCAAACTTGATACTCCAACTACTCTTTACATGGAAAAAAAATCGAAAATTTTTATTTTTACAAAAATGGATCTAACGATTTGATTAATATATTAGTATATTCATACATTCTGGATGAATTTTGTGGAATTTTGCATAACTGGTAAACCGTAAGAAATAGACAAAAACTTACTTAACAAAAAATGTAGAGCTGGTTAAAATATATGCTTTATGTACATTTTTAATGGAGTTGCCGTTTTTTGAGACATTCCTTCTTATTGATTTTAGTTTTAAAATACTTATACTTTTCGATTATGAATTTTCCAACTCCTGGTCATATAAACTAAGGAAGTTCAGCCAGTTTTTTTTTCACAATCGCTTTAGCCTATGGTGCTCCCTTAATTCCCTTCTACTAACAAAGAAGCCAGTAATAAGACCATTTATGCTATTTTTTCTCGATTAGCATGAAGAATCATTTTTTAACAATAATTTGTTGCAGAGATAAAGAGAAAGTCATGCGAATTGAACACATCAGATTTTTAGTTTCTCTACACATACTACGTATATGTATACAGCCAAGATATTGTATTGCACCCAAAAATAGATACCGAGATTTCATCGGAAATATATGTTTTGAGAGCCGTTGAATCCAAAAATAAGCATTTTTAGAAAAATGTCGGTGTGTGTGTCTGTCTGTCAGCGTCTGTGGGCAGCATAGCTCAAAAACGAAAAGTCCGTTATACACCAAACTTGGTATTTAAGTTTTAGTATCTTCCAAGGATGCGACACGAATATTTTCAAGAAAATCCACCCACAACAAGTACCTATACTTGCATAGCATATTTTTCGAATTTTTTGTTTTCTCAAAAATGGCTCTGACGATTCTGATAAAAATATCATATATTAAAGATGTTTACATCGCAAATTAATTGCATATTTTGAATTTTCTGGCTTTGAAGACATTTTTAATCGGATGAATTTTCATCAATGTTGTATAATTAGTAAACCGAGATAGACAAAAACTTACCACACAAAAATGTAGAGCTCGTTAAAAGAAATAATTTATGTCAAATACAGTTTTTAGTGGAGTTGACTGTTTTCGAAATATCCCTTGTTATTGGTTTCAGATTTAAAATACTTAAAGCACTTTTCTCATACGGGAATTTGTTAACTTCTCGTCACGTAAAGAAATGAATTTTCAATGCCATAGCAATCACATTTTAAAACCTTTGATTGCCTGTTTAACCTAGTGTATTCCCTTATTTCCCTCCTACTTATAAGGAACTCAGTAATAAGAGCGTTTCTGTTAATGTATAGCTTAATTAGCATGAAGAAGTTTATTAAACTAATTTGTTACAGAGATGTAGAGAAAGTCATGTGAATGGAACACACCAGATATTTTTGCAATACGAATAATAATTAAACATGGCTTTACTATGTAAGTCATGATCATATCACAGATATTGAAAACTTGCAGCAAGGATGTGTGTGAACAAAACTTTACTAACTAATCGTATTTATACTAAGTTATTTGTTCAGCTAATTCAGATACATTTCCCTGGACATTTGTGTAAAGTATGAAAAACTGCAGGAAGAAACATTAAAGAAAGAAAATGCGTTTAAAGGAAAGGGTTCATTTTAATATTGGATGAGATCCAAATTTTAAGAAGCAGCCAATTAGAGTTATAAGTGCCCCAAATTCTAAAAGTAGGGAACATATGATCGAAGTATTTCTTCTTTCAAAATGACTCAAGTTAATTTTTTTAAACCTGAACGTCATTCGGTTGAATAAACTACTATTTACACGACCAATGCAGTATCGCCGTTACCTGTTTACACTTCTAAACAAAATAATAAGAAACTTATAGCTTTGTTCCGGGTCAAGAATTTCTAATCAATTAACCTATCTTTCTTCCTATTTTTAATTCAGAGAAAACAAATGTGTTTCTGGGTCTCCTGGTTCTAAGAGTCCCTGGATTTGCTGAAAATAATCTTGTAGCCCAGCTGTAGGTAGGCCTCTTTTGTTTCTTCGAATCCTGTTTATTTTGGCTAATTCTTTATTTTCTGCATGAGTAATTTAAGCCTCTAATAACTTAATTCATTTAAAAGTTTAAAAGTTATAAAAGATCACTACATGTAAATCTTGCAACAATAGTTACACACAATAGGAAATAATAATACCTGTATTGTGGCGAATATAAAAAAAATCGGATGTGTTCCATTCCACCTGTTCTGCAAAAGGGATTATACTTATCGAGATAAGCATTAGCAGAAATGTTCTTACTATTTGATTCCGTGCAAGTAAAAAGGAATACGACTAAAGCGATAATAATATATTTTAAAAGCTATGTGAACAATTGAAGTTCGGTTCGCTTTGCAAGGCCAGCAATACACAAAAGCGAGATGTAAGGAAAAGTAACTTCGTTTGAGAAGAGTTACGGTTTGAATGTGAAAGGACTATCTTGGAAACGATCAACTCTAAAACAAAATGCATATGACATAAACTGCGTGTTTTAACAAAATCTACGTTTTTTGTGTAGTAGGTTCTTGTCTATTTCTTAGTTTACGAGTTATGCAAAACTTGTCCATAAGGAACAGCACTTCTGAAGCTATCGCCACAAAATTCAAGGCACACATTTTAGTTATGACGTAAACATCTATAATATACGATATTTTAATCGTAAGAGCCATTATTGAAAACACATTTTCAAAAACATTTTCGTGTAAAGGGTAGTTTGGGGTAGTTGGATTTTCTTGAATATCATCGTGTGGCATACTTGGATTGAAATTAATTGGTATTTTAGTTTTTGAGCTTTGCTGTCCACAGACACACACGAACCTTTTTCTAAAAATGCATTATTTGGTATCAGGAGACCTCAAAACATATTTCCGGTGAAATCTCGGTATAGAATACAATACCTTCTCTATATGCTATGTAAATAGTACGCGTAGAAAAAGTAAAAATCAGCCTCTACCTGCAGAGCTGATTTTGTTACATTATTATTTTTTTTTTTTTTTTTTTTTTTTTTTGATGGCCTGGGATCCAATCTTCCAAAATATTATCCTCTTTTTCTAAAACGTTTACAACATGGAAGACATTTTGTACTAAATTTTGGAGTGTTTTAATATTAATCGGAAATCTTTTATTATATGCCAGGCATCTTTGTAAATAATTTCAATGCTTTTATCTGAAGAAAAGAAAGAGAAATGTGAACACTCTAATATATATATATATATATAAATATATATATATATTTTATCATATTTTCCGTTATGTATTATAGTATTCATTGCTGTCCATGTTAGGTTACTCATTATATATAATGATAATAATAAAATAATAATAATAATTTATTTCACCATTTGGAATACATACAATGTAATAGGTTTCGTAAGCAAGTCATTAAAATGCATATAGTTAAATATTCTTATATGCTGTAAAAAATAAGTCGTTTAATTCTGTTTTAACACTAATATTAAAAGTATTTGTATTTACAATTTGTCTTACATTCAAAGATAGTTTATTATTTAATTTTACTCCAAGATAAAGATGAGTGTTAAGAGATTTCTGTAACCGAAACTTAGAGGTACCATGTAATTTCTACCGCTTGTATCATGGTTATGTATGTCAGAGAAAAGTAACTCATCTGTCTTTTGGAGATGAACTAACTTCAAGCATGCAAATACATACAAAGATGCACAGTTAAAATTCCAAATTCTTTAAAAATAGGTTTACAATGTTGGCGAGCATCACAATTTGTTTAAGAAGCTTCTTCTGGAGCAAAAATACTTGGATGGCTTCCCCACTGCTACCCCAGAGCAAAATACCATAGTTTAAATGGCAATGACAGACCGTCAATAAAGTGCTAATAGAAACTCACATCCTGAGTCTTCTTAAGACAAATAAAACATTAGACAACTTTTAGGATATTTCCATTATATGGAATTTCCAGGAAAGATTGTTGTCCAACCATATTCCGGGAAGTTTAGCTTTTTGCTCTCTACTTTGTTTATCTTTAAAACTAAATAAGATAGTTTGTGCTTTTTCTTTATTCATATGCAAGCAAACCAATCAGAAATTTGATATAAAGTATTGGACCCATCAAAAGTATTTAATATATAGAGCAGGTGGCCCTCTGTAGTGTTATGATCCACACATACGTGGTTGCTGTTCAAGGGCAAGTGAGCAGCTGGTCACGTTTTTCAAGATTCACATGTGGCCCGGCTTACACGCTTACAATTACATTAAATTATAATTTATGTATTCATACAGTTAGCCCTTTGGGTTTGCTACAACCACTGAAGTAGCCAATAATATGTGACTGACGCACTAAAATGCAGACTGTATTCTGCGCACGCGTTGAGACGCACAGAGATGCGTTTAAGATCCCAGAGCTCTATCCAGGTACATACAACGTGTCGTGGAAACACCAATCTGTGTTTAAGAACCCAAGGCTCTTTCCAACTACATATAACGTGTCGAGGAAACACCAGTCTGTGTTTAAGAACCCAGAGCTCTTTCCAGGTACATATAACGTGTCGTGGAAACACCAGTCTGTGTTTAAGAACCCAGAGCTCTTTCCAGGTACATATAACGTGTCGTGGAAACACCAATCTGCGTTTAAGAACCCAGAGCTCTTTCCAGGTACATATAACGTGTCGTGGAAACACCAGTCTGTGTTTAAGAACCCAGAGATCTTTCCAGGTACATATAACGTGTCGAGGAAACACCAATCTGCGTTTAAGAGCCCAGAGCTCTTTCCAGGTACATATAACGTGTCGTGGAAACATCAATCTGCGTTTAAGAACCCAGAGTTCTTTCCAGGTACATATAACGTGTCGTGGAAACACCAATCTGCCTTTAAAAACCCAGAGCTCTTTCCAGGTATACATAACGTGTCGTGGCAACACCAATCTGCGTTTAAGAACCCAGAGTTCTTTCCAGGTACATATAACGTGTCGAGGAATTACCAGTCTGTGTTTAAGAACCCAGAGCTCTTTCCAGGTAATTACAACGTATGTTTGAAAACCTAATCAGTGTTTAAGATCCCAAGGCTCTTTCCAGGTACATATAACGTGTCGAGGAAACACCAGTCTGTGTTTAAGAACCCAGAGCTCTTTCCAGGTACATAGAGCGTGTCGAGGAAACACCAGTCTGTGTTTAAGATCCCAAGGCTCTTTCCAAGTACATATAACGTGTCGTGGAAACACCAATCTGCGTTTAAGAACCCTGAGCTCTTCCCAAGTACATATAACGTGTCGAGGAAACACCAGTCTGTGTTTAAGATCCCAAGGCTCTTTCCAGGTACATATAACGTGTCGAGGAAACACCAATCTGTGTTTAAGATCCCAAGGCTCTTTCAAGGTACATATAACCTGTCGAGGAAACACCAGTCTGTGTTTAAGAACCCAGAGCTCTTTCCAAGTACATATAACGTGTCGTGGAAACACCAGTCTGTGTTTAAGAACCCAGAGCTCTTTCCAGGTACATACAACGTATGTTTGAAACACCAATCTGTGTTTAGGATCCCAAGGCTCTTTCCAGGTACATATAACGTGTCGAGGAACCACCAGTCTGCGTTTAAGAACCCAGGGCTCTTTCCAAGTACATATAGCGTGTCGAGGAAACACCAGTCTGTGTTTAAGATCCCAAGGCTCTTTCCAAGTACATATAACGTGTCGAAGATACACCACTCTGTGTTTAAGAATCCAGAGCTCTTTCCAAGTACATATAACGTGTCGTGGAAACACCAGTCTGTGTTTAAGAACCCAGAGCTCTTTCCAGGTACATATAACGTGTCGAGGAAACACCAGTCTGTGTTTAAGATCCCAAGGCTCTTTCCAAGTACATATAACGTGTCGAAGATACACCACTCTGTGTTTAAGAACCCAGAGCTCTTTCCAAGTACATATAACGTGTCGTGGAAACACCAGTCTGTGTTTAAGAACCCAGAGCTCTTTCCAGGTACATATAACGTGTCGAGGAAACACCAGTCTGTGTTTAAGAACCCAGAGCTCTTTCCAAGTACATATAACGTGTCGAGGAAACACCAGTCTGTGTTTAAGAACCCAGAGCTCTTTCCACGTACATACAACGTATGTTTGAAACAACAATCTGTGTTTAAGATCCCAAGGCTCTTTCCAGGTACATATAACGTGTCGAGGAAACACCAGTGTGTGTTTAAGAACCCAGAGCTCTTTCCAAGTACATATAACGTGTCGTGGAATCACCAATCTGTGTTTAAGAACCCAGAGGTCTTTCCAGGCACATATAACGTGTCGTGGAAACACCAATCTGTGTTTAAGAACCCAGAGCTCTTTCCAGGTACATAAAACATGTCGAGGAAGCACCAGTTTGTGTTTAAGAACCCAGAGCTCTTTCCAAGTACATATAACGTGTCGAGGAAACACCAGTCTGTGTTTAAGAACCCAGAGCTCTTTCCAGGTACATATAACGTGTCGAGGAAACACCAGTTTGTGTTTAAGAACCCAGAGCTCTTTCCAAGTACATATAACGTGTCGTGGAAACAACAATCTGCGTTTAAGAACCCAGAGCTCTTTCCAGGTACATATAACGTGTCGAGGAAACACCAATCTGCGTTTAAGAACCCAGAGCTCTTTCCAGGTACATATAACGTGTCGTGGAAACACCAATGTGTGTTTAAGATCCCAGAGCTCTTTCCAGGTACATACAACGTGTCGAGGAAACACTAGTTTGTGTTTAAGAACCCAGAGCTCTTTCCAAGTACATACAACGTGTCGAGGAAACACCAGTCTGTGTTTAAGAACCCAGAGCTCTTTCCAGGTACATATAACGTGTCTAGGAAACAGCAGTCTGTGTTTGAGAACCCAGAGCCCTTTCCAAGTACTTATCACGTGTCGTGGAAACTCCAATCTGCGTTTAAGAACCCAGAATTCTTTGCAGGTATATATAACGTGTCGAGGAAACACCAGTCTGTGTTTACGAACCCAGAGCTCTTTCCAGGAACATATAACGTGTCATGGAAACACCACTCTGTGTATAAGAACCCAGAGCTCTTTCCAAGTACATATAACGTGCCGTGGAAACACCAGTCTGTGTTTAAGAAGCCAGAGCTCTTTCCAGGTACATATAACGTGCAGTGGAAACACCAATCTGCGTTTAAGAACCCAGAGCTCTTTCCAGGTACATATAACGTGTCGTGGAAACACCAGTCATGTTTAAGACTCCCAGAGATCTTTCCAGGCACATATAATGTGTCGAGGTAACACCAATCTGCGTTTAAGAACCCAGAGCTCTTTCCAGGTACATATAACGTGTCGAGGAAACACCAGTCTGTGTTTACGAACCCAGAGCTCTTTCCAGGTACATATAACGTGTCATGGAAACACCACTCTGTGTATAAGAACCCAGAGCTCTTTCCAAGTACATATAAAGTGCCGTGGAAACACCAGTCTGTGTTTAAGAAGCCAGAGCTCTTTCCAAGTACATATAACGTGTCGTGGAAACACCAATCTGCGTTTAAGAACCCAGAGCTCTTTCCAGGTAGATATAACGTGTCGTGGAAACACCAGTCATGTTTAAGAACCCAGAGATATTTCCAGGCACATATAATGTGTCGAGGAAACACCAATCTGCGTTTAAGAACCCAGAGCTCTTTCCAGGTACATATAACGTGTCGAGGAAACACCAGTCTGTGTTTAAGAACCCAGAGCTCTTTCCAGGTACATATAACGTGACGAGGAAACACCAATGTGCGTTTAAGAACCCAGAGCTCTTTCCAGGTACATATAACGTGTCGAGGAAACAACAGTCTGTGTTTAAGAACCCAGAGCTCTTTCCAAGTACATATAACGTGTCGAGGAAACACCAGTCTGTGTTTAAGAACCCAGAGCTCTTTCCAAGTACATATAACGTGTCGAGGAAACACCAATCTGCGTTTAAGAACCCAGAGCTCTTTCCAGGTACATATAACGTGTCGAGGAAACACCAGTCTGTGTTTAAAAACCCAGAGCTCTTTCCAGGTACATATAACGTGTCGTGGAAACACCAATCTGAGTTTAAGAACCCAGAGCTCTTTCCAGGTACAATTAACGTGTCAAGGAAACACCAATCTGCGTTTAAGAACCGAGAGCTCTTTCCAGGTACATATAACGTGTCGTGGAAACACCAATCTGCCTTTAAGAACCCAGAGCTCTTTCCAGGTACATATAACGTGTCGTGGAAACACCAGTCTGTGTTTAAGAACCCAGAGCTCTTTCCAGGTACATATAACGTGTCGTGGAAACACCAATCTGCGTTTTAGAACCCAGAGCTCTTTCCAGGTACATATAACGTGTCGAGGAAACACCAGTCTGTGTTTAAGAACCCAGAGCTCTTTACAGGTACATATAACGTGTCGAGGAAACACCAATATGTGTTTAGGATCCCAAGGCTCTTTCCAGGTACATATAACGTGTCGAGGAAACACCAATCTGCGTTTAAGAATCCAGAGCTCTTTCCAGGTACATATAACGTGTCGTGGAAACACCAATCTGCGTTTAACAACCCAGAGCTCTTTCCAGGTACATATAACGTATCGAGGAAACACCTTAGGCTCTTTCCAGCTACATATAACCTGTCGAGGAAACACCAGTCTGTGTTTAAGAACCCAGAGCTCTTTCCAAGTACATATAACGTGTCGTGGAAACACCAGTCTGTGTTTAAGAACCCAGAGCTTTTTCCAGTTACATACAACGTATGTTTGAAACACCAATCTGTGTTTAAGATCCCAAGGCTCTTTCCAGGTACATATAACGTGTCGAGGAAACGCCAGTCTGTGTTTAACAACCCAGAGCTCTTTCCAGGTACATATAACGTGTCGAGGAAACACGTTAGGCTCTTTCCAGGCACATATAACGTGTCGCGGAAACACCAGTCTGTGTTTAAGAACCCAGAGCTCTTTCCAGGTACATACAACGTGTCGAGGAAACACCAGTTTGTGTTTAAGAACCCAGAGCTCTTTCCAAGTACATATAACGTGTCGTGGAAACACCAATCTGCGTTTAAGAACCCAGAGCTCTTTCCAGGTACATATAACGTGTCGAGGAAACACCAATCTGTGTTTAAGAGCCCAGAGCTCTTTCCAGGCAAATATAACGTGTCGTGGAAACACAAATCTGTGTTTAAGATCCCAGAGCTCTTTCCAGGTACATACAACGTGTCGAGGAAACACTAGTTTGTGTTTAAGAACCCAGAGCTCTTTCCAAGTACATATAACGTGTCGAGGAAACACCAGTCTGTGTTTAACAACCCAGAGCTCTTTCCAGGTACATATAACGTGTCTAGGAAACAGCAGTCTGTGTTTAAGAACCCAGAGCCCTTTCCAAGTACTTATCACGTGTCGTGGAAACTCCAATTTGCGTTTAAGAACCCAGAGTTCTTTCCAGGTACATATAACGTGTCATGGAAACACCAGTCTGTGTTTAAGAACCCAGAGCTCTTTCCAGGTACATATAACGTGTCGAGGAAACACCAGTCTGTGTTTAAAAACCCAGAGCTCTTTCCAGGTACATATAACGTGCCGTGGAAACACCAGTCTGTGTTTACGAACCCAGAGCTCTTTCCAAGTACACATAACGTGCCGTGGAAACACCAGTCTGTGTTTAAGAAGCCAGAGCTCTTTCCAGGTACATACAACGTGTCGTGGAAACACCAATCTGCGTTTAAGAACCCAGAGCTCTTTCCAGGTACATATAACGTGTCGAGGAAACACCAGTCTGTGTTTAAGAACCCAGAGCTCTTTCCAGGTACATATAACGTGACGAGGAAACACCAATGTGCGTTTAAGAACCCAGAGCTTTTTTCCAGGTACATATAACGTGTCGAGGAAACACCAGTCTGTGTTTAAGAACCCAAGGCTCTTTCCAAGTACATAGAGCGTGTCGAGGAAACACCAGTCTGTGTTTAAGAACCCAGAGCTCTTTCCAAGTACATATAACGTGTCGAGGAAACACCAATCTGCGTTTAAGAACCCAGAGCTCTTTCCAGGTACATATAACGTGTCGAGGAAACACCAGTCTGTGTTTAAAAACCCAGAGCTCTTTCCAGGTACATATAACGTGTCGTGGAAACACCAATCTGCGTTTAAGAACCCAGAGCTCTTTCCAGGTACATATAACGTGTCAAGCAAACACCAATCTGAGTTTAAGAACCCAGAGCTCTTTCCAGGTACATATAACGTGTCGTGGAAACACCAGTCTGTGTTTAAGAACCCAGAGCTCTTTCCAGGTACATATAACGTGTCGTGGAAACACCAATGTGTGTTTAAGATCCCAGAGCTCTTTCCAGGTACATACAACGTGTCGAGGAAACACTAGTTTGTGTTTAAGAACCCAGAGCTCTTTCCAAGTACATACAACGTGTCGAGGAAACACCAGTCTGTGTTTAAGAACCCAGAGCTCTTTCCAGGTACATATAACGTGTCTAGGAAACAGCAGTCTGTGTTTGAGAACCCAGAGCCCTTTCCAAGTACTTATCACGTGTCGTGGAAACTCCAATCTGCGTTTAAGAACCCAGAATTCTTTGCAGGTACATATAACGTGTCGAGGAAACACCAGTCTGTGTTTACGAACCCAGAGCTCTTTCCAGGTACATATAACGTGTCATGGAAACACCACTCTGTGTATAAGAACCCAGAGCTCTTTCCAAGTACATATAACGTGCCGTGGAAACACCAGTCTGTGTTTAAGAAGCCAGAGCTCTTTCCAGGTACATATAACGTGTCGTGGAAACACCAATCTGCGTTTAAGAACCCAGAGCTCTTTCCAGGTACATATAACGTGTCGTGGAAACACCAGTCATGTTTAAGACTCCCAGAGATCTTTCCAGGCACATATAATGTGTCGAGGTAACACCAATCTGCGTTTAAGAACCCAGAGCTCTTTCCAGGTACATATAACGTGTCGAGGAAACACCAGTCTGTGTTTACGAACCCAGAGCTCTTTCCAGGTACATATAACGTGTCATGGAAACACCACTCTGTGTATAAGAACCCAGAGCTCTTTCCAAGTACATATAAAGTGCCGTGGAAACACCAGTCTGTGTTTAAGAAGCCAGAGCTCTTTCCAAGTACATATAACGTGTCGTGGAAACACCAATCTGCGTTTAAGAACCCAGAGCTCTTTCCAGGTAGATATAACGTGTCGTGGAAACACCAGTCATGTTTAAGAACCCAGAGATATTTCCAGGCACATATAATGTGTCGAGGAAACACCAATCTGCGTTTAAGAACCCAGAGCTCTTTCCAGGTACATATAACGTGTCGAGGAAACACCAGTCTGTGTTTAAGAACCCAGAGCTCTTTCCAGGTACATATAACGTGACGATTAAACACCAATGTGCGTTTAAGAACCCAGAGCTCTTTCCAGGTACATATAACGTGTCAAGGAAACAACAGTCTGTGTTTAAGAACCCAGAGCTCTTTCCAAGTACATATAACGTGTCGAGGAAACACCAGTCTGTGTTTAAGAACCCAGAGCTCTTTCCAAGTACATATAACGTGTCGAGGAAACACCAATCTGCGTTTAAGAACCCAGAGCTCTTTCCAGGTACATATAACGTGTCGAGGAAACACCAGTCTGTGTTTAAAAACCCAGAGCTCTTTCCAGGTACATATAACGTGTCGTGGAAACACCAATCTGAGTTTAAGAACCCAGAGCTCTTTCCAGGTACAATTAACGTGTCAAGGAAACACCAATCTGCGTTTAAGAACCGAGAGCTCTTTCCAGGTACATATAACGTGTCGTGGAAACACCAATCTGCCTTTAAGAACCCAGAGCTCTTTCCAGGTACATATAACGTGTCGTGGAAACACCAGTCTGTGTTTAAGAACCCAGAGCTCTTTCCAGGTACATATAACGTGTCGTGGAAACACCAATCTGCGTTTTAGAACCCAGAGCTCTTTCCAGGTACATATAACGTGTCGAGGAAACACCAGTCTGTGTTTAAGAACCCAGAGCTCTTTACAGGTACATATAACGTGTCGAGGAAACACCAATATGTGTTTAGGATCCCAAGGCTCTTTCCAGGTACATATAACGTGTCGAGGAAACACCAATCTGCGTTTAAGAATCCAGAGCTCTTTCTAGGTACATATAACGTGTCGTGGAAACACCAATCTGCGTTTAACAACCCAGAGCTCTTTCCAGGTACATATAACGTATCGAGGAAACACCTTAGGCTCTTTCCAGCTACATATAACCTGTCGAGGAAACACCAATCTGCGTTTAAGAACCCAGAGCTCTTTCCAGGTACATATAACGTGTCGTGGAAACACCAGTCTGTGTTTAAGAACCCAGAGATCTTTCCAGGTACATATAACGTGTCGAGGAAACACCAATCTGCGTTTAAGAGCCCAGAGCTCTTTCCAGGTACATATAACGTGTCGTGGAAACACCAATCTGCGTTTAAGAACCCAGAGTTCTTTCCAGGTACATATAACGTGTCGTGGAAACACCAATCTGCCTTTAAAAACCCAGAGCTCTTTCCAGGTATACATAACGTGTCGTGGCAACACCAATCTGCGTTTAAGAACCCAGAGTTCTTTCCAGGTACATATAACGTGTCGAGGAATCACCAGTCTGTGTTTAAGAACCCAGAGCTCTTTCCAGGTACATATAACGTGTCATGGAAACACCAGTCTGTGTTTACGAACCCAGAGCTCTTTCCAGGTACATATAACGTGCCGTGGAAACACCAGTCTGTGTTTACGAACCCAGAGCTCTTTCCAAGTACACATAACGTGCCGTGGAAACACCAGTCTGTGTTTAAGAAGCCAGAGCTCTTTCCAGGTACATACAACGTGTCGTGGAAACACCAATCTGCGTTTAAGAACCCAGAGCTCTTTCCAGGTACATATAACGTGTCGAGGAAACACCAGTCTGTGTTTAAGAACCCAGAGCTCTTTCCAGGTACATATAACGTGACGAGGAAACACCAATGTGCGTTTAAGAACCCAGAGCTTTTTTCCAGGTACATATAACGTGTCGAGGAAACACCAGTCTGTGTTTAAGAACCCAAGGCTCTTTCCAAGTACATAGAGCGTGTCGAGGAAACACCAGTCTGTGTTTAAGAACCCAGAGCTCTTTCCAAGTACATATAACGTGTCGAGGAAACACCAATCTGCGTTTAAGAACCCAGAGCTCTTTCCAGGTACATATAACGTGTCGAGGAAACACCAGTCTGTGTTTAAAAACCCAGAGCTCTTTCCAGGTACATATAACGTGTCGTGGAAACACCAATCTGCGTTTAAGAACCCAGAGCTCTTTCCAGGTACATATAACGTGTCAAGGAAACACCAATCTGAGTTTAAGAACCCAGAGCTCTTTCCAGGTACATATAACGTGTCGTGGAAACACCAATCTGCGTTTAAGAACCCAGAGCTCTTTCCAGGTACATATAACGTGTCGTGGAAACACCAGTCTGTGTTTAAGAACCCAGAACTCTTTCCAGGTACATATAACGTGTCGTGGAAACACCAGTCTGTGTTTAAGAACCCAGAGCTCTTTCCAGGTACATATAACGTGTCGTGGAAACACCAATCTGCGTTTAAGAACCCAGAGCTCTTTCCAGGTACATATAACGTGTCGTGGAAACACCAGTCTGTGTTTAAGAACCCAGAGATCTTTCCAGGTACATATAACGTGTCGAGGAAACACCAATCTGCGTTTAAGAGCCCAGAGCTCTTTCCAGGTACATATAACGTGTCGTGGAAACACCAATCTGCGTTTAAGAACCCAGAGTTCTTTCCAGGTACATATAACGTGTCGTGGAAACACCAATCTGCCTTTAAAAACCCAGAGCTCTTTCCAGGTATACATAACGTGTCGTGGCAACACCAATCTGCGTTTAAGAACCCAGAGTTCTTTCCAGGTACATATAACGTGTCGAGGAATCACCAGTCTGTGTTTAAGAACCCAGAGCTCTTTCCAGGTAATTACAACGTATGTTTGAAAACCTAATCAGTGTTTAAGATCCCAAGGCTCTTTCCAGGTACATATAACGTGTCGAGGAAACACCAGTCTGTGTTTAAGAACCCAGAGCTCTTTCCAGGTACATAGAGCGTGTCGAGGAAACACCAGTCTGTGTTTAAGATCCCAAGGCTCTTTCCAAGTACATATAACGTGTCGTGGAAACACCAATCTGCGTTTAAGAACCCTGAGCTCTTCCCAAGTACATATAACGTGTCGAGGAAACACCAGTCTGTGTTTAAGATCCCAAGGCTCTTTCCAGGTACATATAACGTGTCGAGCAAACACCAATCTGTGTTTAAGATCCCAAGGCTCTTTCAAGGTACATATAACCTGTCGAGGAAACACCAGTCTGTGTTTAAGAACCCAGAGCTCTTTCCAAAAACATATAACGTGTCGTGGAAACACCAGTCTGTGTTTAGGAACCCAGAGCTCTTTCCAGGTACATACAACGTATGTTTGAAACACCAATCTGTGTTTAGGATCCCAAGGCTCTTTCCAGGTACATATAACGTGTCGAGGAACCACCAGTCTGCGTTTAAGACCCCAGGGCTCTTTCCAAGTACATATAGCGTGTCGAGGAAACACCAGTCTGTGTTTAAGATCCCAAGGCTCTTTCCAAGTACATATAACGTGTCGAAGATACACCACTCTGTGTTTAAGAACCCAGAGCTCTTTCCAAGTACATATAACGTGTCGTGGAAACACCAGTCTGTGTTTAAGAACCCAGAGCTCTTTCCAGGTACATATAACGTGTCGAGGAAACACCAGTCTGTGTTTAAGATCCCAAGGCTCTTTCCAAGTACATATAACGTGTCGAAGATACACCACTCTGTGTTTAAGAACCCAGAGCTCTTTCCAAGTACATATAACGTGTCGTGGAAACACCAGTCTGTGTTTAAGAACCCAGAGCTCTTTCCAGGTACATATAACGTGTCGAGGAAACACCAGTCTGTGTTTAAGAACCCAGAGCTCTTTCCAAGTACATATAACGTGTCGAGGAAACACCAGTCTGTGTTTAAGAACCCAGAGCTCTTTCCACGTACATACAACGTATGTTTGAAACAACAATCTGTGTTTAAGATCCCAAGGCTCTTTCCAGGTACATATAACGTGTCGAGGAAACACCAGTGTGTGTTTAAGAACCCAGAGCTCTTTCCAAGTACATATAACGTGTCGTGGAATCACCAATCTGTGTTTAAGAACCCAGAGGTCTTTCCAGGCACATATAACGTGTCGTGGAAACACCAATCTGTGTTTAAGAACCCAGAGCTCTTTCCAGGTACATAAAACATGTCGAGGAAGCACCAGTTTGTGTTTAAGAACCCAGAGCTCTTTCCAAGTACATATAACGTGTCGAGGAAACACCAGTCTGTGTTTAAGAAACCAGAGCTCTTTCCAGGTACATATAACGTGTCGAGGAAACACCAGTTTGTGTTTAAGAACCCAGAGCTCTTTCCAAGTACATATAACGTGTCGTGGAAACAACAATCTGCGTTTAAGAACCCAGAGCTCTTTCCAGGTACATATAACGTGTCGAGGAAACACCAATCTGCGTTTAAGAACCCAGAGCTCTTTCCAGGTACATATAACGTGTCGTGGAAACACCAATGTGTGTTTAAGATCCCAGAGCTCTTTCCAGGTACATACAACGTGTCGAGGAAACACTAGTTTGTGTTTAAGAACCCAGAGCTCTTTCCAAGTACATACAACGTGTCGAGGAAACACCAGTCTGTGTTTAAGAACCCAGAGCTCTTTCCAGGTACATATAACGTGTCTAGGAAACAGCAGTCTGTGTTTGAGAACCCAGAGCCCTTTCCAAGTACTTATCACGTGTCGTGGAAACTCCAATCTGCGTTTAAGAACCCAGAGTTCTTTGCAGGTACATATAACGTGTCGAGGAAACACCAGTCTGTGTTTACGAACCCAGAGCTCTTTCCAGGTACATATAACGTGTCATGGAAACACCACTCTGTGTATAAGAACCCAGAGCTCTTTCCAAGTACATATAACGTGCCGTGGAAACACCAGTCTGTGTTTAAGAAGCCAGAGCTCTTTCCAGGTACATATAACGTGTCGTGGAAACACCAATCTGCGTTTAAGAACCCAGAGCTCTTTCCAGGTACATATAACGTGTCGTGGAAACACCAGTCATGTTTAAGACTCCCAGAGATCTTTCCAGGCACATATAATGTGTCGAGGTAACACCAATCTGCGTTTAAGAACCCAGAGCTCTTTCCAGGTACATATAACGTGTCGAGGAAACACCAGTCTGTGTTTACGAACCCAGAGCTCTTTCCAGGTACATATAACGTGTCATGGAAACACCACTCTGTGTATAAGAACCCAGAGCTCTTTCCAAGTACATATAAAGTGCCGTGGAAACACCAGTCTGTGTTTAAGAAGCCAGAGCTCTTTCCAAGTACATATAACGTGTCGTGGAAACACCAATCTGCGTTTAAGAACCCAGAGCTCTTTCCAGGTAGATATAACGTGTCGTGGAAACACCAGTCATGTTTAAGAACCCAGAGATATTTCCAGGCACATATAATGTGTCGAGGAAACACCAATCTGCGTTTAAGAACCCAGAGCTCTTTCCAGGTACATATAACGTGTCGAGGAAACACCAGTCTGTGTTTAAGAAGCCAGAGCTCTTTCCAGGTACATATAACGTGACGAGGAAACACCAATGTGCGTTTAAGAACCCAGAGCTCTTTCCAGGTACATATAACGTGTCGAGGAAACAACAGTCTGTGTTTAAGAACCCAGAGCTCTTTCCAAGTACATATAACGTGTCGAGGAAACACCAGTCTGTGTTTAAGAACCCAGAGCTCTTTCCAAGTACATATAACGTGTCGAGGAAACACCAATCTGCGTTTAAGAACCCAGAGCTCTTTCCAGGTACATATAACGTGTCGAGGAAACACCAGTCTGTGTTTAAAAACCCAGAGCTCTTTCCAGGTACATATAACGTGTCGTGGAAACACCAATCTGAGTTTAAGAACCCAGAGCTCTTTCCAGGTACAATTAACGTGTCAAGGAAACACCAATCTGCGTTTAAGAACCGAGAGCTCTTTCCAGGTACATATAACGTGTCGTGGAAACACCAATCTGCCTTTAAGAACCCAGAGCTCTTTCCAGGTACATATAACGTGTCGTGGAAACACCAGTCTGTGTTTAAGAACCCAGAGCTCTTTCCAGGTACATATAACGTGTCGTGGAAACACCAATCTGCGTTTTAGAACCCAGAGCTCTTTCCAGGTACATATAACGTGTCGAGGAAACACCAGTCTGTGTTTAAGAACCCAGAGCTCTTTACAGGTACATATAACGTGTCGAGGAAACACCAATATGTGTTTAGGATCCCAAGGCTCTTTCCAGGTACATATAACGTGTCGAGGAAACACCAATCTGCGTTTAAGAATCCAGAGCTCTTTCCAGGTACATATAACGTGTCGTGGAAACACCAATCTGCGTTTAACAACCCAGAGCTCTTTCCAGGTACATATAACGTGTCGAGGAAACACGTTAGGCTCTTTCCAGCTACATATAACCTGTCGAGGAAACACCAGTCTGTGTTTAAGAACCCAGAGCTCTTTCCAAGTACATATAACGTGTCGTGGAAACACCAGTCTGTGTTTAAGAACCCAGAGCTTTTTCCAGTTACATACAACGTATGTTTGAAACACCAATCTGTGTTTAAGATCCCAAGGCTCTTTCCAGGTACATATAACGTGTCGAGGAAACGCCAGTCTGTGTTTAACAACCCAGAGCTCTTTCCAGGTACATATAACGTGTCGAGGAAACACGTTAGGCTCTTTCCAGGCACATATAACGTGTCGCGGAAACACCAGTCTGTGTTTAAGAACCCAGAGCTCTTTCCAGGTACATACAACGTGTCGAGGAAACACCAGTTTGTGTTTAAGAACCCAGAGCTCTTTCCAAGTACATATAACGTGTCGTGGAAACACCAATCTGCGTTTAAGAACCCAGAGCTCTTTCCAGGTACATATAACGTGTCGAGGAAACACCAATCTGTGTTTAAGAGCCCAGAGCTCTTTCCAGGCAAATATAACGTGTCGTGGAAACACAAATCTGTGTTTAAGATCCCAGAGCTCTTTCCAGGTACATACAACGTGTCGAGGAAACACTAGTTTGTGTTTAAGAACCCAGAGCTCTTTCCAAGTACATATAACGTGTCGAGGAAACACCAGTCTGTGTTTAACAACCCAGAGCTCTTTGCAGGTACATATAACGTGTCTAGGAAACAGCAGTCTGTGTTTAAGAACCCAGAGCCCTTTCCAAGTACTTATCACGTGTCGTGGAAACTCCAATTTGCGTTTAAGAACCCAGAGTTCTTTCCAGGTACATATAACGTGTCATGGAAACACCAGTCTGTGTTTAAGAACCCAGAGCTCTTTCCAGGTACATATAACGTGCCGTGGAAACACCAGTCTGTGTTTACGAACCCAGAGCTCTTTCCAAGTACACATAACGTGCCGTGGAAACACCAGTCTGTGTTTAAGAAGCCAGAGCTCTTTCCAGGTACATATAACGTGTCGTGGAAACACCAATCTGCGTTTAAGAACCCAGAGCTCTTTCCAGGTACATATAACGTGTCGAGGAAACACCAGTCTGTGTTTAAGAACCCAGAGCTCTTTCCAGGTACATATAACGTGACGAGGAAACACCAATGTGCGTTTAAGAACCCAGAGCTTTTTTCCAGGTACATATAACGTGTCGAGGAAACACCAGTCTGTGTTTAAGAACCCAAGGCTCTTTCCAAGTACATAGAGCGTGTCGAGGAAACACCAGTCTGTGTTTAAGAACCCAGAGCTCTTTCCAAGTACATATAACGTGTCGAGGAAACACCAATCTGCGTTTAAGAACCCAGAGCTCTTTCCAGGTACATATAACGTGTCGAGGAAACACCAGTCTGTGTTTAAAAACCCAGAGCTCTTTCCAGGTACATATAACGTGTCGTGGAAACACCAATCTGCGTTTAAGAACCCAGAGCTCTTTCCAGGTACATATAACGTGTCAAGGAAACACCAATCTGCGTTTAAGAACCCAGAGCTCTTTCCAGGTACATATAACGTGTCGTGGAAACACCAATCTGCGTTTAAGAACCCAGAGCTCTTTCCAGGTACATATAACGTGTCGTGGAAACACCAGTCTGTGTTTAAGAACCCAGAACTCCTTCCAGGTACATATAACGTGTCGTGGAAACACCAATCTGCGTTTAAGAACCCAGAGCTCTTTCCAGGTACATATAATGTGTCGTGGAAATACCAATCTGCGTTTAAGAACCCAGAGCTCTTTCCAGGTACATATAACGTGTCGTGGAAACACCAATCTGCGTTTAAGAACCCAGAGCTCTTTCCAGGAATATATAACGTGTCGTGGAAACACCAATCTGCGTTTTAGAACCCAGAACTCTTTCCAGGTACATATAACGTGTCGAGGAAACACCAGTCTGTGTTTAAGAACCCAGAGCTCTTTACAGGTACATATAACGTGTCGAGGAAACACCAATATGTGTTTAGGATCCCAAGGCTCTTTCCAGGTACATATAACGTGTCGAGGAAACACCAATCTGCGTCTAAGAATCCAGAGCTCTTTCCAGGTACATATAACGTGTCGTGGAAACACCAATCTGCGTTTAACAACCCAGAGCTCTTTCCAGGTACATATAACGTGTCGAGGAAACACGTTAGGCTCTTTCCAGCTACATATAACCTGTCGAGGAAACACCAATCTGCGTTTAAGAACCCAGAGCTCTTTCCAGGTACATATAACGTGTCGAGGAAACACCAGTCTGTGTTTAAGAACCCAGAGCTCTTTCCAAGTACATATAACGTGTCGAGGAAACACCAGTCTGTGTTTAAGATCCCAAGGGTCTTTCCAAGTACATATAACTTGTCGAAGATACACCGCTCTGTGTATAAGAACCCAGAGCTCTTTCCAAGTACACATAATTGTCGTGGAAACACCAGTCTGTGTTTAAGAACCCAGAGCTGTTTCCAAGTACACATAACGTGTCGTGGAAACACCAGTCTGTGTTTAAGAACCCAGAGCTGTTTCCAGGTACATATAACGTGTCGAGGAAACACCAGTCTGTGTTTAAGAACCCAGAGCTCTTTCCAAGTACATATAACGTGTCGAGGAAACACCAGTCTGTTTTTAAGAACCCAGAGCTCTTTCCAGGTACATATAACGTATGTTTGAAACACCAATCTGTGTTTAAGATCCCAAGGCTCTTTCCAGGTACATATAACGTGTCGAGGAAACACCAGTCTGTGTTTAAGAACCCAGAGCCCTTTCCAAGTACATATAGCGTGTCGATGAAACACCAATCTGCGTTTAAGAACCCAGAGCTATTTCCAAGTACATATAACGTGTCGAGGAAACACCAGTCTGTGTTTAAGAACCCAGAGCTCTTTCCAGGTACATATAAGGTGTCGAGGAAACACCAATCTGTGTTTTAGAACCCAGAGCTCTTTCCAGGCACATATAACGTTTCGTGGAAACACCAATCTGTGTTTAAGAACCCAGAGCTTTTTCCAGGTACATACAACGTGTCAAGGAAATACCAGTTTGTGTTTAAGAACCCAGAGCTCTTTCCAAGTACATATAACGTTCGAAGATACACCACTCTGTGTTTAAGAACCCAGAGCTCTTTCCAGGTACATATAACGTGTCGTGGAAACACCAATCTGCGTTTAAGAACCCAGAGCTGTTTCCAGGTACATATAACGTGTCGAGGAAACACCAATCTGCGTTTAAGAACCCAGAGCTCTTTCCAGATACACATAACGTGTCGTGGAAACACCAATCTGCGTTTAAGAACCCAGAGTTCTTTCCAGGTACATAAAACGTGTCGTGGAAACACCAGTCTGTGTTTAAGAACCCAGAGCTCTTTCCAGGTACATATAACATGTCGTGGAAATACCAATCTGCGTTTAAGAACCCAGAGCTCTTTCCAGGTACATATAACGTGTCGTGGAAACACCAGTCTGTGTTTAAGAACCCAGAGCTCTTTCCAGGTACATATAACGTGTCGTGGAAACACCAATCTGCGTTTAAGAACCCAGAGCTCTTTCCAGGTACATATAACGTGTCGTGGAAACACCAGTCTGTGTTTAAGAACCCAGAGATCTTTCCAGGTACATATAACGTGTCGAGGAAACACCAATCTGCGTTTAAGAGCCCAGAGCTCTTTCCAGGTACATATAACGTGTCGTGGAAACACCAATCTGCGTTTAAGAACCCAGAGTTCTTTCCAGGTACATATAACGTGTCGTGGAAACACCAATCTGCCTTTAAAAACCCAGAGCTCTTTCCAGGTATACATAACGTGTCGTGGCAACACCAATCTGCGTTTAAGAACCCAGAGTTCTTTCCAGGTACATATAACGTGTCGAGGAATCACCAGTCTGTGTTTAAGAACCCAGAGCTCTTTCCAGGTAATTACAACGTATGTTTGAAAACCTAATCAGTGTTTAAGATCCCAAGGCTCTTTCCAGGTACATATAACGTGTCGAGGAAACACCAGTCTGTGTTTAAGAACCCAGAGCTCTTTCCAGGTACATAGAGCGTGTCGAGGAAACACCAGTCTGTGTTTAAGATCCCAAGGCTCTTTCCAAGTACATATAACGTGTCGTGGAAACACCAATCTGCGTTTAAGAATCCTGAGCTCTTCCCAAGTACATATAACGTGTCGAGGAAACACCAGTCTGTGTTTAAGATCCCAAGGCTCTTTCCAGGTACATATAACGTGTCGAGGAAACACCAATCTGTGTTTAAGATCCCAAGGCTCTTTCAAGGTACATATAACCTGTCGAGGAAACACCAGTCTGTGTTTAAGAACCCAGAGCTCTTTCCAAAAACATATAACGTGTCGTGGAAACACCAGTCTGTGTTTAGGAACCCAGAGCTCTTTCCAGGTACATACAACGTATGTTTGAAACACCAATCTGTGTTTAGGATCCCAAGGCTCTTTCCAGGTACATATAACGTGTCGAGGAACCACCAGTCTGCGTTTAAGACCCCAGGGCTCTTTCCAAGTACATATAGCGTGTCGAGGAAACACCAGTCTGTGTTTAAGATCCCAAGGCTCTTTCCAAGTACATATAACGTGTCGAAGATACACCACTCTGTGTTTAAGAACCCAGAGCTCTTTCCAAGTACATATAACGTGTCGTGGAAACACCAGTCTGTGTTTAAGAACCCAGAGCTCTTTCCAGGTACATATAACGTGTCGAGGAAACACCAGTCTGTGTTTAAGATCCCAAGGCTCTTTCCAAGTACATATAACGTGTCGAAGATACACCACTCTGTGTTTAAGAACCCAGAGCTCTTTCCAAGTACATATAACGTGTCGTGGAAACACCAGTCTGTGTTTAAGAACCCAGAGCTCTTTCCAGGTACATATAACGTGTCGAGGAAACACCAGTCTGTGTTTAAGAACCCAGAGCTCTTTCCAAGTACATATAACGTGTCGAGGAAACACCAGTCTGTGTTTAAGAACCCAGAGCTCTTTCCACGTACATACAACGTATGTTTGAAACAACAATCTGTGTTTAAGATCCCAAGGCTCTTTCCAGGTACATATAACGTGTCGAGGAAACACCAGTGTGTGTTTAAGAACCCAGAGCTCTTTCCAAGTACATATAACGTGTCGTGGAATCACCAATCTGTGTTTAAGAACCCAGAGGTCTTTCCAGGCACATATAACGTGTCGTGGAAACACCAATCTGTGTTTAAGAACCCAGAGCTCTTTCCAGGTACATAAAACATGTCGAGGAAGCACCAGTTTGTGTTTAAGAACCCAGAGCTCTTTCCAAGTACATATAACGTGTCGAGGAAACACCAGTCTGTGTTTAAGAAACCAGAGCTCTTTCCAGGTACATATAACGTGTCGAGGAAACACCAGTTTGTGTTTAAGAACCCAGAGCTCTTTCCAAGTACATATAACGTGTCGTGGAAACAACAATCTGCGTTTAAGAACCCAGAGCTCTTTCCAGGTACATATAACGTGTCGAGGAAACACCAATCTGCGTTTAAGAACCCAGAGCTCTTTCCAGGTACATATAACGTGTCGTGGAAACACCAATGTGTGTTTAAGATCCCAGAGCTCTTTCCAGGTACCTACAACGTGTCGAGGAAACACTAGTTTGTGTTTAAGAACCCAGAGCTCTTTCCAAGTACATACAACGTGTCGAGGAAACACCAGTCTGTGTTTAAGAACCCAGAGCTCTTTCCAGGTACATATAACGTGTCTAGGAAACAGCAGTCTGTGTTTGAGAACCCAGAGCCCTTTCCAAGTACTTATCACGTGTCGTGGAAACTCCAATCTGCGTTTAAGAACCCAGAGTTCTTTGCAGGTACATATAACGTGTCGAGGAAACACCAGTCTGTGTTTACGAACCCAGAGCTCTTTCCAGGTACATATAACGTGTCATGGAAACACCACTCTGTGTATAAGAACCCAGAGCTCTTTCCAAGTACATATAACGTGCCGTGGAAACACCAGTCTGTGTTTAAGAAGCCAGAGCTCTTTCCAGGTACATATAACGTGTCGTGGAAACACCAATCTGCGTTTAAGAACCCAGAGCTCTTTCCAGGTACATATAACGTGTCGTGGAAACACCAGTCATGTTTAAGACTCCCAGAGATCTTTCCAGGCACATATAATGTGTCGAGGTAACACCAATCTGCGTTTAAGAACCCAGAGCTCTTTCCAGGTACATATAACGTGTCGAGGAAACACCAGTCTGTGTTTACGAACCCAGAGCTCTTTCCAGGTACATATAACGTGTCATGGAAACACCACTCTGTGTATAAGAACCCAGAGCTCTTTCCAAGTACATATAAAGTGCCGTGGAAACACCAGTCTGTGTTTAAGAAGCCAGAGCTCTTTCCAAGTACATATAACGTGTCGTGGAAACACCAATCTGCGTTTAAGAACCCAGAGCTCTTTCCAGGTAGATATAACGTGTCGTGGAAACACCAGTCATGTTTAAGAACCCAGAGATATTTCCAGGCACATATAATGTGTCGAGGAAACACCAATCTGCGTTTAAGAACCCAGAGCTCTTTCCAGGTACATATAACGTGTCGAGGAAACACCAGTCTGTGTTTAAGAAGCCAGAGCTCTTTCCAGGTACATATAACGTGACGAGGAAACACCAATGTGCGTTTAAGAACCCAGAGCTCTTTCCAGGTACATATAACGTGTCGAGGAAACAACAGTCTGTGTTTAAGAACCCAGAGCTCTTTCCAAGTACATATAACGTGTCGAGGAAACACCAGTCTGTGTTTAAGAACCCAGAGCTCTTTCCAAGTACATATAACGTGTCGAGGAAACACCAATCTGCGTTTAAGAACCCAGAGCTCTTTCCAGGTACATATAACGTGTCGAGGAAACACCAGTCTGTGTTTAAAAACCCAGAGCTCTTTCCAGGTACATATAACGTGTCGTGGAAACACCAATCTGAGTTTAAGAACCCAGAGCTCTTTCCAGGTACAATTAACGTGTCAAGGAAACACCAATCTGCGTTTAAGAACCGAGAGCTCTTTCCAGGTACATATAACGTGTCGTGGAAACACCAATCTGCCTTTAAGAACCCAGAGCTCTTTCCAGGTACATATAACGTGTCGTGGAAACACCAGTCTGTGTTTAAGAACCCAGAGCTCTTTCCAGGTACATATAACGTGTCGTGGAAACACCAATCTGCGTTTTAGAACCCAGAGCTCTTTCCAGGTACATATAACGTGTCGAGGAAACACCAGTCTGTGTTTAAGAACCCAGAGCTCTTTACAGGTACATATAACGTGTCGAGGAAACACCAATATGTGTTTAGGATCCCAAGGCTCTTTCCAGGTACATATAACGTGTCGAGGAAACACCAATCTGCGTTTAAGAATCCAGAGCTCTTTCCAGGTACATATAACGTGTCGTGGAAACACCAATCTGCGTTTAACAACCCAGAGCTCTTTCCAGGTACATATAACGTGTCGAGGAAACACGTTAGGCTCTTTCCAGCTACATATAACCTGTCGAGGAAACACCAGTCTGTGTTTAAGAACCCAGAGCTCTTTCCAAGTACATATAACGTGTCGTGGAAACACCAGTCTGTGTTTAAGAACCCAGAGCTTTTTCCAGTTACATACAACGTATGTTTGAAACACCAATCTGTGTTTAAGATCCCAAGGCTCTTTCCAGGTACATATAACGTGTCGAGGAAACGCCAGTCTGTGTTTAACAACCCAGAGCTCTTTCCAGGTACATATAACGTGTCGAGGAAACACGTTAGGCTCTTTCCAGGCACATATAACGTGTCGCGGAAACACCAGTCTGTGTTTAAGAACCCAGAGCTCTTTCCAGGTACATACAACGTGTCGAGGAAACACCAGTTTGTGTTTAAGAACCCAGAGCTCTTTCCAAGTACATATAACGTGTCGTGGAAACACCAATCTGCGTTTAAGAACCCAGAGCTCTTTCCAGGTACATATAACGTGTCGAGGAAACACCAATCTGTGTTTAAGAGCCCAGAGCTCTTTCCAGGCAAATATAACGTGTCGTGGAAACACAAATCTGTGTTTAAGATCCCAGAGCTCTTTCCAGGTACATACAACGTGTCGAGGAAACACTAGTTTGTGTTTAAGAACCCAGAGCTCTTTCCAAGTACATATAACGTGTCGAGGAAACACCAGTCTGTGTTTAACAACCCAGAGCTCTTTGCAGGTACATATAACGTGTCTAGGAAACAGCAGTCTGTGTTTAAGAACCCAGAGCCCTTTCCAAGTACTTATCACGTGTCGTGGAAACTCCAATTTGCGTTTAAGAACCCAGAGTTCTTTCCAGGTACATATAACGTGTCATGGAAACACCAGTCTGTGTTTAAGAACCCAGAGCTCTTTCCAGGTACATATAACGTGCCGTGGAAACACCAGTCTGTGTTTACGAACCCAGAGCTCTTTCCAAGTACACATAACGTGCCGTGGAAACACCAGTCTGTGTTTAAGAAGCCAGAGCTCTTTCCAGGTACATATAACGTGTCGTGGAAACACCAATCTGCGTTTAAGAACCCAGAGCTCTTTCCAGGTACATATAACGTGTCGAGGAAACACCAGTCTGTGTTTAAGAACCCAGAGCTCTTTCCAGGTACATATAACGTGACGAGGAAACACCAATGTGCGTTTAAGAACCCAGAGCTTTTTTCCAGGTACATATAACGTGTCGAGGAAACACCAGTCTGTGTTTAAGAACCCAAGGCTCTTTCCAAGTACATAGAGCGTGTCGAGGAAACACCAGTCTGTGTTTAAGAACCCAGAGCTCTTTCCAAGTACATATAACGTGTCGAGGAAACACCAATCTGCGTTTAAGAACCCAGAGCTCTTTCCAGGTACATATAACGTGTTGAGGAAACACCAGTCTGTGTTTAAAAACCCAGAGCTCTTTCCAGGTACATATAACGTGTCGTGGAAACACCAATCTGCGTTTAAGAACCCAGAGCTCTTTCCAGGTACATATAACGTGTCAAGGAAACACCAATCTGCGTTTAAGAACCCAGAGCTCTTTCCAGGTACATATAACGTGTCGTGGAAACACCAATCTGCGTTTAAGAACCCAGAGCTCTTTCCAGGTACATATAACGTGTCGTGGAAACACCAGTCTGTGTTTAAGAACCCAGAACTCCTTCCAGGTACATATAACGTGTCGTGGAAACACCAATCTGCGTTTAAGAACCCAGAGCTCTTTCCAGGTACATATAATGTGTCGTGGAAATACCAATCTGCGTTTAAGAACCCAGAGCTCTTTCCAGGTACATATAACGTGTCGTGGAAACACCAATCTGCGTTTAAGAACCCAGAGCTCTTTCCAGGAATATATAACGTGTCGTGGAAACACCAATCTGCGTTTTAGAACCCAGAAATCTTTCCAGGTACATATAACGTGTCGAGGAAACACCAGTCTGTGTTTAAGAACCCAGAGCTCTTTACAGGTACATATAACGTGTCGAGGAAACACCAATATGTGTTTAGGATCCCAAGGCTCTTTCCAGGTACATATAACGTGTCGAGGAAACACCAATCTGCGTCTAAGAATCCAGAGCTCTTTCCAGGTACATATAACGTGTCGTGGAAACACCAATCTGCGTTTAACAACCCAGAGCTCTTTCCAGGTACATATAACGTGTCGAGGAAACACGTTAGGCTCTTTCCAGCTACATATAACCTGTCGAGGAAACACCAATCTGCGTTTAAGAACCCAGAGCTCTTTCCAGGTACATATAACGTGTCGAGGAAACACCAGTCTGTGTTTAAGAACCCAGAGCTCTTTCCAAGTACATATAACGTGTCGAGGAAACACCAGTCTGTGTTTAAGATCCCAAGGGTCTTTCCAAGTACATATAACTTGTCGAAGATACACCGCTCTGTGTATAAGAACCCAGAGCTCTTTCCAAGTACACATAATTGTCGTGGAAACACCAGTCTGTGTTTAAGAACCCAGAGCTTTTTCCAAGTACACATAACGTGTCGTGGAAACACCAGTCTGTGTTTAAGAACCCAGAGCTGTTTCCAGGTACATATAACGTGTCGAGGAAACACCAGTCTGTGTTTAAGAACCCAGAGCTCTTTCCAAGTACATATAACGTGTCGAGGAAACACCAGTCTGTTTTTAAGAACCCAGAGCTCTTTCCAGGTACATATAACGTATGTTTGAAACACCAATCTGTGTTTAAGATCCCAAGGCTCTTTCCAGGTACATATAACGTGTCGAGGAAACACCAGTCTGTGTTTAAGAACCCAGAGCCCTTTCCAAGTACATATAGCGTGTCGATGAAACACCAATCTGCGTTTAAGAACCCAGAGCTATTTCCAAGTACATATAACGTGTCGAGGAAACACCAGTCTGTGTTTAAGAACCCAGAGCTCTTTCCAGGTACATATAAGGTGTCGAGGAAACACCAATCTGTGTTTTAGAACCCAGAGCTCTTTCCAGGCACATATAACGTTTCGTGGAAACACCAATCTGTGTTTAAGAACCCAGAGCTTTTTCCAGGTACATACAACGTGTCAAGGCAATACCAGTTTGTGTTTAAGAACCCAGAGCTCTTTCCAAGTACATATAACGTTCGAAGATACACCACTCTGTGTTTAAGAACCCAGAGCTCTTTCCAGGTACATATAACGTGTCGTGGAAACACCAATCTGCGTTTAAGAACCCAGAGCTGTTTCCAGGTACATATAACGTGTCGAGGAAACACCAATCTGCGTTTAAGAACCCAGAGCTCTTTCCAGATACACATAACGTGTCGTGGAAACACCAATCTGCGTTTAAGAACCCAGAGTTCTTTCCAGGTACATAAAACGTGTCGTGGAAACACCAGTCTGTGTTTAAGAACCCAGAGCTCTTTCCAGGTACATATAACATGTCGTGGAAATACCAATCTGCGTTTAAGAACCCAGAGCTCTTTCCAGGTACATATAACGTGTCGAGGAAACACCAATCTGTGTTTTAGAACCCAGAGCTCTTTCCAGGCACATATAACGTGTCGTGGAAACACCAATCTGTGTTTAAGAACCCAGAGCTTTTTCCAGGTACATACAACGTGTCAAGGAAACACCAGTTTGTGTTTAAGAACCCAGAGCTCTTTCCAAGTACATATAACGTTCGAAGATACACCACTCTGTGTTTAAGAACCCAGAGCTCTTTCCAGGTACATATAACGTGTCGAGGAAACACCAGTTTGTGTTTAACAACCCAGAGCTCTTTCCAGGTACATATAACGTGTCGAGGAAACACGTTAGGCTCTTTCCAGGCACATATAACGTGTCGCGGAAACACCAGTCTGTGTTTAAGAACCCAGAGCTCTTTCCAGGTACATACAACGTGTCGAGGAAACACCAGTTTGTGTTTAAGAACCCAGAGCTCTTTCCAAGTACATATAACGTGTCGTGGAAACACCAATCTGCGTTTAAGAACCCAGAGCTCTTTCCAGGTACTAATAACGTGTCGAGGAAAAACCAATCTGCGTTTAAGAACCCAGAGCTCTTTCCAGATACACATAACGTGTCGTGGAAACACCAATCTGCGTTTAAGAACCCAGAGTTCTTTCCAGGTACATAAAACGTGTCGTGGAAACACCAGTCTGTGTTTAAGAACCCAGAGCTCTTTCCAGGTACATATAACATGTCGTGGAAACACCAATCTGCGTTTAAGAACCCAGAGCTCTTTCCAGGTACATATAACGTGTCGAGGAAACACCAGTCTGTGTTTAAGAACCCAGAGCTCTTTCCAGGTACATATAACGTGTCGTGGAAACACCAATCTGCGTTTAAGAACCCAGAGCTCTTTCCAGGTACATATAACGTGTCAAGGAAACACCAATCTGCGTTTAAGAACCCAGAGCTCTTTCCAGGTACATATAACGTGTCGTGGAAACACCAATCTGCGTTTAAGAACCCAGAGCTCTTTCCAGGTACATATAACGTGTCGTGGAAACACCAGTCTGTGTTTAAGAACCCAGAACTCTTTCCAGGTACATATAACGTGTCGTGGAAACACCAATCTGCGTTTAAGAACCCAGAGCTCTTTCCAGGTACATATAATGTGTCGTGGAAATACCAATCTGCGTTTAAGAACCCAGAGCTCTTTCCAGGTACATATAACGTGTCGTGGAAACACCAATCTGCGTTTAAGAACCCAGAGCTCTTTCCAGGTATATATAACGTGTCGTGGAAACACCAATCTGCGTTTTAGAACCCAGAACTCTTTCCAGGTACATATAACGTGTCGAGGAAACACCAGTCTGTGTTTAAGAACCCAGAGCTCTTTACAGGTACATATAACGTGTCGAGGAAACACCAATATGTGTTTAGGATCCCAAGGCTCTTTCCAGGTACATATAACGTGTCGAGGAAACACCAATCTGCGTCTAAGAATCCAGAGCTCTTTCCAGGTACATATAACGTGTCGTGGAAACACCAATCTGCGTTTAACAACCCAGAGCTCTTTCCAGGTACATATAACGTGTCGAGGAAACACGTTAGGCTCTTTCCAGCTACATATAACCTGTCGAGGAAACACCAATCTGCGTTTAAGAACCCAGAGCTCTTTCCAGGTACATATAACGTGTCGAGGAAACACCAGTCTGTGTTTAAGAACCCAGAGCTCTTTCCAAGTACATATAACGTGTCGAGGAAACACCAGTCTGTGTTTAAGATCCCAAGGGTCTTTCCAAGTACATATAACTTGTCGAAGATACACCGCTCTGTGTATAAGAACCCAGAGCTCTTTCCAAGTACACATAATTGTCGTGGAAATACCAGTTTGTGTTTAAGAACCCAGAGCTGTTTCCAAGTACACATAACGTGTCATGGAAACATCAGTCTGTGTTTAAGAACCCAGAGCTGTTTCCAGGTACATATAACGTGTCGAGGAAACACCAGTCTGTGTTTAAGAACCCAGAGCTCTTTCCAAGTACATATAACGTGTCGAGGAAACACCAGTCTGTTTTTAAGAACCCAGAGCTCTTTCCAGGTACATATAACGTATGTTTGAAACACCAATCTGTGTTTAAGATCCCAAGGCTCTTTCCAGGTACATATAACGTGTCGAGGAAACACCAGTCTGTGTTTAAGAACCCAGAGCCCTTTCCAAGTACATATAGCGTGTCGACGAAACACCAATCTGCGTTTAAGAACCCAGAGCTATTTCCAAGTACATATAACGTGTCGAGGAAACACCAGTCTGTGTTTAAGAACCCAGAGCTCTTTCCAGGTACATATAAGGTGTCGAGGAAACACCAATCTGTGTTTTAGAACCCAGAGCTCTTTCCAGGCACATATAACGTTTCGTGGAAACACCAATCTGTGTTTAAGAACCCAGAGCTTTTTCCAGGTACATACAACGTGTCAAGGAAACACCAGTTTGTGTTTAAGAACCCAGAGCTCTTTCCAAGTACATATAACGTTCGAAGATACACCACTCTGTGTTTAAGAACCCAGAGCTCTTTCCAGGTACATATAACGTGTCGTGGAAACACCAATCTGCATTTAAGAACCCAGAGCTCTTTCCAGGTACATATAACATGTCGAGGAAACACCAATCTGCGTTTAAGAACCCAGAGCTCTTTCCAGATACACATAACGTGTCGTGGAAACACCAATCTGCGTTTAAGAACCCAGAGTTCTTTCCAGGTACATAAAACGTGTCGTGGAAACACCAGTCTGTGTTTAAGAACCCAGAGCTCTTTCCAGGTACATATAACATGTCGTGGAAACACCAATCTGCGTTTAAGAACCCAGAGCTCTTTCCAGGTACATATAACGTGTCGAGGAAACACCAATCTGTGTTTTAGAACCCAGAGCTCTTTCCAGGCACATATAACGTGTCGTGGAAACACCAATCTGTGTTTAAGAACCCAGAGCTTTTTCCAGGTACATACAACGTGTCAAGGAAACACCAGTTTGTGTTTAAGAACCCAGAGCTCTTTCCAAGTACATATAACGTTCGAAGATACACCACTCTGTGTTTAAGAACCCAGAGCTCTTTCCAGGTACATATAACGTGTCGAGGAAACACCAGTTTGTGTTTAACAACCCAGAGCTCTTTCCAGGTACATATAACGTGTCGAGGAAACACGTTAGGCTCTTTCCAGGCACATATAACGTGTCGCGGAAACACCAGTCTGTGTTTAAGAACCCAGAGCTCTTTCCAGGTACATACAACGTGTCGAGGAAACACCAGTTTGTGTTTAAGAACCCAGAGCTCTTTCCAAGTACATATAACGTGTCGTGGAAACACCAATCTGCGTTTAAGAACCCAGAGCTCTTTCCAGGTACTAATAACGTGTCGAGGAAACACCAATCTGCGTTTAAGAACCCAGAGCTCTTTCCAGATACACATAACGTGTCGTGGAAACACCAATCTGCGTTTAAGAACCCAGAGTTCTTTCCAGGTACATAAAACGTGTCGTGGAAACACCAGTCCGTGTTTAAGAACCCAGAGCTCTTTCCAGGTACATATAACATGTCGTGGAAACACCAATCTGCGTTTAAGAACCCAGAGCTCTTTCCAGGTACATATAACGTGTCGAGGAAACACCAGTCTGTGTTTAAGAACCCAGAGCTCTTTCCAGGTACATATAACGTGTCGAGGAAACACCAATCTGCGTTTAAGATCCCAAGGCTCTTTCCAGGTACATATAACGTGTCGAGGAAACACCAATCTGCGTTTAAGAACCCAGAGCTCTTTCCAGGTACATATAACGTGTCGTGGAAACACCAATCTGCGTTTAAGAACCCAGAGCTCTTTCCAGGTACATATAACGTGTCGAGGAAACACCAATCTGCGTTTAAGAATCCAGAACTCTTTCCAGGTACATATAACGTGTCGTGGAAACACCAATCTGCGTTTAAGGACCCAGAGCTCCTTCCAGGTACATATAACGTGTCGAGGAAACACCAATCTGCGTTTAAGCACCCAGAGCTCTTTCCAGGTATATTAACGTGTCGTGGAAACACCAATCTGCGTTTAGGAACCCAGAGCTCTTTCCAAGTACATATAACGTGTCGCGGAAACACCAGTCTGTGTTTAAGAACCCAGAGCTCTTTCCAGGTACATCTAACGTGTCGAGGAAACACCAATCTGCGTTTAAGATCCTAAGGCTCTTTCCAGGTACATACAACGTGTCGTGGAAACACCAATCTGCGATCTACCTCATGTTTCCCGTAACACTATCGGGTGTTTTGGACCAAATTCCAGGCAAGGTAAGCATAGCTTAGTGCGTATCTACGTACAATATAGGATAAACAATAATGACATGTTATTATTTCATTTTAGTCTGTATTATTATTATTATTATTATTATTATTATTATTATTATTATTATTAAAGTCATTAGTTAGCAACCATTAATACTGCTTCTCGTCGTAATTAAAACAAAGAAGGGCTGCAGTAGCAGAAATGGGGTACGAAAATGGCATCACTTTAAGCTGCGCCTACACCAACAACTATATGGAAACGTATTTCCAAAATAGGCTATCGTTGTGCAGAAGTCTGTTAAATAAAGTAGACGTAATTGCATATTTTATCGGGCAGATTTTATGAGGAGATGATGCTATTTCACCAAAGAATCCACTGTAAATAGTCATATGTACATTACTGGGCTCCTGAAATTTGTCACAGGTTACATCACAAGCAAGCGCACTGGGGTGTTAACGTATGGTGCGGCACTCTAGGAGACCAGTTACATTGGCTCCTGAAATTTGTCACTGGTTACGACATCACAAGCAAGCGCACTGGGGTGTTAACGTATGGTGCGGCACTCTAGGAGACCAGTTACATTGGCTCCTGAAATTTGTCACCGGTTTTGACATCACAATCAAGCGCACTGGGGTGTTAACGTATTGTGCGGCACTCTAGGAGACCAGTTACATTGCCTCCTGAAATTTGTCACCGATTACGACATCACAAGCAAGCGCACTGGGGTGTTAACGTATGGTGCGGCACTCTAGGAGACCAGTTACATTGGCTCCTGAAATTTGTCACCGGTTACGACATCACAAGCAAGCGCACTGGGGTGCTAACGTTTGGTGCGGCACTCTAGGAGACCAGTTACATTGGCTCCTGAAATTTGTCACCGGTTACGACATCACAAGCAAGCGCACTGGGGTGCTAACGTTTGGTGCGGCACTCTAGGAGACCAGTTACATTGGCTCCTGAAATTTGTCACTGGTTACATCACAAGCAAGCGCACTGGGGTGTTAACGTATGGTGCGCACTAGGAGACCAGCTACATCGGCTCCTGAAATTTGTCACTGGTTACATCACAAGCAAGCGCAACGTACGGTGCGGCACTCTAGGAGACCAGTTACATTGGCTCCTGAAATTTGTCACTGGTTACATCACAAGCAAGCGCCCTGGGGTGTTAACGTATGGTGCGCACTAGGAGACCAGCTACATCGGCTCCTGAAATTTGTCACTGGTTACATCACAAGCAAGCGCAACGTACGGTGCGGCACTCTAGGAGACCAGTTACATTGGCTCCTGAAATTTGTCACTGGTTACGACATCACAAGCAAGCGCACTGGGGTGTTAACGTATGGTGCGGCACTCTAGGAGACCAGTTACATTGGCTCCTGAAATTTGTCACTGGTTACGACATCACAAGCAAGCGCAACGTACGGTGCGGCACTCTAGGAGACCAGGTCAATTGCCTCCGCTGTATTTGCAGTTCCTACGAAATGAGCATTCCACTTCAGTTAGCTGTTAGGCGCTGTTTCCAGCACGACAGTCCACCACGCCATTATTGTAGAGAGGTTAGAAACTATCTCAACAATGTGTACTCCGAATGGTGGATAGGTCGCAGTGGTTGCATTCGATGGCTAGGAGACCGCCTAATTTAACTACCCTCCTCTTTTTACTTTCTATAGCCCCGTATGTACATAGAGAAAGAATTGTATTCCACCCAAAAATCGATACCGATATTTCATCGGAAATACATGTTTTGGGTCCCCCTGAATCCAAAAAAAAAAAAAAGCATTTCTATACCAATGTCCGTATGTGTCTGTCTGTCGGTCTGTCTGTCTGTCTGTCTGTCTGTCTGTGTGTGTGTCTGTGTCTGTGTCTGTGGACATATTAGCTCAAAAACGAAAAGACCACTGACTTGGTATTTAAGTTTGGTATGCGACACGAAGATTTTCAAGAAAATCTCCCCACCCCCAACTACTCTTTACATGGAACTTTTTTTGTAAATTTTGATTTTCTGAAAAATGGCTCTAAGGATTTTGATTAAAATATCGTATATTAAAGATATTTACGTGACAAAGAATATGTATATCTTGAATTTTCTGGGAATAGTCTCTGAAGAGTACTTTATTCAGGATCAATTTTACGGAATGTTTCATAACTGCTAACCCGTATGAGATACACAAAAACTTACTGCACAAAAAATGTAGAGCACATTAAAATACATTTTATGTTACATAAATTTTTTCGTGGAGTTGATCGTTTTTGGTTTCAGCTTTTCTCATATAGCTCTTGTCCACACAAAGGAACTTCAGTTACATAGCAACCAGCTTTTGACTATCACTTTAACCTATGGTACTCCCTTATTTCGCTTCTACTTACAATGAAGCAAGTAATAAGACCATTTCTGCTAATGTTTTCTCGATTAGCATGAAGTAAATAGAAGCATAAGCTTTTTAACAATAATTTGTTATAGAGATGTAGAGAAAGTTATGTGAGTGTGACACATGAGATTTGGGGATATAAGAATGACTACGACATCAAGCACTGCAGAAACGTTAAGAGTGTGCGTGCTAGCCCTGAGAAACATGCAACAAGCGGACCTGCCATAATAAACATGTCGCTCTATACCATACATCAATCAAGGATATATAGCATTATTTAATAGTGCTAATTGTGAAGCACAAATTGTTGCTTGATAAATTAGATACTGATATGGTCCATGTGCGTGGGTATAGGTTTGCTCAGGGAGAATCAGTCTTCTACAGAGTAAGCTTGCTAGAGTTCAGAATCGAACCCGGGACTCCACCACTGTGAGCTGTGGGACCAGTTATAGCAGTCAAGTGTTGGTCTTGTTGGTATTGGTTGTCACATGGTTAGGCAAACATTTCGGCGTCTGCATTATACGGGATTAACTAACGTCAGCTTGCGTGGGCCACACAGTAACCCGACAGTTGAAAACCAAAGTGGCAGCAAGACGCATTGCACTAGGAAGTTCTAACCGTTAAATTGTTGTTATTACTTCAAAGTTGACGGATAACAGTTTGAACATAAAAAAAGCTGATGTGTTCCATTCACATGGCTTTCTCTACATCTCTATAACAAATTATTGTTAAAAAGCTTATGCTTCTATTTACTTCATGCTAATCGAGAAAAAAATAGCAGAAATGGTCTTATTACTTGCTTCCTTGTAAGTAGAAGCGAAATAAGAGAGTACCATAGGTTAAAGTGATAGTCAAAAGCCGGTTGCTATGTGACTGAAGTTCCTTTGTTTGTATGGACAGGAGTTGACAAATTCCTGTAAAAGAAAAGTTAAATTTTTCAAAGGTGAAACCAAAAACAAGGAACACATCAAAAACGATCAACTCTAAGAAAAAAAAAAAAATATATATAAAACATAAATTATGTGCTTTAATGTGCTATACGTGTTTTTGTGGTAAGTTTTTGTCCATCTCTTATGGTTTAGCAGTTATGAAAAATTCCGTAAAATTCATCCAGAATAAAGTAGTCTTCACAGGCTATTCCCAGAAAATTCCAGATATACATTTTATTTGGCATGTAAATATCGTAATATCTTAATCGTAGAGCCATTTTTGACAAAATCAAAATTCTCGAAAAAAATTTCATGTAAAAGAGCTGGGTGGGGGGATTTTCTTGGAAATCTTCGTGTCGCATCCTTGGAAGATACCAAACTTAAATACCAAGATTGGTATTCAACGGTCTTTTCGTTTTTGAGCTATGCTGTCCCCACACACACGCACACACGCACACACGCACACACGCACACACACACCATGTAACTTTTTCTAAAAATCTTATGTGTTACACTCACATGACTTTCTCTAGCTGTTCTATAAACAAACGTCTTACAAAAGATTATTCTTCTTTCTACACCATGCTAATCGAGATAAACAATAGAATGTTCTTATTACTTAGTTCTTATAAGTAGAATGGAACTAAAGCAATGCGTTATGCTAAAGTGATAGTCAAATATTTTAAAAACTGTCCTTCGGCGATTGTTACTGCAAATCGCTTCTTTGCTCGGCCAGGAGTAGAACAAAAGAAAAACGGATACTTCCTGTCTGAGAGGACGGAAATTTACAATTGAAAACATTAACAAGGAATATCTCGGAAACGGTAAACTCCACGACAAAAATATGATGACGTAAATTGTGTATTTTAACATGATCTACATTTTTTGTGTAGTAAGTTTTTGTCTATCTCTTAGTTATGCAAAATTCATCCAGAATAAACAGGTCTTCAGGAGCTATTCCCAGAAACTTCAAGATACCTACCTATACATGTTATTTGTGACGGAAATGCCCTTAATATGTAGTATTTTAATCAAAGTCGTTAGAGCCATTTTTAAGAAAAACAAAATTTTCGAAACTTTTTCCATGTAAAGGGTAGTTAGGGGTGGAGGGATTTTCTTGAAAATCTTCGTGTCACATCCTTGAAAGTTACCAAACTTAAATACCAAGTTGTGTATTTAACCGTTTTTTTTAACCATGCTGTCCACAGACACACACACAAACACACACACACACACACATACAGAAAGACACACACTCACACACATACACACACAAGGTCCTTTTTCGAAAATGCTTTTTTTGGATTCAGCGGGTCCTAAAATATGTAGTTCCGGTGCAGAATTTTGGGTGCGGTACAATACCTTTTCTACACACTATGTAAAGATTGTAAGCATTGTTTGTATTTGTAATGAAGCATAAAGTGAATGTTTGCGCCGACCTGACGTCATCAGCCAATTGTAAACCGTAACGAGAATCACAGCACGTGCTATAATCATGTTTAAACACAATACTCGGCAAACTTCTAAACCTGTGAAAATATATTTCCTATAAATTCTCTATTTTAGCAAATTCTAAATGTATCCCCATGAAACGAAATTAAACAAACTCTAATATAGGTAGTCTGACTTAGGATGCTATTTTAAAAAATCTGATGTGTTCCATTCACACGACTTTCGCCACATCTCTGCAACAAAATACTTCTATTTACTTCATGCTAATCGAAAAAAAAAATAGCAGAAATGGTCTTATTACTTGCTTCCTTGTAAGTAGAAGAGAAATAAGGGAGTCCCATAGGTTAAAGTGATAGTCAAAAACTTGTTGCTATGTGGCTGAAGTTCCGTTGTTTGTATGAACAGGAGTTGACACATTCCTGTATGACAAAAGTTTTTCAAAGCTGAAACCAAAAGCTTGTAATATCTAAAAAACGATAAACCCCACGAAAAAATGTATATTACATAAATTGTTTATTTTAATGTGCTCTACATCTTTTGTGTGGTAAGATTGTGTCCATCTCTTACGATTGAGCAGTTATACAACATTTCGTAAAATTCATCCAGAATAAAGTAGTCTTCAGGGGCTATTCCCAGAAAATTCAAGATATACATTTTATTTGTCAGGTAAATATCTTTAATATACGAACTTTTAATTAAAATCGTTAGAGATATTTTTGAGAAAATCAAACTTTTCGAAATGTTTTCCATGTAAAGGGTAGTTTGGGGGTGGGGGATTTTTCTAAAAATCTTCTTGTAGTATCCCTGGAAAATACTAAACTTAAATACCAAGTTTGGTATTTTACTGACTTCATTTTTGAGTTATCGTGTTCACAGACTCACGGATACACACACACGGACCTTTTTCTGAAAATACCTTTTTTGGATACAGGGTACCCTAAAACGTATATTTCCGGTGAAATCTCGGTAACGAATTTTGGGTGGAGTGCAATACCTTCTCTATACACAATGTACATAGTACGTGTAGAGAAAGTAAAAGCTTTGCCTAGTATGCTTAAATTACAGGCACATGCCAGTACACATATCCTTTATTAACGGAGCGGAAACGTGCTCTACATATCGAACTGCTGTTCGGAATGTAATTCTTTTTCATCTCTAACAGCAAATAATAACGTAAAATAGGGAGCAAGGCTGTTGTTATGAATAAACTGAGATTAGGTAAGATTTAACTTTTCACTTTCTCTACACGTACACAATGTATAGCGAAGGTACTGCACTCCACACAAAAATTCCATACTGACATTTCACCGAAAATGTATATTTTAGGGTCCCCTGTATCCAAAACACCATTTTCAGAAAAAAGTTTGTGCGTGTGTGTGTGTGTGTCCGTGTGTCTCCAAACACGATAACTCAAAAACGAAAACTCAGTAAATTACCAAATTAGTATTTAAATTTAGTATCTTCCACTGATGCGACATGAGGATTTTGAGAAAATTTCCCCCCTCCCAAACTACCCTTTACCATTAATGTGACGACTAATAAACAACTTCCTTCACTTCCAGCACCAAAACAATCATTTTGACAAAAATCATATTCAGAATTAACTATTTCGTGAAATAATGGGAAACAAACTGAATGTTTGCTAGTTAAAATAATTTCTTTGCGGTACTCTTACATCCCGTCATAAATAATCTTATGCAGATCTTATCTGTACTTGTAAAAATAATAAAACGGGCCCTTAAAAACACATCAAAATTTTCACTTGGAATTTTCAGGGTACTAAAACAATATGACATATATCACACATTATTACTTTAGCTACTTATCAAGTAGATAGTCTTCTATAGATTTGATAAGTTTGGAATCACAGGTTACAGATTGTACCGTGCTGATCATACAAATACTGACAGAAAAGTGGTTCAGCCACACTTATAACACCTGGAATCCCAGATTACAGAATGTACCGTGCTGATCATCCATATATTGACAGAAAAGTGGTTCAACCACACTTATAGCAATTGGAATCCCAGGTTACAGATTGTACCGTGCTGATAATCCAAATACTGACAGACAAGTGGTTCAGCCACACTTATAACATCTGGAATCACAGGTTACAGAATGTACCGTGCTGATCATCCAAATATTGACAGAAAAGTGGTTCAGCCACACTTATAACATTTGGAGTCCCAAGTTACAGAATGCACCATGCTGATTATCCAAATACTGACAGAAAAGTGGTTCTGGCACACTTATCACACTTGGACTCAAAGGTTACAGAATGTACCGTCCTGATCATCCAAACATTGACAGAAAAGAGGTTCAGGCACACTTGTAACACCTGGAATCCCAGTTTACAGAATGTACCGTGCTGAACATCCAAATATTGACAGAAAAGTGGTTCAGGCACACTTATAGCATTTAGAATCCCATATTATGGAATGTACCATGCTGATCATCCAAACATTGACAGAAAAATGGTTCAGGCACACATATAACATTTGGAATCCCAGGTTACAGAATGTACCATGCTGACCATCCAAACATTGACAGAAAAGTGGTTCAGGCATACTTATAACATTTGGAATCGCAGGTTACAGAATGTACCATGCTGATCATCCAAATATTGACAGAAAAGTGGTTCAGCCACACTTATAGCATTTGGAGTCCCAGGTTACAGAATGTACCATGCTGATCATTCAAATATTGACAGAAAAGTGGTTCAACCACAGTTATAACACCTGGAATCCCAGGTTACAGACTGTACCACGCTGATCATCCAAACATTGAGAGAAAAGTGGTTCAGGCACACTTATAACACATGAAATCCCAGGTTACAGAATGTACCATGCTTATCATCCAAACATTGACAGAAAAGTGGTTCAGGCACAATAATAACACTTGGAATTCGTGGTTACAGAATATACCGAGCTCATCTTCCAAATATTGCCTGAAAAGTGGTTCAGCCACACTTATAACACCTGGAACCCCAGGTTACAGAATGTACCGTACTGATCATACATATATTGACAGAAAAGTGGTTCAGGCAAACGTATAACACCTGGAATCCAAGGTTACAGAATGTACCGTGCTGATCATCCAAATATTGACAGAAAAGTGGTTCAACCACACTTATAGCATTTGGAATCCCAGGTTACAGATTGTACCGTGCTGATCATTCAAATACTGACAGAAAAGTGGTTCTGGCACACTTATCACACCTGGAATCCCAGATTACAGAATGTACCGTCCTGATCATCCAAAAAGTGACAGAAAAGTGGTTCAGGCACACTTGTAACATCTGGAATCCCAGTTTACAGAATGTACCGTGCTGATCATACAAATATTGACAGAAAAGTGGTTCAGGCACACTTATAGCATTTGGAATCCCATATTATGGAATATACCATGCTGATCCTCCAAACACTGACAGAAAAGTGGTTCAGACACACTTATAACATTTCGAATCCCAGGTTACAGAATGTACCATGCTGACCATCCAAACATTAACAGAAAAGTGGATCAGGCACACTTATAGCATTTGGAATCCCAGCTTACAGATTGTACCGTGCTGATCATCCAAATACTGACCGAAAAGTGGTTCAGGAACACTTATAGCACCTGGAATCCCAGGTTACAGAATGTACCCTGCTGATAATCCAAATACTGACAGAAAACCGGTTCAGCAACACTTATAACACCTGGAATCCCAGGTTACAGAATGTACCGTGCTGATCATCCAAATATTAACAGAAAAGTGGTTCAACCACACTTATAGCACTTGGAGTCCTAGTTAGAGAACGTACCATGCTGATCATGCAAATACTGACAGAAAAGTGGTTCAACCACACTTATCACACCTGGAATCACAGGTTACAGAATGTACCCTGCTGATCATCCGAATATTTACAGAAAAGTGGTTCAGGCACACTTATAGCATTTGGAATTCCAGGTTATGGAATGTACCATTATGATCATCAAAACAATGACAGAAAAGTGGTTCAGGCACGCTTATCACACCTGGAGTTCAAGGTTACAGAATCTACCGTCCTGATCATCCAAACATTGACAGAAAAGAGGTTCAGGCACTCTTGTAACACTTGGAATCCCAGTTTACAGAATGTACCGTGCTGATCATACAAATTTTGACAGAAAAGTGGTTCAGGCACACTTATAAAACCTGGAATCCCAGGTTACAGAATGTACCGTGCTGATCATCCAAATATTGACAGAAAAGTGGTTCAGGCACACTTATAGCATTTAGAATCCCATATTATGGAATGTACCATACTGATCATCCAAACATTGACAGAAAAGTGGTTTTGGCACACTTATAATATTTGGAAACCCAGGTTACAGAATGTACCATGCTGACCATCCAAACATTGACAGAAAAGTGGTTCAGGCATACTTATAACATTTGGAATCGCAGTTTACAGAATGTACAGTGCTGATATTCCAAATATTGACAGAAAATTGGTTCAGCCAGACTTATATCATTTCGAATCCCATGTTACACAATGTACCATGCTGCTCATTCAAATATTGACAGAAAAGTGGTTCAGCCATACTTATAACACCTGGAATCCCAGGTTACAGAATGTACCATGCTTAACATCCAAACATTGAGAGAAAAGTGGTTCAGGCACCCTAATAACACTTGGAATCCGTGGTTACAGAATGTACCGAGCTCATCTTCCAAATATTGCCTGAAAAGTGGTTCAGCCACACTTATAACACCTGGAACCCCAGGTTACAGAATGTACCGTGCTGATCATACATATATTGACAGAAAAGTGCTTCAGGCAAACTTATAACACCTGGAATCCAAGGTTACAGAATGTACCGTGCTGATCATCCAAATATTGATAGAAAAGTGGTTCAACCACACTTATAGCATTTGGAATCCCAGGTTACAGATTGTACCGTGCTGATCATCCAAATACTGACAGAAAAGTGGTTCAGCCACACTTATAACATCTGGAATCCCAGGTTACAGAATGTACAGTGCCGATCATCCCAATATTGACAGAAAAGTGGTTCAGCCACACTTATAACATTTGGAGTCCCAGGTTACAGAATGCACCATGCTGATTATCCAAATACTGACAGAAAAGTGGTTCTGGCACACTTATCACACCTTGAATCCCAGGTTACAGAATGTACCGTCCTTATCATCCAAACATTGACAGAAAATTGGTTCAGGCACACTTGTAACACCTGGAATCCCAGTTTACAGAATGTACCGTGCTGATCATACAAATATTGACAGAAAAGTGGTTCAGGAACACTTATAAAACCTGGATACCAGGTTACAAAGTGTACCGTGCTGATCATCCAAATATTGATAGAAAAGTGGTTCAGGCACACTTATAGCATTTGGAATCTCATATTATGGAATGTACCATGCTGATCATCCAAACACTGACAGAAAGGTGGTTCAGACACACTTATAACATTTGGAATCCCAGGTTACAGAATGTACCATGCTGACCATCCAAACATTGACAGAAAAGTGGATCAGGCACACTTATAGCATTTGGAATCCCAGGTTACAGATTGTACCCAGCTGATCATCCAAATACTGACCGAAAAGTGGTTCAGGCACACTTATAACACCTGGAATCCTAGGTTACAGAATGTACCGTGCTGATCATCCAAATATTGACAGAAAAGTGGTTCAGGCACACTTATAGCATTTGGAATCCCATATTATGGAATGTACCATGCTGATCATCCAAACACTGACACAAAGGTGGTTCAACACACTTATAACATTTGGAATCCCAGGTTACAGAATGTACCATGCTGACCATCCAAACATTGACAGAAAAGTGGATCAGGCACACTTATAGCATTTGGAATCACAGGTTACAGATTGTACCGTGCTGATCATCCAAATACTGACCGAAAAGTGGTTCAGGCACACTTATAACACCTGGAATCCCAGGTTACAGAAAGTACCGTGCTGATCATCCAAATATTGACAGAAAAGTGGTTCAACCACACTAATAGCACTTGGAGTCCTAGTTAGAGAACGTCCCATGCTGATCATACAAATACTGACAGAAAAGTGGTTCAACCACACTTATCACACCTGGAATCACAGGTTACAGAATGTACCGTGCTGATCATCCAAATATTGACAGAAAAGTGGTTCAGGCACACTTATAGCATTTGGAATTCCAGGTTATGGAATGTACCATGCTGATCATCAAGACAATGACAGAAAAGTGGTTCAGGCACACTTATACCATTTGGAATCCCATATGATGGAATGTACCATGCCGATCATCCAAATATTTACAGAAAAGTGGTTCAGGCACACTTATAGCATTTGGAATCCCATATTAAGGAATGTACAATGCTGATCATCCAAACATTGACAGAAAAGTGGTTCAGCCACACTTATAACATTTGGAGTCCCAGGTTACAGAATGCACCATGCTGATTATCCAAATACTGACAGAAAAGTGGTTCTGGCACACTTATAACACCTGGAATCCCAGGTTACAGAATGTACCGTCCTGATCATCCAAACATTGACAGAAAAGTGGTTCAGGCACACTTGTAACACCTGGAATCCCAGTTTTTAGAATGTACCGTGCTGATCATCCAAATATTAACATAAAAGTGGTTCAGCCACACTTATAGCATTTGGAATCCGAGGTTACAGAATGTAACATGCTCATCATCCAAATATTGACAGAAAAGTAGTACAGCCACACTTATAACATTTGGAATCCTAGGTTACAGAATATACCGTGCTGGTCATCCAAATATTGACAGAAAATTGGTTCAGCCATACTTGTAACACCTGGAATCCCGGGTTACAGAATGTACCGTGCTGATCATCCCAATATTGACACAAAAGTGGTTCAGCCACACTTATAGCATTTGGAGTCCAATGTTACATAATGTACCATGCTGATTATCCAAATACTGACAGAAAAGTGGTTCGGCCACACTTATAACATTTGGTATCCCAGGTTACAGAATTAACCGTGTTGATCATCCAAATATTGACAGAAAAGTTGTTCAGGCACACTTATAGCATTTGGAATCCCATATTATGGAATGTACCATGCTGATCATCCAAACATTGACAAAAAAGTGGTTCAGGCACGCTTATAACATTTGGAATCCCAGGTTACATAACGTATCGCTCTGACCATCCAAACATTGACAGAAAAGTGGTTCAGACACACTTATAACATTTGGAATCGCAGGTTACAGAATGTACCATGCTGATCATCAAAACATTGACAGAAAAGTGGTTCAACCACACTTATAGCATTTGGAGTCCCAGATTAGAGAATGTACCATGCTGATCATGCAAATACTGACAGAAAAGTGTTTCAACCACACTTATCACGCCTGGAATTACAGGTTACAGAATGTACCCTGCTGAACATTCACATATTGACAGAAAAGTGGTTCAGCCACACTTATAACATTTGGAATCCCAGGTTACAGAATGTACCGTGCTGATCATCCAAATATTAACGGAAAAGTGGTTCAGCCATACTTACAACATCTGGAATCACTGGTTAAATAATGCACCATGCTGATAATCCAATTATTGACAGAAAAGTGGTTAGGCCACACTTATAACATTTGGAATGACAGGTTACAGAATGTACAGTGCTGATAATCCAAATATTGACAGAAAAGTGGTTCAGCAAGACTTATAACATTTGGAATCCCAGGTTACAGAATGTACTGTGCTGATCATACAAATATTGGCAGAAAAGTGGTTCAGGCAAACTTATAGCATTAGGAATCCTATTTTATGGAGTGTACAATGCTAATTATCCAAATATTGACAGAAAGATGGTTCAGACACACTTATAGCATTGGGAAACCAATATTAAGGAATGTACCATGATGGTCATTCAAACATTGACAGAAAAGTGGTTCAGGCACACTTATAACATTTGGAATCGCAGGTTACAGAATGTACTGTAGTGATCAATCAAATAATGACAGAAAAGTGGTTCAGCCACATTTATAACATTTCGAATCCCAGGTTACAGAACGTACCATGCCGATCATTAAAATATTGACAGAAAAGTGGTTCGGCTATACTTATAACATATGGAATACCAGGTTACAGAATGTACTGTGCTGATCATCCAAATATTGACAGAAAGGTGGTTCAGCCACAATTATAACATTTGGAATCACAGGTTACAGAATGTACCACGCTGATCATCCAAATACTGACAGAAATGTGGCTCAGCCACACTTAAAACACCTGGAATCCCAGGTTAGAGAATCTATCGTGCTGATCATCCAAATATTGACAGAAAAGTGCTTCAGCCACACTTATAACATTTGAAGTCCCAGGTTACAGAATGCACCATGCTGATTATCCAAATACTGACAGAAAAGTGGTTCTGGCACACTTATAACACCTCGAATCCCAGGTTACAGAATGTACCGTATTGATCATCCAAACATTGACAGAAAAGTGGTTCAGGCACACTTGTAACACCTGGAATCCCAGTTAACAGAATGTACCGAGCTGATCATACAAATATTGACAGAAAAGTGGTTCAGGCACACTTATAAAACCTGGAATCCCAGGTTACAGAATGTACCGTGCTGATCATCCAAATATTGACAGAAAAGTGGTTCAGGCACACTTATAGCATTTAGAATCCCATATTATGGAATGTACCATACTGATCATCCAAACATTGACAGAAAAGTGGTTTTGGCACACTTATAATATTTGGAAACCCAGGTTACAGAATGTACCATGCTGACCATCCAAACATTGACAGAAAAGTGGTTCAGGCATACTTATAACATTTGGAATCGCAGTTTACAGAATGTACAGTGCTGATATTCCAAATATTGACAGAAAATTGGTTCAGCCACACTTATATCATTTCGAATCCCATGTTACACAATGTACCATGCTGCTCATTCAAATATTGACAGAAAAGTGGTTCAGCCATACTTATAACACCATGAATCCCAGGTTACAGAATGTACCATGCTTATCATCCAAACATTGAGAGAAAAGTGGTTCAGGCACCCTAATAACACTTGGGATCCGTGGTTACAGAATATACCGAGCTCATCTTCCAAATATTGACAGAAAAGTGGTTCAGCCACACTTATAACACCTGGAACCCCAGGTTACAGAATGTACCGTGCTGATCATACATATATTGACAGAAAAGTGGTTCAACCACACTTATAGCATTTGGAATCCCAGGTTACAGATTGTACCGTGCTGATCATCCAAATACTGACAGAAAAGTGGTTCAGCCACACTTATAACATCTGGAATCCCAGGTTACAGAATGTACAGTGCCGATCATCCCAATATTGACAGAAAAGTGGTTCAGCCACACTTATAACATTTGGAGTCCCAGGTTACAGAATGCACCATGCTGATTATCCAAATACTGACAGAAAAGTGGTTCTGGCACACTTATCACACCTTGAATCCCAGGTTACAGAATGTACCGTCCTTATCATCCAAACATTGACAGAAAATTGGTTCAGGCAAACTTGTAACACCTGGAATCCCAGTTTACAGAATGTACCGTGCTGATCATACAAATATTGACAGAAAAGTGGTTGAGGAACACTTATAAAACCTGGATACCAGGTTACAAAGTGTACCGTGCTGATCATCCAAATATTGATAGAAAAGTGGTTCAGGCACACTTATAGCATTTGGAATCTCATATTATGGAATGTACCATGCTGATCATCCAAACACTGACAGAAAGGTGGTTCAGACACACTTATAACATTTGGAATCCCAGGTTACAGAATGTACCATGCTGACCATCCAAACATTGACAGAAAAGTGGATCAGGCACACTTATAGCATTTGGAATCCCAGGTTACAGATTGTACCCAGCTGATCATCCAAATACTGACCGAAAAGTGGTTCAGGCACACTTATAACACCTGGAATCCTAGGTTACAGAATGTACCGTGCTGATCATCCAAATATTGACAGAAAAGTGGTTCAGGCACACTTATAGCATTTGGAATCCCATATTATGGAATGTACCATGCTGATCATCCAAACACCTACACAAAGGTGGTTCAACACACTTATAACATTTGGAATCCCAGGTTACAGAATGTACCATGCTGACCATCCAAACATTGACAGAAAAGTGGATCAGGCACACTTATAGCATTTGGAATCCCAGGTTACAGATTGTACCGTGCTGATCATCCAAATACTGACCGAAAAGTGGTTCAGGCACACTTATAACACCTGGAATCCCAGGTTACAGAATGTACCGTGCTGATCATCCAAACATTGACAGAAAAGAGGTTCAGGCACTCTTGTAACACTTGGAATCCCAGTTTACAGAATGTACCGTGCTGATCATACAAATTTTGACAGAAAAGTGGTTCAGGCACACTTATAAAACCTGGAATCCCAGGTTACAGAATGTACCGTGCTGATCATCCAAATATTGACAGAAAAGTGGTTCAGGCACACTTATAGCATTTAGAATACCATATTATGGAATGTACCATACTGATCATCCAAACATTGACAGAAAAGTGGTTTTGGCACACTTATAATATTTGGAAACCCAGGTTACAGAGTGTACCATGCTGACCATCCAAACATTGACAGAAAAGTGGTTCAGGCATACTTATAACATTTGGAATCGCAGTTTACAGAATGTACAGTGCTGATATTCCAAATATTGACAGAAAATTGGTTCAGCCACACTTATATCATTTCGAATCCCATGTTACACAATGTACCATGCTGCTCATTCAAATATTGACAGAAAAGTGGTTCAGCCATACTTATAAAACCTGGAATCCCAGGTTACAGAATGTACCATGCTTATCATCCAAACATTGAGAGAAAAGTGGTTCAGGCACCCTAATAACACTTGGAATCCGTGGTTACAGAATGTACCGAGCTCATCTTCCAAATATTGCCTGAAAAGTGGTTCAGCCACACTTATAACACCTGGAACCCCAGGTTACAGAATGTACCGTACTGATCATACATATATTGACAGAAAAGTGGTTCAGGCAAACTTATAACACCTGGAATCCAAGGTTACAGAATGTACCGTGCTGATCATCCAAATATTGATAGAAAAGTGGTTCAACCACACTTATAGCATTTGGAATCCCAGGTTACAGATTGTACCGTGCTGATCATCCAAATACTGACAGAAAAGTGGTTCAGCCACACTTATAACATCTGGAATCCCAGGTTACAGAATGTACAGTGCCGATCATCCCAATATTGACAGAAAAGTGGTTCAGCCACACTTATAACATTTGGAGTCCCAGGTTACAGAATGCACCATGCTGATTATCCAAATACTGACAGAAAAGTGGTTCTGGCACACTTATCACACCTTGAATCCCAGGTTACAGAATGTACCGTCCTTATCATCCAAACATTGACAGAAAATTGGTTCAGGCACACTTGTAACACCTGGAATCCCAGTTTACAGAATGTACCGTGCTGATCATACAAATATTGACAGAAAAGTGGTTCAGGAACACTTATAAAACCTGGATACCAGGTTACAAAGTGTACCGTGCTGATCATCCAAATATTGATAGAAAAGTGGTTCAGGCACACTTATAGCATTTGGAATCTCATATTATGGAATGTACCATGCTGATCATCCAAACACTGACAGAAAGGTGGTTCAGACACACTTATAACATTTGGAATCCCAGGTTACAGAATGTACCATGCTGACCATCCAAACATTGACAGAAAAGTGGATCAGGCACACTTATAGCATTTGGAATCCCAGGTTACAGATTGTACCCAGCTGATCATCCAAATACTGACCGAAAAGTGGTTCAGGCACACTTATAACACCTGGAATCCTAGGTTACAGAATGTACCGTGCTGATCATCCAAATATTGACAGAAAAGTGGTTCAGGCACACTTATAGCATTTGGAATCCCATATTATGGAATGTACCATGCTGATCATCCAAACACCTACACAAAGGTGGTTCAACACACTTATAACATTTGGAATCCCAGGTTACAGAATGTACCATGCTGACCATCCAAACATTGACAGAAAAGTGGATCAGGCACACTTATAGCATTTGGAATCCCAGGTTACAGATTGTACCGTGCTGATCATCCAAATACTGACCGAAAAGTGGTTCAGGCACACTTATAACACCTTGGATCCCAGGTTACAGAATGTACCGTGCTGATCATCCAAACATTGACAGAAAAGAGGTTCAGGCACTCTTGTAACACTTGGAATCCCAGTTTACAGAATGTACCGTGCTGATCATACAAATATTGACAGAAAAGTGGTTCAGGCACACTTATAAAACCTGGAATCCCAGGTTACAGAATGTACCGTGCTGATCATCCAAATATTGACAGAAAAGTGGTTCAGGCACACTTATAGCATTTAGAATACCATATTATGGAATGTACCATACTGATCATCCAAACATTGACAGAAAAGTGGTTTTGGCACACTTATAATATTTGGAAACCCAGGTTACAGAGTGTACCATGCTGACCATCCAAACATTGACAGAAAAGTGGTTCAGGCATACTTATAACATTTGGAATCGCAGTTTACAGAATGTACAGTGCTGATATTCCAAATATTGACAGAAAATTGGTTCAGCCACACTTATATCATTTCGAATCCCATGTTACACAATGTACCATGCTGCTCATTCAAATATTGACAGAAAAGTGGTTCAGCCATACTTATAACACCTGGAATCCCAGGTTACAGAATGTACCATGCTTATCATCCAAACATTGAGAGAAAAGTGGTTCAGGCACCCTAATAACACTTGGAATCCGTGGTTACAGAATGTACCGAGCTCATCTTCCAAATATTGCCTGAAAAGTGGTTCAGCCACACTTATAACACCTGGAACCCCAGGTTACAGAATGTACCGTGCTGATCATACATATATTGACAGAAAAGTGGTTCAGGCAAACTTATAACACCTGGAATCCAAGGTTACAGAATGTACCGTGCTGATCATCCAAATATTGATAGAAAAGTGGTTCAACCACACTTATAGCATTTGGAATCCCAGGTTACAGATTGTACCGTGCTGATCATCCAAATACTGACAGAAAAGTGGTTCAGCCACACTTATAACATCTGGAATCCCAGGTTACAGAATGTACAGTGCCGATCATCCCAATATTGACAGAAAAGTGGTTCAGCCACACTTATAACATTTGGAGTCCCAGGTTACAGAATGCACCATGCTGATTATCCAAATACTGACAGAAAAGTGGTTCTGGCACACTTATCACACCTTGAATCCCAGGTTACAGAATGTACCGTCCTTATCATCCAAACATTGACAGAAAATTGGTTCAGGCACACTTGTAACACCTGGAATCCCAGTTTACAGAATGTACCGTGCTGATCATACAAATATTGACAGAAAAGTGGTTCAGGAACACTTATAAAACCTGGATACCAGGTTACAAAGTGTACCGTGCTGATCATCCAAATATTGATAGAAAAGTGGTTCAGGCACACTTATAGCATTTGGAATCTCATATTATGGAATGTACCATGCTGATCATCCAAACACTGACAGAAAGGTGGTTCAGACACACTTATAACATTTGGAATCCCAGGTTACAGAATGTACCATGCTGACCATCCAAACATTGACAGAAAAGTGGATCAGGCACACTTATAGCATTTGGAATCCCAGGTTACAGATTGTACCCAGCTGATCATCCAAATACTGACCGAAAAGTGGTTCAGGCACACTTATAACACCTGGAATCCTAGGTTACAGAATGTACCGTGCTGATCATCCAAATATTGACAGAAAAGTGGTTCAGGCACACTTATAGCATTTGGAATCCCATATTATGGAATGTACCATGCTGATCATCCAAACACGGACACAAAGGTGGTTCAACACACTTATAACATTTGGAATCCCAGGTTACAGAATGTACCATGCTGACCATCCAAACATTGACAGAAAAGTGGATCAGGCACACTTATAGCATTTGGAATCACAGGTTACAGATTGTACCGTGCTGATCATCCAAATACTGACCGAAAAGTGGTTCAGGCACACTTATAACACCTGGAATCCCAGGTTACAGAAAGTACCGTGCTGATCATCCAAATATTGACAGAAAAGTGGTTCAACCACACTAATAGCACTTGGAGTCCTAGTTAGAGAACGTCCCATGCTGATCATACAAATACTGACAGAAAAGTGGTTCAACCACACTTATCACACCTGGAATCACAGGATACAGAATGTACCGTGCTGATCATCCAAATATTGACAGAAAAGTGGTTCAGGCTCACTTATAGCATTTGGAATTCCAGGTTACGGAATGTACCATGCTGATCATCAAGACAATGACAGAAAAGTGGTTCAGGCACACTTATACCATTTGGAATCCCATATGATGGTATGTACCATGCCGATCATCCAAATATTTACAGAAAAGTGGTTCAGGCACACTTGTAGCATTTGGAATCCCATATTAAGGAATGTACAATGCTGATCATCCAAACATTGACAGAAAAGTGGTTCAGCCACACTTATAACATTTGGAGTCCCAGGTTACAGAATGCACCATGCTGATTATCCAAATACTGACAGAAAAGTGGTTCTGGCACACTTATAACACCTGGAATCCCAGGTTACAGAATGTACCGTCCTGATCATCCAAACATTGACAGAAAAGTGGTTCAGGCACACTTGTAACACCTGGAATCCCAGTTTTTAGAATGTACCGTGCTGATCATCCAAATATTAACATAAAAGTGGTTCATCCACACTTATAGCATTTGGAATCCGAGGTTACAGAATGTAACATGCTCATCATCCAAATATTGACAGAAAAGTAGTACAGCCACACTTATAACATTTGGAATCCTAGGTTACAGAATATACCGTGCTGGTCATCCAAATATTGACAGAAAATTGGTTCAGCCATACTTGTAACACCTGGAATCCCGGGTTACAGAATGTACCGTGCTGATCATCCCAATATTGACACAAAAGTGGTTCAGCCACACTTATAGCATTTGGAGTCCAATGTTACATAATGCACCATGCTGATTATCCAAATACTGACAGAAAAGTGGTTCGGCCACACTTATAACATTTGGTATCCCAGGTTACAGAATTAACTGTGCTGATCATCCAAATATTGACAGAAAAGTTGTTCAGGCACACTTATAGCATTTGGAATCCCATATTATGGAATGTACCATGCTGATCATCCAAACATTGACAAAAAAGTGGTTCAGGCACGCTTATAACATTTGGAATCCCAGGTTACATAACGTATCGCTCTGACCATCCAAACATTGACAGAAAAGTGGTTCAGACACACTTATAACATTTGGAATCGCAGGTTACAGAATGTACCATGCTGATCATCAAAACATTGACAGAAAAGTGGTTCAACCACACTTATAGCATTTGGAGTCCCAGATTAGAGAATGTACCATGCTGATCATGCAAATACTGACAGAAAAGTGTTTCAACCACACTTATCACGCCTGGAATTACAGGTTACAGAATGTACCCTGCTGAACATTCACATATTGACAGAAAAGTGGTTCAGCCACACTTATAACATTTGGAATCCCAGGTTACAGAATGTACCGTGCTGATCATCCAAATATTAACGGAAAAGTGGTTCAGCCATACTTATAACATCTGGAATCACTGGTTAAATAATGTACCATGCTGATAATCCAATTATTGACAGAAAAGTGGTTAGGCCACACTTATAACATTTGGAATGACAGGTTACAGAATGTACAGTGCTGATAATCCAAATATTGACAGAAAAGTGGTTCAGCAAGACTTATAACATTTGGAATCCCAGGTTACAGAATGTACTGTGCTGATCATACAAATATTGGCAGAAAAGTGGTTCAGGCAAACTTATAGCATTAGGAATCCTATTTTATGGAGTGTACAATGCTAATTATCCAAATATTGACAGAAGGTGGTTCAGACACACTTATAGCATTTGGAAACCAATATTAAGGAATGTACCATGATGGTCATTCAAACATTGACAGAAAAGTGGTTCAGGCACACTTATAACATTTGGAATCGCAGGTTACAGAATGTACTGTAGTGATCATCCAAATAATGACAGAAAAGTGGTTCAGCCACATTTATAACATTTCGAATCCCAGGTTACAGAACGTACCATGCCGATCATTAAAATATTGACAGAAAAGTGGTTCGGCTATACTTATAACATATGGAATACCAGGTTACAGAATGTACTGTGCTGATCATCCAAATATTGACAGAAAGGTGGTTCAGCCACAATTATAACATTTGGAATCACAGGTTACAGAATGTACCACGCTGATCATCCAAATACTGACAGAAATGTGGCTCAGCCACACTTAAAACACCTGGAATCCCAGGTTAGAGAATCTATCGTGCTGATCATCCAAATATTGACAGAAAAGTGCTTCAGCCACACTTATAACATTTGAAGTCCCAGGTTACAGAATGCACCATGCTGATTATCCAAATACTGACAGAAAAGTGGTTCAGCCACACTTATAACACCTGGAATCCCAGGTTACAGAATGTACCGTATTGATCATCCAAAAATTGACAGAAAAGTGGTTCAGGCACACTTGTAACACCTGGAATCCCAGTTAACAGAATGTACCGAACTGATCATACAAATATTGACAGAAAAGTGGTTAGGGCACACTTGTAACACCTGGAATCCCAGGTTAAAGAACGTATCGTGCTGATCATCCAAATATTGACAAAAAAGTGGTTCAGGCACACTTATAGCATTTGGAATCCCATATTATGGAATGTACTATGCTGATCATTCAAACATTGACAGAAAAGTGGTTCAGGCACACTTATAACATTTGGAATCCCAGGTAACAGAATGTACCTCGCTGACCATGCAAACATTGACAGAACAGTGGTTCAGGCACACTTATAACATTTGGAATCGCAGGTTACAGTATGTGCCGTGCTGATCATTCAAATATTGAAAGAAAAGTGGTTCAGCCACACTTATAACATTTGGAATCACAGGTTACAGAATGTACCATTCTGATCATCCAAATATTGACAGAAAAGTGGTTCAGCCACACTTATAACACCTGGAATTCCAGGTAAGAGAATCTACCGTGCTGATCATCCAAATATTGACAGAAAAGTGGTTCAGCCATACTTGTAACACCTAGAATCTCGGGTTATAGAATGTACCGTGCTGATCATTCCAATATTGACAGATAAGTGGTTGAGCCACACTTATAACATTTGAAGTCCCAGGTTACAGAATGCACCATGCTGATTATCCAAATACTGACAGAAAAGTGGTTCTGGCACACTTACAGCACCTGGAATCCCATGTTACAGAATGTACCGTCCTGACCAACCAAACAATGACAGAAAAGTGGCTCAGACACACTTGTTACACCTGGAATCCCAGTTTACGGAATGTGCCGTGCTGATCATCCAAATATTGACAGAAAAGTGGTTCGGCCACACTTATAACATTTGGAATCCCATGTTACAGAATGTACCATGCTGATCATCCAAATATTCACATAAAAGTGGTTCAGGCACACTTATAGCATTTGGAATCCCCTATTATGGAATGTACCATGATAATCATCCAAACATTGACAGAAAAGTGGTTCAGGAACACATATAACATTTTGAATCCCAGCTTACAGAATGTACCATGCTGAACCTCCAAACATTGACAGAAAAGTGGTTGAGGCTCACTTATAACATTTGGATTCGCAGGTTGCAGAATGTATCATGCTGATCATCAAAACATTGACAGAAATGTGGTTCGACCACACTTATAGCATTTGGAGTCCCAGGTTAGAGAATGTACCATGCTGATCATGCAAATACTGACAATAAAGTGTTTCAACCACACTTATCACACCTAGAATCACAGGTTACAGAATGTACCGTGCTGAACATCCAAATATTGACAGACAAGTGGTTCAGCCGCATTTATAACATATGGAATCCCAGGTTACAGAATGTACCGTGCTGATCATCCAAATATTGACAGAAAAGTCATTCAGCCACACTTATAACATTTGGAATCCCAGGTTACAGAATGTACCGTGCTGATCATACAAATATTGACAGAAAAGTGGTTCAACCACACTTATAGCATTTGTAATCCAAGTTACATAATGTGCAATACTGATCATCCAAATATTGATAGAAAAATAGTTCAGCCACACTTATAACATCTGGAATCCCAGTTTACAGGATGTACCGTACTGATCATCCATATATAAAGAGAAAAATGGTTCAGTCATACTTAGAACATTTGGAATTCCAGGCTACAGAGTTTACCGTGCTGATCATCCAAATATTTACAGAAAAGAGTTTCAGCCATACTTATAGCATCTGGAATCCCAGGTTACAGAATGTACCATTCTGATCATACAAATATTGACAGAAAAGTGGTTCAGCCAAACTTGTAACACCTGGAGTCCCAGGTTACAGAACATACCATGCTGATCATTCAAATACTGCCAGAAAAGTGGTTCAGGAACACTTACAACATTTGGAATCCCAGGTTACAGAATGTACCATGCTGATCATCCAAACATTGGCGGAGAAGTGGTTCAGGCACACTCATAACATTAGGAATCGCTGGTTACAGAATGTACCATGCTGATCATCAAAACATTGACAGAAAAGCGGTTCAACCACACCTATAGCATTTGGAGTCCCAGGTTAGAGAATGTACCATGCTGATCATGCAAATACTGACAGAAAAGTGGTTCAGCCACACTTAAAACATTTGGAATCCCAGGTTACATAAAGTACCGTGCTGCTCATCCAAATATTGACAGAAAAGTAGTTCAGCCACACTTATAGCATTAGGAATCCTCGGTTACGGAATGTACCAATCTGATCATCCAAATATTGACAGAAAAGTGGTTCAGCCACACTTATAACATTTGGAGTCCCAGGTTACAGAATCTACAGTGCTGATTATCCAGCTATTGATAGAAAAGTGATTCAGCCACACTTATAACATTCGGAATCACAGGTTACAGAATGTACCATGCTGATCATCCAAATACTTACAGAAAAGTGGTTGAGCCACACTTATAACATTTGGAATCAGAGGTTACAGAATGTACAGTGCTGATCATCCAAATATTGACAGAAAAGTGCTTCAGCAAGAATTATAACATTTGGAATCCCAGGTTACAGAATGTACCATGCTGATCATCCAAATATTGACAGAAAAGTGGTTCAGCCATACTTATAACATATGGAATCCCAGGTTACAGAATGTACCGTGCTGATCATCCAAATATTGACAGAAAAGTGGTTCAGCCATACTTATAACACCTGGAATCCCAGGTTACAGAATGTACCATGCTGATCATTCATACATTGACAGAAAAGTTGTTCAGCCACACTTATAATACCTGAAATCCCATGTTACAGAACGTATCGTGCTGATCATCAAAATATTGACAAAAAGTGGTTCAGCCACACTTATAACATTTGCAATCCCAGGTTACAGAATATACCATGGTGAGCATCCAAAAACCGACAGACAAGTGGTTCAGCCACACTTATAATATTTGAAATCCCACGTTACAGAATGTAACGTGCTGATCATCCAAATATTGACAGAAAAATAGTTCAGCCACAGTTATAACATCTGGAATCACAGGTTACAGAATGTACCATGCTGATCATCCAAATACTTACAGAAAAGTGGTTCAGCCACACTTATAACATTTGGAATCACAGGTTACAGAATATACAGTCCTGATCATGCAAATATTGACAGAAAAGTGGTTCAGCCACACTTATAACATTTGGAATCACAGGTTAAGAATGTACCATGCTGATCATCCAAATACTTACAGAAAAGTTGTTCAGCCACACTTATAACATTTGGAATCACAGGTTACAGAATGTATCGTGCTGATCATCCAAATATTGACAGAAAAGTGGTTCAGCAAGACTTATAACATTTGGAATCCCAGGTTACAGAATGTACCATGCTTATCAAATAAACATTGACAGAAAAGTGGTTCAGGCACATTTATATCACCTGGTATCCCAGGTTACAGAATGTACTGTGCTTATCATCCAGATATTGACAGAAAATTAGTTCAGCCACACTTATAGCTTTTGGAATCCCAGTTACAGAATGTACCATGCTGATCATCCAAATATTGACAGAAAAATAGTTCAGCCACACTTATAACATCTGGAATCCCAGGTTACAGAATGTACCGTGCTGATCATCTATATATTGACAGAATGGTGGTTCAGCCACACTTAGAACATTTTGAATCCCAGGCTACGGAATGTACCGTGCTGATCACCCAAATATTGACAGAAAAGTGGTTCAGCTATATTTATAGCATTTGGAATCCCAGGTTACAGAATGTACCATGCGGATCATCCAAATATTGACAGAAAAGTGGTTCAGCCATACTTGTAACACCTGGAATCCCAGGTTACAGAATGCACCATGCTGATCATCCAAATACTGACAGAAAAGTAGTTCAGCCACACTTATAACACCTGGAATCCCAGGTTACAGAATGTATCATGCTGATCATTCAAACATTGACAGAAAAGTTGTTCAGCCACACTTATAACACTTGGAATCGCATGTTACAGAATGTACCGTGCTGATCATCCAAATATTGACAAAAAGTGTTTCAGCCACACATAACATTTACAATCCGAGGTTACAGAATGTACCGTGCTGGTCTTCCAAATATTGACAAAAAAGTGGTTCAGCCACACTTATAGCATTAGGAATCCCAGGTTATGGAATGTACCAATCTGATCATCCAAATATTGATAGAAAAGTGGTTCAGCCACACTTATAGCATTTGGAATCCCAGGTTAGAGAATGTACCGTGCTGATCATCCAAATATTGACAGACAAGTGAATCAGCCACACTTATAACATCTGGAATCCCAGGTTACAGAATGTACCGTGCGTATCATCCAAATATTGACAGTAAAGTGGTTCAGCCACACTTATAACATTTGGAATCCCAGGTTACAGAATGTACCGTGCCTATCATCCAAATATTGACAGAAAAGTGGTTCAGCCACACTTATAACACCTGGAATCCCAGGTTACAGAATGTACCGTGCTGATCATCCAAATATTGACAGAAAAGTGGTTCAGCCATACTTATAGCATCTGGAATCCCAGGTTACAGAATGTACCGTGCTGATCATTCAAATATTGACAGAAAAGTGGTTCAGTCATACTTATAATATCTGTAGTCCTTCAGCATGCTAAACAGAACCTCACTGTCAAGTATCCCGAGTTATTTTAAGCATGAGTGATGTCAAACTCAAATTGGTTCGTTTTTCTGCTCAAATGAGTTGACCGTGGTATACTTCTGGGGAATCACTCGATTAATGAAATCACATGTTCTTCTTGGAGGAAACTTTAATAGCAAACATCCGACATGAAAATAAACCTCATCAACCCAATAGGAAAGCTACTCCAAGTTATCAATTTAAATTAAAAAAATTATATTCAAATGAGGAAATTCATAATTCTCATGTTTCGAGCACCTCTTAGCGTTCCTCATTGGTAAAAATATTGAGAGAATGTGCGCAGAAGTATTAGTATTGCACGAATTGCTCCTGACCATTATCCAGTTACAATGTATCCTTCATGTTATGTCATTTTGGCAGAACGTACACCTACCGCAATCAATTATTAATTTGACTAGAGATTATACACCAAACAATGGAGAAAACGCCACTTAAAACGCATAGGGACATATAAGTTGTTGTTTCTACAATGAAAACAACATGCCGCAAAAATATCCAGTAACAACCAAGGACATAAAGTTGAACCGTTCCATTACAGCCCATACATTGAAAATGTATATCAAGCTAAACAACAATATAGAAGATTATGGGAAAGAACTAAATATCCTTTACAAAACATAGCTAAATAATGTATCCAGAAAACTGAGTCGTGCATTATAGAAGCTATACGGTGACTCGCTAAAGACAGACACGAAAACTGTAGTCTCCCAAGATGGGTCCTTATTGGAAAAATCTAAACGGGTGCTTAAATACAACCCTAACATTTGGAGCTCAGTGATACTCGACACCTGAAGAAAAGGTGGATCCCTTCTCTGTTCAACTTTGTAAGCATTTTTAACTCAATTCCTGTACTGATGCACAATCCACTTCACTGGTCAACAACAGCTTAACTCAAACACTGCAATTATGTACATTTTCGAAATTGTTCATTACTGTCAGGTTAAACATGCACTGATAGATTTCCTTCTAAGAAAGCTGTTGATGATACCCTGATAGTTCATCCTTTGCCTGCACATTACCAAGAAAAGCTTTGGCCTTTCTAATTTACAACGCCATTCTGCGTCTAGCTTATTTCCCAAAGAGACTAAAGCGTATATCTATTGTAATGACACCTAAGCCCAATGAAGTTAGAGGGTGCTAATAACCTGGCAGTTGAGCGCCCTTAAACCAATGAGCCTGCTTTCGCCTTACAGCACAGCTTCATGCAGTTATTCACACACATCCCATACGATTCAGTTCTCCTGTGGTGCCATTTGAAGTAAAAGCGAGCTTTCAACACTATAAAAAAAAACTATTCGGGTTTAAGTCAATGCACTCCTGCCCACAGCAAATAATTGACACAAAATTGAACTCAATGTGGTAAAAGAAGTGTCTTTAGAAATCTTTTTGGTCGTTTGACAAAGTATGACATGATGGCTTGCTCTAACATCAAGAATCACGTCTCAAATACACATTTCAAAATAATAAAATACTTAACTTAAAATAAAAATGTATGCAAGATAAATTGTGTATTTTAAGGTGCTCTACATTTTTTGTGTTGTAAATTTTTGTCCATCTCTTACGGTTTAGCAGTTATGCAAAATTCCGTAAAATTCGTCCAGAATAAAGCAGTCTTCAGCGACTATTCCCAGAAAAGTCAAGATATACATATTATTTTTCGTGTAAATGCATTTAATAGGTATACGAAATTTTAATCAAAATCGTTAGAGCCATTTTTGAGATGATCAAAATTTTCTAAAAAAATTCCATGTAAAGGGTAGTTGGTGGAGGGGGGATTTTTCTCCAAAACCTTCGTGTCGCATCCCTAGAAGATACTAAACTTAAATACCAAGTTTGGTATTTTACAGACTTTTTGTTTTTTAGTTATCGTGTTCACAGAAACACGGACACACACGAACCTTTTTCTGAATTTTTTTTTGGATACAGGGGACCCTAAAACATCTTTCCGGTGAAATCTCGGTATCGAATTTTTTGGTGGAGTGCAATACCTTCTCTACACTATGCACATAATACGTATAGACAAAGTACTATTGATGGTATCAGTTGAGCGAGCGTCAAGGCTGTAATACCGTGTGACCCAAATGATGCGAACATAACACACAGCTGCTGTACTCAAGGTCACGGTGCTGCTCTGACAGTGATAGCGAGCGTCAAGGCTGTATAAACGTGTGACCCAAATGGTCCGAACATAACACACAGCTGTTGTACTCAAGGTCACGGTGCTGCTCTGACAGTGATAGCGAGCGTCAAGGCTGTAATACCGTGTGACTCAAATGATGCGAACATAACACACAGCTGCTGTACTCAAGGTCACGGTGCTGCTCTGACGCTGATAGCGAGCGTCAAGGCTGTAATACCGTGTGACTCAAATGATGCGAACATAGCAAACAGCTGCTGTACTCAAGGTCACGGTGCTGCTCTGACACTGATAGCGAGCGTCAAGGCTGTAATACCGTGTGACCAAAATGATGCGAACATAACACACAGCTGCTGTACTCAAGGTCACGGTGCTGCTCTGACAGTGATAGCGAGCGTCAAGGCTGTAATACCGTGTGATTCAAATGATCCGCACATAACACACAGCTGCTGTACTCAAGGTCACGGAGCTGCTCTGACACTGATAGCGTGTGCTTCAGTTATTACCAGTTTGTTTTTGTAAAAAAAGGTCCGTTTGTATATTTCCGTACGTCTATGAACACGATAACTGAAAAACGAAAAGTCTATAAAACACCACACTTGGCATAGAAGTTTAGCATATGCCAAAGATGTGACACGAAATATTTGAGAGAAATCCTCCTTCCAGGAACTACCCTTTACATGAAATAATTTTCGAAAATGTTGATGTTCTCAAAAAGACATCATCGCCTTTGATTAAAATTCCGTATATTAAAAATATTTACACGACAAATGAAATATATATCCTCAATTTTCTGGGAATAGGCTTTGAAGCGTTCTTTATTCTGGGTTAATATTATTGGTATTGCATTAGTAAACCATAAGAGATAGACAAAACTGAAGATCTCGTTGAAACACACAATTTATGCCTTACTTCATGGAGTTGACTATTCCTTGTTATTGGTATCATTTTTAAGATACTTCAACCTCTCATATTTGGGAATTTGTCAACTCTGGCAACACAAATAAACGATTTCATTCACATGGCAACCAGCTTGTAAAATATTTGACTATATTTTTGCTTAATGTAGTCACTTATTTACTTTCTACATACAAGAAAGCTAATGTGTATCTGAATTAGCATGAAGTAGATGAATACGCTTTTTAACAATAATGTGTTACACAGATATAGAGAAAGTCATGTGAATGGAACACATCAATTTTTTTTCAACAAGACTCTGTAACATCTCATTCAGCCAATCTTTTGATGACAACAATTGAAAATGCGTTTCAGGACAGAATTATTAGTAGAGATTTGTGGCCCCCTCGATCCTCCGACCTAACCTCCTGCGATTTCTATCTCTGGGGTACCTTAAGGCACAACGTGTACAAGACAAACCCACACACCCTGGTGGGAAATTGCCAGCAATTCTCAATGTGAATGGCAATTGATGATAGTTTCCTAAAGAGGTGCTAAAAATGTATGGACTACAGCAGTGGCCAGTTTCAGCATCTCCTTTAATAACATTGGTAAGTAAAGCCTTTAAAAGTAGTTTTAAAAATGTTGCAAGGTTCCATCTGCGGCTTTTTATGATAGCAGCATTTGGCAATGAGAGCCCAGAGCGCGGACAAGCAAAGCACCGCACAGCCGGTTCGGACGTTTTTGAATCACCCGGTAGCAATTATTGTTACACACTGCATGATAAACTTATCGACCACTATAAGTCGACTTCTGTCTCTGTTACACGCGGTACTATTCCAATTGTAATGTTTACTACAAAGAGAGCGAAAACAATAAACGCCGCCACCGCCGCCGTAAGAATTAGTATAAGTACGCTTAATCGGTTGTTAACTAGAACATTCGCAAAATTACGCTAATGGAATGCACACGACGCGTTTACTTGGATGAGTATTACGAGAAAGTCAGTCACGATTTGGGATAACTAAATGATAATGAGCACAAAACTTTATTTACAAAGTTACACTACCTTACTCTATTTCTTGACGTAATGTCCATTCTGTCAAGACATTTTTGTCACGTGGTACCAGTTTTTGAGGACAATGTTACACTTTTCTACCGCCAAAGGACTTATTTGTTTGTTTTTAATGCACAAAATGTTCTGTCGATCGAATTCTATAGGCAAATAACGCAAGCGCATGGTGATAATGCAATGAACGAATCTTCAGTGAGGAAATGGCGCATAATTTAGAGTTATCAAGGAAGATGGAGACTAGAGTGAAAGATAATCAATCCTTGTGGGGGAGTTCATAACAGAATTAAGAAAATCCTTTGTTTCACTTTGGACACCGTACATGACTTTTTAGTTGGGAAAGATTTCCCAGCCATGACAGTGACATCTTGGCTCATATCTCTAGCGGTGCAACAGTATAACATACACATTGAAAAACCGGTACCAATTGACAATAAATACCTTGATAGCAATGAGAAATAGAGTAAGGTAGTGTAACTTTGTGTTGGCTCTCGTGTTAATGAGAAATGCTGTACAAAGCCTTTGTGGCACAGATATTCAAGTCTGATATTAATGTAGTTAGAAACAAATATCTTACATGTTTACTTCACATGGTCTTCTCTACCTATTCTTAACAAACTATTTTTACAGTAGCTTATTTTTCTATCTACTTCATGCTAATCGAAATAAACATTAGCAGTAATGCTTTTATTGTAGGTTCAAGGGAATACAGGAAAATACGTACTAAGCTAAAGCGATACTCAAATCTTTTCAGAGAAGGGAGTGCTATAGAATTTAATTATGTACTAAATACTCCTTACTCGACACTGGAAAAGCATTTTATCGCACTGGCTAAGTCGACATCGTTGCGCATGCGTGCCACACAAAAAAGAGCTGCTCACTGTATGAGTTTATACAGTCCGTGCTAAAAGTAGCACTTTGACCAGTGTTATTAGTACAACATTCACTCACATAAAATTATAACATACGAAGATGTTCAAGAAAATCTGCTCATCTCGAATTATCCTTTACATGGACCTTTTTCTTTTCTTTCCCTTTTTTTTTCTCTCTCTCTCTCTCTCTCTCTCTCTCTCTCTCTCTCTCTCTCTCTCTCTCTCTCTCAAAAATGGCTCTAGCAATTTTGACTAAAATGGTGTATACTACAGATATTTACATGAAAAAGAAAACGTATATCTTGGAATAGCATCTGACGACATCTTTATTCTGAATGAATTTTGCGGATTTTGCATAACTGGTGCACTGTAAGAGATACACGAAGACTTACTAACAACAATTGTAGAGTTCGCTAAACCACACAATTTTTATTATATACATTTTTTCGTGGAGTTGACTGTTTTTAGATGTTCCTTGTCATCTGTTTCAGTTCTCAAATACTGTACTTTTGACATAGGTACGGGAGCTTATCTTACAAACAAAGGAACGTCAACCACAGAGCAATCAGCTTTTAAGAGATTAGACTATCATTTTATCCTGTGGTACTCCTTTATTTTCCTTCCAATTACAAGAAAGAAAGCAATAAGACCATCTTTTGTCCATTAGCATGAAGTAAATAGAAGAATAAGCTTATTAACAATAATTTATTGTACTGATGTAGAGAAAGTCATGCGAATGGAACACATAATTTTTTCTCTCTTCATTGTTTTGCCCTCTATTATTAATACTTGTTTTCTCATAAAACATCTCCATGACACAACAAAATAAGATACATTATAAAAATCAGATCAGGAAATTCCTAAAACCTCTTCTTTAATAGACTCCTGAAACAAAGAAGAAAACAGAATATTTTATATAAAATAACAGATCTATATTGTTTTCGTTTTCTGAGACGCTTTATTTATTTGGTTGTTTACCAACAAGATTAGGAATGACAGAGGTCAGCAGTGGAATGAAACGACCGTAACGTGTGTTGGTTTATAACATTGCGAACAGAAGCCATTGACTCCTACATTTATACCCGACACATTCATTCATTTAGCAAAACAGAAGAAAAGTGGTTTTGGAAATGGCTAGTAACCTACATTCAACAAGATAATATTAACACACAAACATATATACACACATATACATACACACATACATACACATACACACGCATACACACATACACACATATATACACACATACACACATATTAAAACTTAAACACTCATAATACACAAACATACCCACATAACACACATACATATATACATATACACACACATATATACAAACATTTTAAAACATACACACTCATACATACCCAAACATACACACATAACACACATACATACACACATATTCATACACAAACATACATACATACATAAACATACACAACACACATACACATACACAGACATACAAACATACACATACACACATGCATACACACATACACATACACACATGCACACATACACACACAACCACAAACATACATACACACATACATTACACACATATTAACACTCATACACGCATACTAACACACATACAAACACACATAGACACATACAACACACACATACACACATACACTCATACACTCATACACACATTCACATACATTACACACGCATACATTACACACACATACATTCCACACATACTAACACACATAGACACATACATTACACACATATTAACACACATACATTACACACATAGACACATACAACACACACATACACACATATATAAACACATATATAAACACATACATACACACATACAACATGTATAAACACATACATACATACATACATACACACATGCACACATATATACATACATACACACATACATACATACATACATACATACATACATACATACATGCATACATACATACACACATACATATGCACAATCACAAATACATACATACACACATATACACATATACACATGCAGTCATACATACACACATACAGACATACATACACACATACACACATACATATGCACAATCACAAATACATACATACACACATATACACATATACACATGCAGTCATACATACACACATACCCACATACAGACATACATACACACATACCCACATACATTACACACACTAACACACATACAGCACACACATACACACATTTATACACACATACATACACACATACACATTCACACACATACATACACATACACACATATATAAACACATACATATACACATACACATACACACATTCATACACACATACAACATATATAAACACATACACACATGCATACACACATGCATACATACACACATACATACACACATGACACATACACATACATACACACATACATATACACATACAGACATACATACACACATACCCACATACACAAACATACACACATACATACACAAACACACATACATACACACATACCCACATACACACAGACAGACACACATACACACATGCACATACACACTTACATACACACATAAACACATACAACACACACATACACACATTTATACACACATACATACACACATACACATTCACACACATACACACATATATAAACACATACATATACACATACACATACACACATACACACATTCATACACACATACAACATATATAAACACATACATACATACATACACACATGCACATACACACAGGCACACATACATACACACTTACAAAGGCACACACATACACACATACATGCACACATACACACATACACACATACACACATGCATACATACACACATACATACACACATGCACACATACATATACATACACACATACATATACACATACAGACATACATACACACATACCCACATACACACATACCCACATACACACATACCCACATACACACATAAACACATACACAAACATACACACATACATACACAAACACACATACATACACACATACCCACATACACACAGACAGACACACATACACACATGCACATACACACTTACATACACACATAAACACACATACATACACACACGCGCACACAGACACCCACACACTCTCGCACACATACACATCTACACACACTCACCCATATACACCCACACACACACCCACACATACACACTTCCACATACACACACCCACACACACCTACACACACTCATACATACACACGCACACACCCATATTTACACACACGCACACATACCCACCCACATACACCCACACGCACACACATACTCATACACCCACGCACATTAACACATACATTCATACATACACACAAACAATATACTCTTAAATCTATAATGTTCAAATTGTATATATAAGTAACCATGGCATGTAGTATTACTACTTATTAAAATGGACCATGAGGTTAGGTAAATTAAAAAAAACGCACCCATACACACACGCACCCACACTCACACCCACACACACACTTGCACACACCCACACTTACACACACACTCACCCACACTCACACACAGACCCACACACTTACACACCCTCACACACGCACCCACACACACCCACACACTCACACCCACACACACTTACACACCCCCACACACACACCCACACACCCACACATCCACACTCACACCCACACACTCACACACACTTACACACACTTACGCCCACACACACACACTTACACACACTTACGCCCACACACACACTCACACACACACTTACACACACACTTACATCCACACACACTTACACACACACTTACACACACGCTTACGCCCACACACACTTACACACACACTTACACACACTTACGCCCACACACACTTACACACACACGCTTACGCCCACACACACTTACACACACGCTTACACCCACACACACTTACACACACGCTTACACCCACACACACACACACACACACACACACACACACACCTGAATTCCCCTCTATCACTAGCAGGGACCAGATTGTGACCTATTTTTCAAATGTTTCCTCATAGGCCTAATCACGCGTCCCAGTAAATGCAAATGGACATTTGGATAGTTGATGCTAAATGTAAGTCTTTTACGAGATGTCAGTTGTGCTAAAAGTAGGAAATGCTGTCACTCAATGTTATAAAAGTATAACATTCCAATGTACCTAAGTTTGGTTTATGCCTCATTTATAAAAAATAAAGTATGACACACCACCTGTTAAAATTGCTTTATATTGTTCGTAGGAAGTTTCGTAGCTTCGTACTCGTAATATAAACCACAATTTTCACCTCTTGTATAATAAATAGGCATTTAATGTCATTTTTTTTTTCATTTTATGCAACCATTTATTTTAGGACATTTGTTTTATTGTTCAGCTGATTTACATAATTTTCTTGTACTATTTAAATCGAGTGACGTGGCGACTATGGCATCGTGCAGTCAGAGAGATAAACAAAGAAAAGTAGCGCTTTCACCCATCCTAAACACCGCGCTATCAAGATAACTATAATCTTCTGAAATGTTCTCTTCCCCTTGCCTCAAAAACGCTTCCAGAATGTTCTAGAAGATTTATGAACACGACCAGCTGCTCTATAAGCAAGCACTCTCGCGTGAGCGAGTTACTGGATAAGTAATTAGCTAATGAGAGCGAGTGTGTCTCTGGCGCGATAAAATACAGTTCTCCTAGAGAGTTTGTGATGACTGCTGTCACTTGCAGTGTGTGGATGGAGAAATCTTGTGATCGACTTCACATAGCTGCAAGAGAAAGCGAATAACGACTTCCTATTTAACAAATATATAAATTCTTGAAAATTGAAACCAATAGAAAGGAATATATTGCAAATATTTACATCCCCCCCAAATATACACCATAAAGTGTTTGTTTTAACGAGATCTTCATTTTTTCCTATATAAGATTTGGTCTATATTTCACGGTAACTGGTTATGTATAAAAGTCATTCAGAATGAAGAAAACTTCAGAGGTTATTCTCAGAATATTCAAGATAATATGCACGCTTTTAGTCATAAACATATTTTATATACATGGCATTTTATTCAAAACCGATGAGATTGTTTTGAGAAAACAAAAATAAAATATGCTCCATCTGAAAGAGTTTGCGATATGGGCATTTTATTTAAAATCTACCTGCCGCATTCTTGGTAGATGAACTTAAATACCAAGTTTGGTATTCAAGATTCAGCAATACAAGAAGGCGAGTTATATACCTCGCTGTTGTAATTTTTACTTTCTCTACACGTAGGTACATATTCATAACATATAGAGAAGGTATTGTATTGCACCCAAAAATTCGATATATGTTTTGAGACCCCCTGAGTCCAAAAACAACATTTTTAGAAAAAGGTTCATGTATGTCTGTGGACAGCATTGCTCTAAAACTAAAAGGCAGTTAAATACCAAACTTTTATTTGTTTATTATCTTCTAAGGATGCGACACGAAAATTTTAAAGAAAATCTGCCCTCCTCAAACTACCATTTACATGGAAACACATTTGAAAATGTTGGTTCTCTTAAAAATGGCTCTAACGATTTTGATTGAAATACTGCATATTAAAATTATTCAAAACACAAATAAAATTTATATTTTGAGTTTTCTGAGAATAGCCTCTGAAGAGTTCTTTATTCTGGTTGATTTTTGTAGAATTTTACATAACGGTTATGAGATAGACAAAAAGTTACAACAAATGTAGATCTCGGATAGGTAGAGTCGGGCTGAAAAACTCAATGCCATAGCCGGGATTTCAACCACGGATCTTCCGATCTCTAGTCGTTTGCTCTGCCACTGAGCTACCATAGCAACGTACCGGTATAGCATTGAATTTCTCAACTGACTCGCATGTTTCCCGGTAAACCACAAGGTGATGTCAAATCATTTTGAGATAACAACCCCAATGGCGACTTACAATGTTGTAAGTATTTAAGTCCCAGAATTCAAAATATAGCCAACTATTATGGTCAATTCGTATTGGATAAACTGTTTTTTTTTTTTTTTCACACAAGCCGTGAGTAGGACAAGAAAGAAACATTCCACCTATCCAACTCCTGTCCTTGTGTAAAAAAAAAAAAAAAAAAACAATTTATCCAAATGTAGATCTCGTTAAAACTCACAATCTGTGTCACATGCAGCTCTGTTGTAGACTTGGCCGTTTCCAAGATATTCCTTGTTATTGGTTTCAATTTTAAAATACCTGTACTTTTCTCAAGACAGGAAGTGTCCATTTTTTACTTTCTCTACACATAGTACATAGTGTATAGAGAAGGTATTGTGTTCCATCCAAAACTTCGATTACGAGATTTCACAGGAAATAGACGTTTTAGGGTCCCCTGTACACAAAAAGAAATGTAGAAAGAGGTCCGTGTGTGTATCCGTGTGTCTGTGAACAAGATAACTCAAAAACGAAATGTCAGTAAAATACCAAACTTGGTATATAAGTTTAGCATCTTCCAAGGATGCGACACGAATATTTTGAGGAAAATCCCCCACCCCAAACTAACCTTTACGTGGAAAAAAATTCGAAAATGTTGATTTTCTCAAAAATGGCTCTAACGATTTTGATTATAATACCTTCTGTTTAAGATATTTTTATGACAAACGAAAAGTATATATTTATTTTCTGGTAGCTCCTCCTAAAAACCTCTTCATTCAGGATGAATTTTGTATAACTAGCAAACCGTAAGAGATATACAAAATCTTGCTACACAAAAAATATGGATATCGGTAAAACACAGAGTTAACCGTTTTTGAGATGTTCCGGATTATTGGTTTCAATTTTAAGCCAATTAAACTTTTCTCAAACGGGAAGATATCTTTTTCTTCGTTTCTCATTTATTTATTCCTAACAAGCAAAGGGATTGGAAATTGTTTCACATAGTGACCGGCTTTTAAAGCACGAGAGTATCGCTTTAGCTTGGGCTTTTGTTTCCCTTCTACTTACAAGGAAGCTAGTATAAGGCTAATTCTGCTTATGTTTATCTTGATTAGCATTATGTAGATAACAGATTAATGATTTGAATAAAAGGTTTGTTACCGAACAGCTAGAGAACATCATGTGAATGGAACACATTAGATTTTTGCCCTTCTGCTTACAAGGAACCAAGTAAAGAATAATTTCTTCTAATGTTTATCTCGATTATCATGAAATAGATAGAAGATTAAGCTTTTGAGCAATAATTTGTTACAGAGATGTAGAGAAAGTCATGTGAAAGGAACACATCAGATTTTCTTTTATTCTACTCCTGGCCAAGCAAAGAATCTAAGTTCAATGACAATCGTATAACGATAGATTTTAAAACATTTGACTATCGATGTACTTCCCTTCTACTTATAAGGAACCAAGTAATACGTATATTCTGCTAATGTTTATCTCGATTAACATTGTGTATTTCTTGTTTAGTATGTTTTTGTCTATCTCTTACGGTTTATCAGTTATGCAAAATTCAATAAAGTCATCCAGAATAAAGAGGTCTTTAGAGGCTATTCTCAGAAAATTTAAAATATAGGTACATTTTATTTGGCATGCAATTATCTTGAATATAAGAGATTTTAATTAAAGTTGTTAGAGCCAGTTTTGAGAAAATGAACATTTTCGAATTTTTTTCCATGAAAAGAATAGTTTAGGCTGGGGGGATTTTCTTGAAAATCTTCATGACGCATCCTTGGAAGATACCAATTCTGGTATTTAACGGTCCTTTCGTTTTTGGCTTATGCTGTCCACAGGCGTACCCGCGCGCGCGCGCACACACACACACACACACAAACACACACACACGGACCTTTCTCCAAAAAGTTTTTTTTATTCAGAGGGACCCAAAACATGCATTTCCGGTAAAACCTCCGTATCGAATTTTTGGGCGGAATACAGTACCTTGTACTCATAATACATGTAGAGGAAATAAAAATATATATGACTTAAATTCTGTGCTTCACCGATTTCTACATATTTTGTGTCGTAAGTTTTTGCCCATCTCTTACACTGTGTATTCTACTATAATGTAGAGAAATTAAAAATTCTTGCTTTTTCTTTCTTCAGAGTCTTGAAAGATGTATTTCCGGTGAAATGTCGGTATCGAATTTTTGGGTGGAATACAATAGGTAGCTTCTCTATCCACTATGTACATTATACATACGTGCTAGGAAAAGTAAAAACAGTCAGTGGCCTATTTCACAAACCTTACAAGTTACAAATTACATGTTGCGAGTTCAAAAAAGACAAAGTACATTAATTTAATTTTATTTCATAAAGTAAATACTGTTCTTGTGATTTAGCTAAATCTATGAAGGAGTTAATAGAATAATGACAAGGAAAAAGAAGAGGAAGAAGCAGAAGAGATATTTTGACAACATTGCATATGTGAAGTATGACCAGCTGTTGATTGCGAAATTAAAAACGCTATATTTAGCTTTCCATGTGTTTTATTTGACGAAGATGTACTGAAGTTACTGAAGATGGATAAACTGCAGTATTTTCATGACCTCCCTGAAAAACCCACATGCTTATAATATGACATTGCAGTTAAGAAATGTATAATCAGCATATGTCTGTTAATAATTACTATTTGAAAACCACAGCCAGGTCTTTAGGTCTCACTGCCTCCCCCAACCAGGTCTTTAGGTCTCACTGCCTCCCCCAACCAGGTCTTTAGGTCTCACTGCCTCCCCCAACCAGGTCTTTAGGTCTCACTGCCTCCCCCAACCAGGTCTTTAGGTCTCACTGCCTCCCCCAACCAGGTCTTTAGGTCTCACTGCCTCCCCCAACCAGGTCTTTAGGTCTCACTGCCTCCCCCAACCAGGTCTTTAGGTCTCACTGCCTCCCCCAACCAGGTCTTTAGGTCTCACTGCCTCCCCCAACCAGGTCTTTAGGTCTCACTGCCTCCCCCAACCAGGTCTTTAGGTCTCACTGCCTCCCCCAACCAGGTCTTTAGGTCTCACTGCCTCCCCCAACCAGGTCTTTAGGTCTCACTGCCTCCCCCAACCAGGTCTTTAGGTCTCACTGCCTCCCCCAACCAGGTCTTTAGGTCTCACTGCCTCCCCCAACCAGGTCTTTAGGTCTCACTGCCTCCCCCAACCAGGTCTTTAGGTCTCACTGCCTCCCCCAACCAGGTCTTTAGGTCTCACTGCCTCCCCCAACCATAGTCAGATGACAGAGTTACTTTGCTCCGCGCCACGCACATTGCAATAGGTGGCCATTTTAGTTTATTCTCCGTTCAGCCTTACTTGACCTGTAATGTAAACAAAAGCAACAGGTTGTCATGGCTATGGTTGGTTGCTAAACGTTTTAATGTTTTTCTCCATCACAAACAGTGCCTCTTATATTGCCGAGAGAGTATAGAAATTCGCTTTACATAATGTAATGTTGGCTAAATAATATACTACCTATCAATGATTAAGGAACACAATTTTCTGATCATTTAATCATTATTTCTTTATATAACAATGCATATCCGTTGTGCAGTTGAACGGCTGCTTCAGTCAGCAAATAATACTAGTGTAGTGAAACATAAGCAAGAAAGTATTATTCCTAGTGTATATATAATAAGTTTAGTGAAAAGTACTTTACCCTTTAATTAAATTATATTCTCAGATTAACGGTAGAATTTACTGAAGTTTCCGAAAGCAGCATAAATTGTGCAAAATGTTTAAATTAGCCGAGGTGTGACCTTTTATGCGAGCAGATTTCCAACTAATGTACACATTGTTTGGAAGCAGTAAACAAAGTAAGGTTTGGAGGGAATGGTGGACACTGGGATGATTCAGAGTGCAACTGTAACAAATGACAGACCAGTTCCATCTTCAGATTACCTCTTCTGGTAATGCCAGTATATTAAAGAAATGAGCAGTATATTATTGTACATATGTGAATGCTAACCCCCCCCCCCCCAAAACCTTGTAGTGCTGTACATTTGCAACACTTCATCAAATTTTTAAAACAACATGTCTGCATTTTATAATTTTGCATATTATTCTGAATATATAAGGACTCGCCTACCTGTTTTATTTATTATAAATTTAATAGAGTTAATCGTTATCTGTGAACAGTAAAAGTAGGTAACTGTTTCTTTACCCAACAAACGTAGGCAGACGAACGAGCTTAGCACCACGTGTGCGTTTGCGGTGAAGTAAGGATGGACTGCTTTAACTATCCGTACATAGTTGTCAGTACAGTCCCTATTACATTCTATTTTCAGTTCTGCTGTTGTTTTAGATTTGAGAGAGGGGTTGTTGTATTAAATATCCAAACCGGTATTTACCCTAGGGAAACCACAAAAAAACACCAGCCTGATTGGTCGGCCCACAGGGTTTAAACCCAGAATCTCCCGGGACACAGACGTTACCTCCTGCGCCATCCCGTTAGGTTCAAGAATATTGTTGACAACGGCAATGTTGAGCCCTTACCACATCTCTGCCAAAAGTAAATGGTAATGGAGCTTGGTCTGCCCCTTCCTGGTTGGGACAACATGTGAAGGAGTTTGTGTTGGTGCTGTGCTGCCTCTGGTGGGTTTGGTGTGGATCAGAATGGCATCGCTTTGAGGATGAGCCAGATTCACGCTTACAGGAATACCATTTTAGCCTGGAGGTAACTTTTGGCGGGCAAAATTTAGGGGAAGCGTTTCGGTGAGTCCAAGTTGTCTGTGATGGCCTTAACAGAATTAAGTATGGAATTTAGTTATTTTCGGCGTAACAGATTTCTAAATTATTTGGAAGGAAATTGTAAATTTGCATGAAATGACAGCAAGTGACATTGTACCAAATTGATGAAGGTGAATAAATTCTTATTAAATATTCCGTTCGTTTGTTTACTATAAGCTAAGTATAAGGTCCTATAGTTCTATAGTAAAATCTATTTAAAAAAAACTAAAGGCAGAATAGTGTACAGAACACAACTACTAACATGAGTAACAATTGCACACATTCGAGACTGAAAATGAAATGAAAAGCAGTTTTATTTGTGGACGCTCTTTAACTGCTGTGGTTCTCGGCGTCCCATTCTATACTGTGGAAGACCGATTAATTTTGCTTAGAGGCCTCTCATAGTACTGTATGGTGCATGCAGATCTCCAAGCCCACGTCTTCGGCTATGGTTTAGGAACGTTGCGCAGAAATTTACAAAGCAAAGACAACATACGTCGCATTATTAAAATAGTCAAGTTGAAAATTTTCATCCCAGACCTTGGCATGCATTAAATGATCTAATCAGAGAATGCACCATTGTGAGTGGTTTCGAAACATTGTGCAAAAGAAGTTGTTTGGCCAATGAGACACACCTGTTAATCGATATAACTGTGCCTACTGTGCGCAAACAATTCAATGTTTTAGCGGGTCTTTATTTGTGTGTGTTTTTATCTAGGGATCTAATTGGACCATTCTTTTTTGAAGGGACGGTAATTGACCAAATGTACCTGAACATGATGCACACATCCGTCTTACCCGCCATTTGTACACCCTTGGAAATGAGGAACTTTACTTCCAACTGCATCACCACATTACCAACGAAATGTGTGTGCGTAAGTACATTCTTCCAGGACACTGGATAGGAATAAGAGGTCCGATCGAGTTTCCACCGCGTTCTCCGGATCTAATTCCGTTGGAATTATACCTAAGATCAGCTCTTAAGAATATTGTATAGAAAACCAGCCACACTGGAAGCACTTCTGAATAAATTGAAAAGGCATGATCGCTGCGAACATTTTCGCAAAGTGTAACGACGCCGATGGTGGGCATTTTGAGCAGCTGTTGCAACTGTAAGATGATTAGTCCTTATCCTTACTGTTTGTGTCAATTCAGCTCTCTTGTGTTAACAACATTCTTTCTTTGCTTGAAGTGAGTATACATTTTGGCACCCTCTGTTTATATGTTGGCATTTTTTTATTTATTTCAAATTCTGATTACTATGAATAACATCTTGGGAGAACGACAGTGGGACAGAATCGAGGTTAGCGCAGCATGTGATGTGTTAAGAAAGCAGTGTGTGCGTATGGTACTAACAGAAGGAAAATGGGGCACTGGTTACGTGGTACATTGAGATCTTTTCTCTAGCAGTGGAAGACGATTACGGTTAGGTGGTGGTAAACATAAATACCACTGATTTACGGGCACTAACAATTTTAATATTTGCACACTTACATTCAATTGCTGTTGTGCAATAAGTTATCAGCGTCATTATCCGCTTCATTTTTTTCTAAAGATACATAGATTACAATGCACAGCATATATTCGTAATGTCTCAGATTGAATCGTCTCCAATTGGCACGAAAACAGCTTTATATTGCGAAAAACTTCGCTCCACATCACAAGATGTGATTGGAGCAAAACGGAAATAGGACACATTATCGACTATTGGGTAAGCTACTCAGTCAGCAATTATTTCCCAAGCAACACCTCGTAGCACATTTCACGTATTATTGAAAATCCCACATTTTTTCAAAGCACTGTCTTCACTTTTTCTTTTTCTTCACGTGGTTTAAAACAGGTGTCACGGGTCTATAGTTAACTGCTTGGATAAGTTCATCGAAAGATTTCAGGGCTCAAGGCATTTCAATGTTTCCCAATATGTTTTATTGTCGTAGATATATCTGCAGAGTTCTTCTGTGTGAATTGCAAATCTTCATGAAATCCATTTGAAGCAACTGATTTTATAATCTTCATTGAAGAGCATGCACTATCATCAAAGGCATTAATTACCTGTAAAAAGTATTGTAATATACAACATAGTATACTGCTGCCACGTTCCCCAACATGTTACTACAGGTTGTTTACATGCCGCGCGTGCAGACGCCAATACAGATCGGTCTGTACTCAGTAGGTATGCAACTGGTATCCACATGTATCCCGCTAACGGTCCCCAAGAATCTCTCCCTACAGATTACAATAAAATGTGTTTTTCCAATGCTGCAGTACAAGTAAGTTTTATCTCTCCCGCTATGACGCTGGTTCGCCTGCTTCTGCTGCCTCTCTAATTGAAATGTACGCTCCGAACATGTTGTCGAAACCGATTTCTACGTGCTTTGTTGCCATCCTTATTACACCTTCTGATTTCGTAGCAAGCAATTTCCAGCGGTAGAAGTCATTATTGCACGTTTTCCTAACACGCAGATGTGACCATCTTACACGTAAGTATGGCAATACAATCTAGTAATGGAAAGGAAGCTTCCCTGAACGGTATCGTGGTAAGGCACAGGATCGTGTGCATGGACGTCACTGTACATACATTACATTACATAACATAACATACATACTGAGTGGTAGGTGAATAAGTGCAAAATGCTCCAGCGTTTCACGAAGATGCAGTATAATCACAGACTTTTATCGCTATTTTCTAAAGTTACGTCCATGAGGAAAAGTTGGCGATGTTTTTAGAATGGCTATTATTCCCATCTGAGAAGGTTGATACATCAGCCTTGCCCTACTATAGGTGACGGGAAGAAACTCAAACTACACCGAGTCAGGTATTTCGTCTGGAACTGGCACTTGGGAAGTCCGGGTTCGTTCCCCGCTGACCGCGCACTCAGCCCTGAGTTTTTCCGAGATTTTCATGGGGAAACTCAGGCGAATGCTGGGGTGCTGTATATCTACCAGGTCTCTTTGCCTTCTTTACCTTTCAGGTTGGCGTAGGTGTGGCTTGAGGCTTTGCAGACAGATGGCTCCGAGTGAAATCCTCTACCCCCTGGTCCCCCCATGGGCCTACTACGGTAGGTACGGGTTAGGCGCACCCGGGGTCCCGAGCCACCTTGACTCCCTCTGTGGGCAACCTCAGAGTGGTGAGGGAGTCAGTAGGTCAAAATGCCCACCCACGTGTAGGCCGTGCGTGGAGACCCTTGTCGGTGAAAACGAATATCCTGGTTGGTTGAGGGTTGCGTACCTGAGCCTGGCCTTCTGTCTTTCAGTAACTGGGGAGGGTGCGCAGCCTAATACACCGCTTTGGTTTCTTATTTGCCTAAACGGGAGGCTAGGGACTAACCCACCCTTAGTCAATCGGCCAGGACTAGGTATTAAACCGAACTCCAGGGTGAGTGGGACGGCGAGCCCGCTATATCCCCTGTGTAGCCCTGTCACCCCAGTGGGGTGACCCCTCGTTGGGCTCCGTGGTGGGTGGGCAGCACTGGGGGATGAATTTATACCATTTTTCTATGGCACCAAAACTAAAACCCCTTAATGCAAATAAAGACGTTGGAAAGGAAGTAGTCGAGTCATGTGGTCCTCGCTACTTGGTTATTCATAGGACAGAGGAAGGTAAGAAGTTCCTTACGGTGAGCCTTTTACTATCCAAAAGGGTCTCGATGCCATTGCTGGTCCTGTTAAATCCTGCGTTCGAGCTCGCAATGGTACACTTCTTGTCGAAGCCAACTCCGCCTCGCAAGCTGCAAGGATACTTAAAGCCACCATGTTAGCCAGCTGTCCAGTGAAGGTCCAGGTGCACAAGTCGCTGAACTCCTCCCGCGGTGTAGTAACAACCGGCGCGTTGGACGGTTTGTCCATTGAGGAGATCCAAGAAAATCTTGCGACTCAGGGTGTCTCATCTGTTTATCGGGTACAACGTAAGATCAACGGTGAATTCCTGCCTACTCGTACCCTGTTTCTTACTTTTGATCGGGTTGACCTCCCTCAAAAGATTAGGGCAGGGTATGAAGCCATCGAAGTTAGGCCTTATATACCCAATCCGCTGAGGTTCTTTAAATGCCATCGTTATGGTCACACTAGTGAGTTGTGTACCGGCAAGTCCACCTGCGTCCACTGCGGTGACATCTCCCACGATGAGCTTGTGCTTCAGCTCCATCGTGTGTGAACTGTAACGGGGAACACCCATCTAGTTCCCGAGTCTGCCCCCGTTTTGCAGAGGAACGAGCGATCCAGGAGATACGGATGAAAGAGAAGGTGTCCTTCTTGGAAGCCCGGAAGCTCCTGCGACTCCGCCAACCCTCTGCCCCGAGGTCCGGTACCTATAGCTCAGTTGCAGCTAAACCGGTACCGCGTCGGGAAATCGCAACACAGACCGGCGATATGAACGGGGCTACAATTGCGGAAAAGGTTATTTTAGCCCAAGCGCTGCCAAAGCCTTCGGCACCTACACCCAAGTTGGTATCAACATCTGCCAAATCCGCCAGCTTACAGAATAGTCCTGCACACTTGTCACCCAATACCTCGACCTCGGGAACTAAAGCTGGTAAATTCACGACGTCTTCTGCCCCGGAAAAACAGTTTAAGACCAAGTATGTACGACAAGACTTCTTGAAAGAGAATGTGCAATCTATTACCAAGTCATCTAAGGGTAAGAAAAGTACATGCAACTCCACACGTGTATTCTCCTCTGAAGGGTCATCTGGGGAGGAGGGCGTGAATCGGCGACGGCCGTCTTCGCCGATCAGCACATCCAATCGGTTCGAACTTCTCGGACCGAAATTTGCTCTTGAAAAGGGACCTCCCTTGTGGAGGAGATGGACCAGGAGGATTCTGCCGCCACTGCCAGAGGGACAGTGCGGAAACGGCAGGATCGTGCTCCTGAAAATAGTACTAGCCCAACGCCTAAGAAGAACAAATTGAAACGACCAGCTAATCCCAATCTGCAGAAGCGTCTTTCGATTTGAAACTAATCCCATAATATACCCAATGGCTATCCTCCATTGGAACATACGCAGAATTCGACCACATCGACCAGAGCTTGACTTGTTGCTACGCCAGCTCGAACCCTTGGCTGTATGCTTACAAGAGACGAAGCTCCGTCCACAGGACACCGTTACCATCAGACAGTACTCCTCCGTACGATGTGATTTATCCCCGGAGGACGGTGTCCCGGCACATGGGGGCACTATGATGCTTATTCGAGATGCTATTTTTGCCAACTCCGTACCCATACAATCTGCAATCCAGTCCGTTGCTGTCAGCATTAAGCTACCCTCCGCTTTATTCACCATTTGCAGTATCTATTTGCCTCCATCTGACGACCTCTCGCAGAGCGACTTAGAACACCTCATTTCGCAGTTGCCACCACCCTTTTTATTGGTAGGCGATGTGAATACCCATCACCCTCTTTGGGGCTCTCCTCGGGCTTGTGCGAGAGGTATGCTACTTAAAGACTTCTTGGATAGTCAGAATCTTGCTCTCTTGAACACCGGAGAGCCCACCTTTCTTTCTGACGCATTTCATAGTTTTTCACACATTGATATTGCAATTTGTTCCCCTCAGCTAGCAGTCACCTTATGCTGGAATATCATCTCGGATTTGCATTCTAGTGACCACTTTCCTTGTCGTATTAGTGTCTTGACACCCGTTGTATGTTCCACCCGTTTACCTAGTTGGCGCCTAGACCACGCCAGCTGGGAACTGTACTCCCACTTGGCTGAATTTAGCTACGAAGAGCACGACTCTGTGAACCACTTGGTCGAACATCTCACAGGGACCATTCTTTCTGCTGCTGAGCAATCCATTCCGCGTTCGACTGGCTACAGCCGTCGATTTCCGGTACCTTGGTGGACCGATGACTGTCGGGATGCTATTCGCGCTCGCAGACGAGCTCTACGGGTTTTCCAGCGTTTTCCTACACTGGATAACCTGATACACTATAAACGGATGCGTGCACATTCTAGGTGGGTTATTAATGATAGCAAAAAGATGTCATGGAATAAATTCGTGGGTTCCTTTAATCGACATACACCTTCCTCTGTCGTATGGGATAAGTTAAGACGTGTGGCTGGGAAACCGAACCATATGCCCATCGCCGGTCTCAAAACACCTACCGGAGCTGTTGTTGATACATTTGACGTGGCGAATACTTTAGGCAGTGCTTTCGCTCAGGTGTCTAGCTCAGGCAATTATTCCCCTGAGTTTCTTACAGTTAAGAATCAGGTGGAATCTCAAGAATTCTCGTTTCTTTCTGGCAACCTTGAGGATTATAATCGCCTTTTCACCCTGGCAGAGCTAGACAATGCACTCTCCTCTTCACGACACTCAGCACCAGGTCCAGATGGTATCCACGTCCAAATGTTGCAACATCTCTCTCCTGATGGCAAAGATTTCCTACTCGAGGTCTATAATCGTGCCTGGGTTGATGGCATTTTTCCAGACAAGTGGCGGGAGGCCACCATCATACCCATTCTTAAACCTGGAAAGGACCGCCATCTTCCTTCCAGTTACCGTCCTATTTCCCTCACCAGTTGCGTGTGCAAGGTGATGGAACGCATGATCAATGGACGGTTGGTGTGGTGGCTGGAATCCCACAATCTTCTGACGAACATCCAGTGTGGCTTTCGACGACGACGTTCAACTGCTGACCACCTTGTCTCTCTGTCAACTCAGATTATGGACGGGTTTCTTAAGAACAGCCCCACAGTTGGGATATTTTTTGACCTCGAGAAGGCCTACGACACTTGTTGGCGGGCGGGAATATTACGTTCTCTGCACAACTGGAACATACGTGGACGCCTACCGTTGGTCATTCAGGAGTTTATGCGGGACCGCGTTTTTCGAGTGAGGGTGGGCTCGGTTTTTTCTAACCATTTTATTCAAGAGAACGGAGTGCCGCAGGGCTCGGTACTCAGCGTGACTCTATTTGCGATTGCGATAAATTCCATATCACTATGTGTGCCTCAAGCTGTCTCTTCCTGTTTATTCGTGGACGACTTTGCCATCTTCTGTGCTTCTCAGCGTACACCGTTTTTGGAACGCCGTTTCCAGCGGTGTTTGGACAATCGCTATGCTTGGAGCTCGAAACACGGTTTTCGTTTCTCCGCTGAGAAGACAGTCTGCGTTAACTTCTGGCGCCGTAAGTGGCAAATGCCGCCGTCTCTTCGACTCGGGCCAGATTTACTTCCTTTCGCAGACGAGGCGAGATTCCTTGGTTTGATCTTCGATCGGAAACTTTGTTGGGCACCACAAATAGCACAGCTTAGAGCACGATGTGACCGTTCTCTAAATCTTTTTACGGATACTAAGTGGCAAATCTTGGGGTGCGGATCGGACGACATTGCTCCGTCTTTATCGTGCTGTGATTCGTTCGAAGTTGGACTATGGCAGCATTGTGTATTCTTCAGCTCGACCTTCAGTGCTCAGAAGGTTAGACACAGTCCATAACCAGGGCATCCGTGTGGCCGTTGGAGCTTTTCCAACGAGCCCAGTTGTTAGCCTCTACGCCGAATCGGGAGAACCTCCTCTGCGTTGTCGGCGTCATGTCCTGCTTGCTATTTATGGCTGTGGGCTGAAGTGTATGCCTGGGCATCCAATTTATCACGCGTCTTTCTCCCCTGAGCTGCACGAGCGATACTGCCTCCGCTCTCTGAGCCCCAGGCCAGCAGGTTTTCGTTTCCGTGAGCTTCTACGCCAGCACCATGTTGACATTCCTCGGCTGTTATCCAAGGGAGAGAGTATACACCCCCCTTGGTTACGCGCTACCTCCCATGTCGATCTCGGGATGACGCTTTAAGGGAAATCTGTTACGCCTCTTGATAGTATTCGTCGTTGTTTTTTAGAATTTTTATCCAAATACAGTGGCCGTATTTGTATTTACACCGATGGTAGTAAGAGCCCCGACGGTGTTGGATGTGCCTTTGTCACTGGCACCGCAACTTCTACTTACGGTTTGCCTAGTTGCACATCTATATATTCTGCCGGGCTATATGCTATTTATCAAGCCCTTCTGTATATTCGACGTCGAAAATTAGGTGACTGCCTTATTCTTAGTGATTCCCTTAGTGCCCTTCAGAGCATTCGTGAGCTGTACAATTACCATCCTTTGGTGCAGCGCATCCAGGACGTTCTCCACATTTTGCACGCTTCTGGTTTTAATGTGGAGTGCGCATGGATTCCTGGACACGTTGGCTTGCCGCGGAATGACACGGCGGATTTGGCAGCGAAATCGGCAGTCACAGCGCCCAGTGTTACGATTACCCATTCAACAGCAGAAGATTTTAGAGTGGCTGTACGGAGAGCCGTTTTTTCGACTTGGCATGCGGAGTGGTCGGCTCTCCGTGGTAATAAGCTGCGAGAGGTGAAGGACCTCCCTGTCAACTGGGTAACCTCCTCTCGTTTATTCCGCCGGGAAGAGGTAGTACTAGCTCGGCTAAGAATTGGCCACTGTATTTTTACTCACAGTTACCTTTTTAAACGTGAACCTGCTCCTGTCTGTGCGCTCTGTGGGGAGGCACAGACAGTTCGTCATGTGTTGCTGGAGTGTGGTCACCTGGCACACATTCGGTCATCCATGGGCATGCCGGCCTCTGTTGCTGAGGTCCTGGCAGATGACCCAAGAGCAGTGGACAGGGTTTTTAAATTTTTAGCAAAAGTTTCTTTTACCTTGACGTTTTAGTGTGATAGCGGTTTTTTAAACTCTTTTGGTTTTAATGTGTTGATTTTAGATGGAGTTTTATATCCAGCTCTGGTTAGAGGGCTGGACAGTTCTGTTACTTCCGTTTCAACTGTGTTAGCTCTTTTACTTGTGTTTACTTTTTTGTTTGGTATTTTCTTACTGCCTATTGCCAAGTTTTAATCATAAGGGCGCTTATGACCTCGGCAGTTGAGCGCCCTTAAACACCATTATCATCATCATTATCTTGTCAATCCGTATGCAAAACCTAATAAACAACAAGTTCAAATCACAGATATATTTATTACATATTCTTATGCAATACAATATTGAATAATTCAAAAAACTGATTCTTTTAAGAAACCACATGCAAAATTGTTTATATATATTTTTGTCTTTAGCTTGCCTTGAATATCACACGCTCACTGGTCTTCACACGAAGAATGTTACTGGAGGTTGCCATAACGAGTTGCAGACTGTGGTGAAATTGACCCATGCTGTGGTATAAGTGCTGGAACGGGGATAAGGAGGGAGGGATAAGAAATGGAGGGGGGAAATGGAGGGTTATCACCAGACGTTGCTTTTTTCATACGAGATGCTTTTGAAAGTGGTGCCCTCGTCTTCTTCTTCTTGTAGAAAAATGGCCTCCCTTACGCTGTATATGCACGAGAGCCGGAATAATGTCCGGTGTTATTCTTCCGAGGTGCACTGTGAGGCATCGACCAAAACAAAGGTGCCCATTTCTTTCGATGACACATATTGCTGCTCGAGAAAAACGATGTAAAGACCTTTTTTAAGAACAAATTGAAAAAGATGATCGGTGAAATCTGTGTCCTGCACTTGTTCAGGACGTCAAAGGTTTGCTTTAAACTTCCTTTCGATGAGGTCCATGTTGGAAAAGACGAAGTGGATGCCGTCCTCACAGCTATGATATTTTACGGAGATAGAATTTCTTTCGAAAGAGCCGTCGATGTCTTCAGCTGGGACATTCAATGTTGTAAAGGCCATAACTCGGAAATGAAGCATTTCCGGACACATGTTATAATGAACTATTTTGATTGTCTTCACGTGGGAAATACATACCTGAAGTTATTCTCCGTATTTTGAAACACCCTGTATATATTTTGTCCTTAGCTTGCTTTGAATATCACACGATCGCTGGTCTTCAGCACACGATAAAATACGATGTTTATGAAAGTTTTCGATGTAGGGGAAATAGTTTCACAAGGAGGACGATTTGTATAGGCATCACAGGCTAGATGAATGTGACGAAAATTGTGGTTGACATCTGCGTTGACGGCAGGAACATATACAGGTGCAATAATTGAATTGCGAATATCACCAGCAGGTAGAAGGCCCGAAGAGGTGACGGTATTGTCAATGGCTGGAACTTTGTTGGGCCCCATGAAGACGGTGTATCGAACATCAGGATCCGACGGCGAAGCCTTCCATGCCGAGAATCTTACGTTGACGATGTGGGCATCGGACGAGGATAACTTAATGGTAACAATTTTATGGACGCCAAAGGCGGAGATTTCTTGTGAGACGATACGACACTCCCTGGGGTATATGCTGACAGCATTAACGGTCTCATCGACGTCAAATAAAATCCTGGCCATTAGGTTGGGATGGATGTCGACAGGGTCAGATTTGCAGGACATGGTACAGGATAATGAAAAGGAAATATTATTCAAAATCTGAGTACTGGTTGGAACGGTGTTGATAGTCAAGAGAATTTGACTATGCGTCTCTCGAATTCTGATTGCTGTAGCTCCTCCCCGACGGAAGTCAGGCACATCGGGACGGTGTTTTCATTTCGTCGATGACGGCTTGTGACATGGAGTCGAAGTTTGAAGGAAGAAATACTTCTCAGTTGTTGGTGGTAACGGCGACCTTGCGACCATACTGGGTTGAGAGTGTTCTAGCTCCCTGGATTCTGTAAGGGCGTCCTTTCTGTAGCTCGCCCATGGACATGAACGGCAGGGTTTCCGCCATTTGGTTCAGATCACGAAGAATGTTACTGGAGGTTGCCATGACGAGATGCAGACTGAGGTGAAATCGACTCATGCCAATGCTGCAATTATATGTAGCAGAGAAAGGCAAGAAGGCGATGGGAGGGGGGGAGCTGTTCACATGGGACAGAAAGCGATGTCAGCACTCCGACCGGAGATGGTGCAAGACGAGACGAGAAGGCAATGCGAGCGTAAAAGAAGAACGGGAGGATAAGGCAATGCGAGCATAAAAGAACGGGAGGATAAGACAATGCGAGCGTAAAGAAGAACGGTACGAGAAGGCGATATGTGCGTAAAAGAACGGTACGAAAAGGCAATGCGAGCGTAAAAGAACGGGACCATAAGGCATGTGAGCGTAAAAGAACGGTACGAGAATGCAATGCGAGCGTAAAAGAACGGGACGATAAGGCAATGCGGGCGTAAATGATGAGCGGTACGAGAAGGCGATTGAAGTGTAATAGAAGAACGGGCCGTGAAGGCGATGTGAGCGTAAAAGAGCGGTACGAGAAGGTGATGTGAGTGTAAAAGAACGGGACGAGAAGGCGATGTGAGCGTAAAAGAAGAACGGGACGAGAAAGTGGTGTGAGCGTAAACGAAGAACGTGCAGAGAAAGCGACGTGAATGTTAAATAAGAACGGGCCGAGAAGACAATGTGAGTGTAGAGATGAACGGGCCGAGAAGGCGATGAACCACACTTCGGATTTTTTTCAAATTTCTCGCCATTTTCTTAATCCGTCGGATTAACGCGACACTAGCGCTTAATCCCACCTGGTGGCAGGATTATCGTTAGTCGACCTTGCTAATCCGTATGTAATACTACTGATGCACTATCATAACCATTTGGAATTTACATCAACGCCGTAACATCTAGTTCACACACACATATGGAATCTCTGTATCGAATTTTTTATGAAATACAATATTGTCACATCCTGGCTGTATGCACAGGATGTGTTAACATTGAAAATAATAAATGTTTCATATGTTGGTGACATTGCCAATTTTGCTATTTATAAAAAAACGTGTAGAGTAGTTTCTTCCTCTATTGAACTGTGCATCTAGGATGGAATGGGTATCACAAGGAGCGTTGGGTCCTCTAGGACGCCAAGATGGTGGCACGTGTTATGTAAAAGGTAACAATAGTAACGGTGTCTATTCACAAGTGTTAGTCTTTAAATTAGTAGATTAGTTAACCCATCCACGACCCTTTACTGTGTTTTGTAGCTATTTTCCCTGTGTTAAAATATGGAATAGAGCTACGTTCCCATATGCACGCCCAACTGTAGTGAAAAGTACACTTTCCCTCCTCTCCTAGCCAAGCGAGGTTCTTGATTTAATAACAGTAGCGTGATAATATCAACTCCTCTACTTAGTATATAGTAGAGAAAGTAATTAGATAATTAGAACTGCGAGAAGTGCTTCAATTAGTTGTATCTTGAAAAAACCTGATGTTTCCATTCACATGACCTTCTCTGCATCTCTGTAACAAATTATTGTTAATAAGCTTATTCTTCTATCTACTTCAAGCTAATCGAGATAACGATCTTATTACTTAGTTCCTTATAAGTAGAAGGGAAGTAAGGCAATGCACTAGGCTAAACTGAGTCAAATGTTTTAAAATGTGGTTCTCATGTGGTGAGATATGTTTCATTGCGTGGCCAAGAGTTGACAAGTTTCCGTATGAGAAAGGTTTAAAACTGAAACCAATAACAAGAAATATCTCAAACGACCAACTCCACGAAACTAAAAGAAACGTAATAACAAGCATTTTGTGTTTTAACGAGATCTACATTTTTTGTAGTAATTTTTTGTCTCTCTTACACTTTACCAGTTACGTAAAATTTAGCAAAACTTATGTAGAATAAAGAGGTCTTTAATGCCTATTCCCAAAAAATGCAAAATATACATTTCATTTACAATGTAAATATCTTTAATATACGGTATTTTATTCAAAATCGTTAGAGCCATTTCTGAAAAAATTCAAATTGTCGACATTTTTTCCATGTAAACGGTAGTTTGGAGTGGGAGATTTTTACTCAAACTTTTCGTGCCGTATGCCTAGAAGATACTAAACTTAAAATACCAATTTCGGTATTTTACCGACTTTTCTTTTTTGAATTATTGTGTTCACAGACTCACGGACCTTTTTCTAAAAATCTGACGTGTTCCATTCTCACCACTTTCTCTACATCGCTGTAACAAGCTATTGTTACATCTACTTTGTAATAATCGAGTTAAACATTACCGGAAATTGTTTTAATTACTTGCTTCCTTGTAAGTAAAGGAAAATAAGGGAAAACACTATGCTAAAATACAAGCTGGTTGCCATGTGATTGAAATCCGTTTCTATGGAGGGACAGGAGTTCACAACTTTCCATGTGACAAAAGTAAGTATTTTAAATCTGAAACAAATAACAAGGAATATCTCAGAAGTAGTCAATTCCATGAAAAAAATTATTTCTTACATTCACATGACTTTCTCTATATATCTGCATCAAATGATTGTTAAAAAACTTATTATTCTATTTATTTAATGCAAATCGAAAAGAATAGCAGAAAGAATCATATTACTTGCTTCCTTCTAAATAGAAGGGAAATAAGGGAATACACGTGCCTAAATCGATAGTTAAATCTTTTCTTGGTTGCTATGTGATTGAAGTTCCTCTCTTTGTATAGACAGGAGTTGACAAATTCCCGTATGAGAAAAGTGTAAGTATTTTAAAGCTGAACGTAATATCACGGAATATTTAATAAACGGTGAACACGAAAAAAAGGTATATGACATAAATTGTGTGTTTTAACAAAATCTACATTTTTTTTTTTTGTTAAGAAAGTTTTTTTCCTATCTCATATGGTTTACCAGTTATGCAAAATTCCACAAAGTTTATCCAGAATAAATATGTCTTCAGAGGCAATTCCCATAAAATTGAAGAAATATATTTTATTTGTCAAATAAATATCTGGAGTATAACAGATTTTCATCGAAATCGTTACAGCCATTTTTGAGAAAATCAAAATTTTCGAAATTTTTCCATGTAAAGAGTAGTTGGGGTGAGGGGATTTTCTTTAAAATCTTCCTGTCGCATCCTTAGAAGATATCGAACTTAAATACCAAGTTTGGTATTTAACGTACTTTTCGTTTTGAGCTATGCTGCGCGCGCGCACACACAAACACAGGCACACACAAACACATACAGATACAGACACACACAGACAAACAAACACACACAGAACTTTTCTAAAAATCTGTTGCGTAAACTCGAATGACTTTCTCTAACTGCTCTATAAGCAAACTTCTAATAAAAGATCATTTCTACACCATGCTAATCGAGAATGTTCTTATTACTTAGTTCCTTATAAGTACAAAGCCGACTAAAGGAATGCACTATGCTAGAGTGGTAATCACATGTTTTAAAGGCTATCGTCATAAGATTGTCACTGCAAATTACTACTTTGCTTGGCCAGGAGTAAACAAAAGAAAAACGGGCACTTGCTGTCTGAGAGAATATAAGTACTTTACAATTAAAACTAGTAAAAAGGAATATCTCGAAAACGATAGACTCGACGAAAAAAAATGTAGGCATATGATATAAAGTGTGTATTTTAACAAGATCTACATTTTTAGTGTAGTAGGTTTTTGTCTATCTTTTGCGCTTTACTAGTTATGCAAAATTCATCCAGAATAAACAGGACTTCCAAAGCTATTCCCAGAAAATTCAAGATAGGCATTTTATTTTTGATGGAAAAAGCTTTAATGTGAAATATTTTAATCAAAATTGTTAGCGCCATTTTTATGAAAAACAAAATTTTCATGTAAAAGGTAGTTAGGCATGGGGGGATTTTCAAGATCCCCCTTTTAACGAGCTTTTCATTTTTGAGCTATGCTGACCACACACACACACATACACACACACACGCGCGCGCGCGCGCGGACCTTTTTCTGAAAATATTTTTTCTGGATTCAGGGGGTCCTAAAACATGTATTTCCGGTGAAATCTCGGTATCGAATTTTTGGGTGAATTACAATATCTTCTCTATGTACTACATACATGTAGTGAAAGTAAAAAGTGTGGTTTAACGTGATATACAGTTTTTGTCTATCTTTACGCGAAATTCAAACCTCATTGAGAGTAAAGAAGTTTTCAGAGGCTATTCCCAGAAAATTCAAGATATACATTTATTTGCCATATAAATATATTCACTTTTAATCAAAATCTTAGAGCCATTTTTGAGAGAATCAAAATTTTCGATTTTTTCCCCTAGATAAAGGTTGGTTTGCGATTTTTTCTCAAAATCTTCGTATCGCATCCCTGGATGACACTAAATTTAAATACCAAGTTTGGTATTTTACCGGCTTTTCATTTTTGAGTTTCGTGTTCACAGACACAGGAGGTTTCATTAATCTGTCAAATTTATATTTCGCACAGGTCGCGAAAATAAATATTTAAGAATAAATAAATAAAGAATAAAGGCATGGGTTACACGGGATTCAATCCCCGTCCCCACTTCTCTTTTATCCAGCAGACGCACGCTTTAATCACTTCGGTTATTCCAAATGCTGCTCATTAAACTTGAAAGCATCCAACACTAGGGGAGCTTTTACTTCAGGTCCACTACTTAACCATAACAACGCGTTTTCTACAAGTTGAGTTTGCTATAGTTTACAATGAGCACTGAAATATTGGTTTCCAAAATTGCGAGGTGAGTGGATGTCTGTCATGCTCACTTGAACACAAAGGGAAGAGAAGTATAAGTATTCTCATAGCACTTAGGTGACCCATCGCGCTGTGGATATTTACTTTTGTGAAATATAGTACAACATTACAACTGTAAGAGGTAAAGGGGAGAGTAACAATCCTTTAAATCATTTTACAATAATGTCATAAAGAATGGGGCAAAGTAAATAAAATTAATTAAGTTATTCACTCATTAATTCATTCATCATTTAAATTTAAACTTGTAATGTCGGGTAAGCAGTGTAATACATTTTTGTATTTTTATTAAAAATAAAGAAAGGAAAAAAATATGATGCGTTACATTCACATTACTTTCTCTGCAACAAATTATTGTTCAAAAGCTTAAGTTAATATTTAATACATACTAATCCAGAAAATTAGCATAAATGGTTTTATTAGTTGCTTACTTTTAAGTAGAAGGGACATAAGGGCCAAGCCATTGGCTAAAGCGATAGTCAAATCCTTTGCTATGTGCTTGTAGTTCCTTTGTTTGTATGGCCAGGAGTTGACAAAGTCCCGTATGAGAAAAGTATAAGTATTTTAAAGCTGAAACCAATAACAAAGAATATCTCAAAAAAGCTGAACTACACGAAAAAATTCATATATAAAATTGTGTGTTATAACCAGCTCTACATTTTTATTAATTAAGTTTTTATCTATATCTTCGGTTATGCAAAGTTCCAAAAAATTCATCCAGAATAAAGATGTCTTTAGAGACTATTCCCAGAAAATTCAAGGTATATATTTTATTTGTCATGTAAATATCTTTAATATACATTTTAATCAAAATTATTAGAGCCATTTTTGAGAAAATCACTATTTTCGTTTTTACATGTACAGTGTTAGATCGGGATGGGATATTTTGTTGAACATCGTCAAGTCATATCCTTGGAGGGTGCTAAGCTTAAATACCAAGTTTGGCATATAATGGACTTTTTGTTTTTCAGCTGTGCTGAACGCCCCCCCCCCACACACACACACAGAGATAGACACGTGAAATATTTCCAAAAATGATATTTCTGGATTCAGGGGGTCCGAAAACATGCCTTTTCAATGAAATTTCGGTATCGAATTTTTGGGAAGAACACAATACTTGATGTATACACTAAGTGTAGAGAAAGTAAAAAGGTTTCTTGGGTTGTTGCAACACAAAAGTAACTTACACGGGTTTCCATAAGGTTGTTTGCTCACAAAGAGCTGCAGGAACGAGTCCAACTCTAAATGAGACAATCAGCTGCACGAGTTAAATGTTTCTTCGGTCGTAGCATCACAAATGTAACTGACACGGGTTTCTATAAGGTTCTGTCTCACAAAGAGCTGCAGGAACGGGTCCAACTCTAAATGAGACAATCAGCTGCACGAGTTAAATGTTTCTTCGGTCGTAGCATCACAAATGTAACTGACACGGATTTCTATGAGGTTGTGAGCTCACAAAGAGCAGCGGGAAAGAGTCCAACCCTAAATGAGACAATCAGCTGCACGAGTTAAATGTTTCTTCGGTCGTAGCATCACAAATGTAACTGACACGGGTTTCTATAAGGTTGTGAGCTCACAAAGAGCAGCGGGAACGAGTCCAACCCTAAATGAGACAATCAGCTGCACGAGTTAAATGTTTCTTCGGTCGTAGCATCACAAATGTAACTGACACGGGTTTCTATAAGGTTGTGAGCTCACAAAGAGCAGCGGGAACGAGTCCAACCCTAAGTGAGACAATCAGCTGCACGAGTTAAATGTTTCTTCGGTCGTAGCATCACAAATGTAACTGACACGGGTTTCTATAAGGTTGTGAGCTCACAAAGAGCAGCGGGAACGAGTCCAACCCTAAGTGAGACAATCAGCTGCAGGAGTTAAAGGTTTCTTGGGTTGCTGCAACAAATGTAACTGACACGGGTTTCTTTAAGGCTGTGTGCTCACAAAGAGCTGCGGGAACGAGTCCAACCCTAAATGAGACAATCAACTGGACGATTTATAGGTGCCCATTTTCTTCTTGCTGTGCATTGAAATAATGACATTAATATATTGACAATTAAAGTACTCATTTTAATATACTAGATAAACTAAATGTATAAGCAATTAAAGACAAATACAGCCACACACAGTCACATGTACGCCATGTCGTTTAGACGAAAATATGTTGGCTGCCAAGTCTAAACCTTCAAAACAGGAATCAGCAAAATAGTGCAATCAAATTGTCGTTGAAAGAACCACCTCACTTTCGTTACCGGTCCTATATGTATGCAGCATAGCTCAAAAACGAAAAGCCCATTAAATACCAAACTTGATATTTCAGTTCCATTTCTTCTAAAGATGCGACACGGATATATTGATACAAATCCCCCCATCCCAACTATCCTTTGCATGGAACATTTTTCGAAAATGGTTCTAATAATTTTGATTAAAGACATTTACATGACTAATAAAATGTATATCTTCAATTTCCTCGGAAGACATCTTTATTCTGGATACATTTTGTGGAATTTTGCATAGCTGGTAAACCATAAGTGATAAACAAAATCTTACATAACAAACAACGTAGAACTTCTTTAAACACACAATTTATGTTATATGCATTTTTTCGTGGAGTGACTGTTTTTGAGATATCCCTTGTTAATGGTTTCAATTTTAAAATATACTTTTCTCATATGGGAACTTGCCAACTCCAGATCACGCAAAGAAACTGATTTAAATCCCTTATCAACCGCATTTTAAAATATTTGACTGTCGGTTTAGCCTAGTGTGTTCCCTTATTTCCCTTCTACTTACTTCGATTAGCGTGAAGTAGATAGAAGAATATGCTTATTAACAATAATTTGTTACAGAGATGTAGAGAAAATAATGTGAATGGAAAGTGTCAGATTTTTTTTCATAAATAATACAGGAATATAGGTGGAGAGGCTGAATATGAAGATCCCTCACTCCAAAACTAATTTAAATTGTTAGATATTTTAACGATGCTTCAATTGCCGAAATTTCGTCCCACTGTTTTGTTGTTGTTTTTTTTTTTTTTTTTTTTTGTTTTACATTCCAGTAAATCTAATGACATGGGACAGTTGCTTTTAAGCATAAACTACCAGTAGAACAGGGTTTGAACCCGCGACCTTGGAACCAGAAGGCCAGCGTCAAACCAATAATCTGACATCACTCTCTCCCAGGCCACCAAGTTAAGCGAAAGCTAAAGACACATAGAAAATAATCCTCTCATTCCGAGTTATTAATTATAAAATATCAGTTGACTGCTTTCTAATTTAGCTGTTAACACATTTCCTTCTTTGTACAATAAAATTATACAGCACATCCTGCTAAGGAACTTGATTACAACAAACAAAGTAAATGGATATTCTTCACATTTTTGACATTGTTATCGCATGCGTATCTTATGCCTAAAGCGTGACCATCTGCCTATGTATATGCCGGTTGAATCTAAATATCTGGTATTTGTCTTATTTTACACGAAGTTGACATTGAATAACGGTTTTCTGCCTCATGGCATTCTCGACAAAATGGCAAAGCCTTCTTTATTGCCGCAATATATGTACTCGTAATGGAGTACTTAGGTTTTATAAACCCCTTTTAGTATTTTAGCAATTTAAAATTGAAATCATACAGTATTTCATAGTCCATGTCCATTTCAAATAATAGGGCTTTTCCATGGCGAAACAACTATCAAAATCGGATTATGGTTTATGTGATTACCCAAGTACAAACACACACGGAGTACCCCTAAGTATACTCACAACTTCCCATATATCCAACCGTCCGCGTCAGCTCAAGATACGCAGTGTATCACTCGAGGGGATGACCGGGTTGCCCTGCTTCGTGTAATGGTTACCATGCTAAATCCATATCTCCAGGATTGCGAGTTTAAACCCAACGGAGGATAGATTTTTTCGGGCGCAAAAATCCTTAGCATGGCTTCCTTCGGAAGGGAAATAAAGCCGTTGGTCCCGTGTCGCAAGCTTGATAAAGAGGCCTATGAGTAGAATTAAGCGATGTTTCTCGCCCAATATAGAATGGGAACCACAGTTTCCATATGACACTTGATAAAGAGGCCTCTGAGTAGAATTAAGCGATGTTTCACGCCCAATATAGAATGGGAACCACAGTTTCCATATGACACTTGATAAAGAGGCCTCTGAGTAGAGTTAAGCGATGTTTCACGCCCAATATGGAATGGGAACCACAGCTTCCATATGACACTTGATAAAGAGGCCTCTGAGTAGAGTTAAGCAATGTTTCACGCCCAATATGGAATGGGAACCACAGCTTCCACATGTATGTGTGTATGTATGTATGTATGTATGTATGTGTGTATGTATGTATGTATGTATGTATGTATGTGTGTATGTGTGTATGTGTGTATGTGTGTATGTGTGTATGTGTGTATGTGTGTGTGTGTGTGTATGTGTGTATGTGTGTATGTGTGTATGTGTGTATGTGTGTGTGTGTGTGTGTGTATGTATGTATGTATGTATGTATGTATGTATGTATGTATGTATGTATGTATGTATGTATGTATGTATGTATGTATGTATGTATGTATGTATGTATGTATGTATGTATATGTATTTCTCTGCAAGTGGGTATCACTCGGTGGCAGAGTTATATATGTATACAAGATATATAAACAATAAATCACAGCTGCCAGTTTATGGCTTGGTAAGCTAGATATAATAGTTATTTACACAAATATGAAAACATTAATTTTTCTCTCAATTCAGATTAATTAATTTCATAATTAGAATCACCAACCAATTTAACATTTGTATTTACAACAATATGAAATCACAAGCATTTCATTTAAGGAATATTTACAAAAATTATCCAACATTAAAATCAAGATTTTTCCTAAATTTCTTCAGAGACAGGGGACATCCCCGAAAGGCTGCTCCAGGCAATTCACTCCAGTCTTTTATGGTTCTATTTACAAAGGAGAACTTTCCTACGTCAGTTCTGTATCTTCTACCCTTAATTTTGAACGGATGATCGTTTCGTGCATAGTAAATTGGGTTTTCCAGTTTGTCAGTAACGTCCTCCCATGCGTTTAAGCCAGCGTAAGCTTTAAATAAAGCGCACAACCTCTGTTTCTCACGCCTAACTTTCAACGGCTCCCATTTTATCTCCTCAGCGTTTTGAGGCCCAAAATATTTACCCCTTTTTATGAATTTTATAGCCCTTTTCTGGATCTTCTCTAACGAATCAATTTGATTTACTCTATACGGGTCCCAACAAGTTACTCCAAATTCCATGACCAGCCGCACTAAGGACTTGTACGCGATTTCCCTGGACTTTGCACTCCCTTTTTTAAAATCCTCATTAGGAAATGCAGTGTTTTCCACGCTTTCTTAGATACAGAATTTACCTGTTCGTCCCATCCAGCGTTACTCGCCAAGTAAACTCCCAAGTATTTGCAGCTGTCCACCTGTAGAATTTTTTCCCCGCCCATGTGATAGTTTTGCAGAATTTTTTCCCTAGATCTATTAAATGCAATTGACTTACTTTTGCCAGCGTTAATTTTCATTTTATTTGCAGCAGCCCAATCACTAATTTAATTTAAATCACCCTGAAGAGCAGTCTCATCTTCAACATTTCTAATTTTATTGTAAATAATACAATCGTCTGCAAATAACCTTATCTGGCATTTTATATTGACAGTTATGTCATTTACAAAAATAAGAAAAAGTAACGGCCCTAGTACTGAGCCTTGGGGTACGCCCGAGCTTACCATACCACTTTCAGATAGCTCCTTGCCTACTTTTACCCTTTGCGATCTTCCTTCCAAAATTTTTTTAACCCATAGAACTACGCGTTTATCAATTCCTGTAGCAGTTAGCTTCTGGATAATTAATTATATGATACAACATCAAAAGCTTTGGAAAAATCTATCACCACTGCATCTGTTCTTCCCCCTGCATCCACCTCCTCTGCTAAATCTTGAAATAATGACGTTATCTGGCTTTCACACGAGTATCCAGGTCTAAACCCATGTTGCGCTTTATTGAACCACTTTTTGTTTTCTAATTCCTCCCGTATATATTCCACAATTAAATGTTCCATCAATTTGTACACTACTGAAGTTAGGCTGACTGGTCGATAATTATTTAATTCTGTTTTATTTCCCCCTTTATGAATTGGAACTACAATCGCGGTTTTCCAGTCTTCCGGTAAGGCACAGTTATTTATTGACATATTAAATAAAAGCATTAGGTACGGAATCATGGATTCCCCTCCAATTTTTAGTATTTCGGTCGGTATATTATCAGGCCCCCTCTACTTTCGATTTTGCAACATTCTGATCCTTCTGCACAATTTGGATGCCATTATTTGAAAAACGGAATTTCCATTACCCTCAATTTCCAATTTATAATTATAATCTGTTTTGTTAAAAACAGACACAAAATGTGAATGTAATGCGTTCGCTTTTTCCTTATCGTTCAATATGGCAATTCCATTTTCCTTGAGTTCTGGTATGCCAAGTTTATTTCCCCTGCGTCTACTTACATAATTGTAAAAAGATTTCCAACTATTATTGGTCCCGCTAAGAATTTGTTCTAAGAACCGCTCCTGGGCTTGCAACGTTTCGTCTTTCAATTGTTTAGCTAATTCTTTATATCTGTTAACATGCCAATCTGACTTCTTCCGTTTATGAAACGCGCGCCTAGACTTTTGTTTAAGTATTCTGATGGATCTTGTATAATATTCTGCATCATTATTTTGTTTGATAACTTTGTATGGAACGTATTTCTTTATTAATTACGAAATAAGTATGTTGAAACTATCCCATGCTGCATCTACATTTGTTGCAGATTTTACAAACAGGCAAAATTGCTTTTTGAGAAAAGTCTGAATTCCATCTACGTCTGCTCTGCAGAAGTTAAAACTAATAATTTCCTCTCCTTCAAACCGGTTTCGCACCTTCCAGTTTATGTCTAATTGTACACAGCTGTGGTCACTTATACCTGGCAAAACCTCACATGCGCTAAACAATGACTCAGGTCTGCATAGAAACACGTCCAATACAGCCGACTTCCGGGTATCTGTTTTGACTACCTGCGAAAACCCATGATCCCAAACCAGAAGGTTAACAACACATTGAGCTTCGCCTCCTAATGACTGCCCATTCCAGTTTACATTTGGCAAATTTAGATCTCCTGCTAAAATAACATTTTTTCCCGTTTCCGAAGAAATTTTTTCCACTAATTTATGAAGAGTTTTAAAGTTAGTTTCGCCAGGTGGTCTGTAACACGCTATTAATGTAATGTTATTTGCTTCGTTTTCGTGATCGATAATTTCAATGGCCATCATTTCTACGTCTTCTTCCACCCACAATATCTTACTGCTTAACTCTAACTTGGTACAAATAAAAATTCCCCCTCCCCTTCCTTCCCTGTCCCTCCTAAACACCCTGTAATCTGATCTAAATATCTCCGCGTCATTAATATCAACACTGAGCCATGACTCCGTACCTATAATCACTCTTGGGTTACTTATTTCCATTAAATTCCAAAATTCTAATGTTTTGTTTATGATGCTCCGGCAATTTACCTGCAACAGCCTTAAGGAATGTGCCCCTACCTGAGAATCGTCGCTTCCCCGAAACCGTTGTCAGTGCTGGCCGGTGACAGCGCTCCACTCGGATACCCTCGCGAACAATGCTGCCAACTTTGAAGTTCCTCTTCTGTTTAGGTGAACACCATCCCGTCCATAGTCCCAGTCGTCAATCCACGAATTTGAGTCCACAAACTGCACATCCAGTCGTTCAGCCACCCACGAAAACGCGTCGTTTACCTGCATATGACACTTGATTTCGACACCGGTACTTATTCTTTTCCCTCTGCCCCTCGAATTGGTCTGCACACCCCCTAATCCTGGTCCTCTTGTTACCCTGACCCCTCCATCCTCAGTCTTGTACTCGCCGAGCATCAGGCGCTCTCGTATCTCGGCATCACGTCAGCAACGGGAGACGTAACCGGGCGGAAGATCCGCCTAACCAGCGTCTCTCCCGTTTCACCTGACTATAATAAGCTGCAGCCAAGTTTTGGTTCCCGAAGCGCTTTTCCAGGGCCTCCCAGATGTCTCCGGATGACGCCGAGATCGGGATCCTATTCAAAACTTCCCGCGTCCTTGTCTGAAGGATAGTTATCAACTATGTTTCTTCCTCTTCTGCCGACCAACGTTGTGAGTAGTGTCGACGGAAGATTCCGAACGTCGACGTATCGTCGTACTTTAGTGGCTTGACGCGCAGATGAGGAGTTGCCTCAAGGCGTCTTGAACTTCATGTCCTTAAGTCTTCGTTTAGCACTTCCTTAGCGTCCCCATCCATTCTTCCTTCGATTGTGTTAAGCAGTTCATTATGGTCTTCCACCTTCCAATGAACTCCTCCACGTTTTTTTTTCGACGCCGGCCAGTCGTTCGGCTATTTTGGTAGACAACTCTGACATCATCTTGGATATCTCTGTCTTTGTTTTCGTCTGCAGGTTCTCTAATGAGGAATTTGGATTCTTCATTTTGTTCCTCATTTCTAACATGCCGGAACCCCCATCTTCTTCTCTATGCTAGATTTCATGGCCTGCAGTTTACTTAACAATTGTTGAAGTATTTAGTTAATGATGTGAAATGAAGGGTGGTTCGGGTGCCGCCTCCATTATCGACTTTCACTACAACTGGTAAACAAGGAAATTGTAACCAATCTAACATAAGTGGGCATTCTAGAGGAAGGAGATGTGTGTTAAACTGGACGACACTTTTGTGAGAGCTTTCTGTTTTATTTTTGCCCAGTGAAGCAAACTGTTTTAACGGCACGCTGCTAGTTACAACATAGACGACTCACTTCACTCCTGGCATTTCGAACATATTTTGGGAGAAGTAAAATATCCTGCCAGTCCAGTGGATAAAAGAGGTGGTCAGGGCACGGGGCTGGATTTGATAATACCAACACAAACCATTGCGTGCACGGCAGTATTCGGAGAACCAGAATCGATGGGAAGCCGGCCTTTGCTCTTCTACTCTACTGTCATGACCTGAAGATTTAAATTTGATTAGCGCTGCGGCTGTTGTTGCTTTGTGCAAGCGGTGCAATCAAAAGTGGCCCAGTGTGTTCCAAGTCCTTCCTACACAACAACAACACCACCACCATGTAAATAAAAGCTTTGTGCAGTTTAAAATAACTTCTGATCTATTACTGATGAGCATGTTGCTGGTTTCCCAATAGAAGTGTAATTTGACAAGTTGGAAATGCAGTGAGAAAATGCGATATCAGACTAAAGAATTCTCAAGGAAGTTGTTCGTAAACGTTACATCATAGATAACAAACTACCCTCCCCTCCACTCGGTTCAGCCTCTTGACGTGAATAGACCAACCACGAGAGCCGTTTTACTGGTTTTCAGTTACTCATGGACCAGTACGCTCACTGCTTGAGAATTCCTCAGCCTGCTGATAATGTATGGAGTTTTGTTTGGGCAGCCTCAGAAGAGCTAAAAGTGATAAGTGGGGAGAGAAAAAAATTCTCAGCATTTGTAAGCAAGAAAATTATGGATGACGATAATAACCGTGAAATTAAAGGGTGTGACTAAAGTTTATACTTCTACATATTTATTTCTTGAATACCTAATTTTCTAAAACATTACATTCTCTACACGTACTATGTACAGTGTATAGAAAAGGTATTGTATTGCACCCAATAATTCGATACCGAGATTTCACCAGAAATAAATGTTTTGAGACCCCCTGAATCCATAAAAAAAAAACTTTTTAGAAAACGGTCGGTGTGTGAGTCTGTGGACAGCATAGCTCAAAAACTAAAAGACCGTTTAATATCAAATTTGATATTTAAGTTTTATCTTCAAAGGATGCGCCACGAAGATTTTCAAGAAAATCTCCCCACCCCAAACTAGCCTTTACATGGAAAAATGTTTGAAAATGTTATTTTTCTCAAAAATGGCTCTAACGATTTTGATAAAAATGTCGTATATTAAATTGATTCACAACAGAAATATACATTTATAATATTCTGGGAATGGCCTCTGAAGAGCACTTTATTCTGGTTGATGTTTGCAGAAATTTGCATACGGTTAAACCGTAAAAGATATATCAAACCTTACGTCACAAAAATGTAGATCTCGTTAAAAGATATAATTTATGTAATATGCATTTTTGTTGTATAGTTGGTCGTTTCCAAGCATTCCTTGTTATTAATTTCAATTTTAAAATACACCTTTCTCAGACAGGAACAGTCCGTTTTTCTTTTGTTCTACCCCTGTCCAAGCAAAGTAGCCAATAACAATGACAATCGCTTAACGATAGCTTCTTCAGTTCCCTTCTACTTATAAGGAACTAAGTAATGAGAACATTCTGCTGATGTTTATCTCGAGTTACATTGCGTACAAAGAAGAAGAATCGTTTGTAAAAAGTTTGTAGAACAGTTAGAGAGTGTGGATAATTAAATTCCAACCGACTTTAGAAATGCTCAGTTTTATGATGGCTGTCTCAGAGAAAATCTTGGTATCGCCAGGAGCCGAATATTTAAACACCAAAGCATTTGTTCTTCTTTTCCTTTTTTTTTTTTTTTTCATAAAAAAGACAGAAGCTAAGCAATTAAATAAGAAGATATTGGGACATACTTTCTTATAGCTGAGCGACGATACATATTCATTGAAAAGAAGGACTGCAAATATTTATGGGTAATAAAATATAACAGAATATTTACACTTTTTTCCATGAACATATAATGTTTGGGGAACAAAATTGAGAGTTTAAGTTGTAAATATTTGAAATTACAATGTGATGTGAATATTGGATAGTGGCTGAGGAAGTTGATTTTATTAATTTAGAAGGATTCGTTATTGATAATTCATGATGTCGTGTAGTGCACAAACATGGCGATATCAGGTAGTTTTGATGTTAAGTTGGATGTAAGGAAACACAATTCCAAAAGTCAGAATAGTAGTAATCATTGTATGGATCACATCAGGTAAATAATAACCAAAGATATCAGCACAAAACCTTATTTACTCTATTTTTGAACGTAATCTCCTTCCGTCAAGACCTTTGTTGTCACTTTTTAATGCCCATGTTAAACATTTCTACCGCCAAATAATTTATTCGTTTTTATGAATGCACAAAATGTTCAGCCAAACGAATCATATAGGCAAATAGCGTATGGGACGTGGTGGTTAGGTACTACACTATTGTAAGTAAACAACTTGTTGACAATTAATTACTAACTATAAATGAAGCATATAATTTGACACTGTTGGAATGGAGGAGCGCACAAAGTAGTGACGGGACAAAAGTAACACAAGTATTTGAAACAGTTTCACCACTAAAACTGTTTCATAAAACACTTCTGGAAATTTCGGATATTGTGTTATTCTTTCATGTATCGCTTCCCCGAAACAAACCCATTCTGCAGCTGTTATGTTCCACTGGTGTAAATGTGTTGTCATTGCTTACAGCAAGGAGTGCCTTCTTGTAGCGCGGCCCAAGCTCTCGTTAGCGCTTTGCTTCCTTCATTTTATAATTTGGTGATCTTATCTCAATAGTACTTGGTGGTAGGTCTGCGGCAAAACAGTTTAGGGAATTTCTGTTGCAGGAAACTGTCATTCGAAACTGTTTCGTGGTTGCAACAGAAACAGATTAAACTGTTTCGCAAAAAAGAACAACTTTTCCCATCACTTCCTTCTATGACCTCAGCCGCCAGATTGAGTGTTTATCTGCCGGGGTAGTTCGCTATCGTCAGCAGTGGTGGCGGAGCAGTGTTGCCAATTTAGCCATTTATAGCTAGTTCTAGCTATTTTGAAAAGGGATTTGCTACAAAAGTTTGAGTTTAACTATTAGCTATATTTTTAGCCATAAATTTCTTTTTCATGCGGTATTTAGGGTTTCATTCATTGTAATACTAATTTTAGTGATTCGTGCGACTGTCACAGGAATCAGTCAGTACAGTGACTTGCATCTTAACAGGTCAACCATTCCGCGGGATTCGGGAAATTCGAACGGTTAGCAACTCGTGCAGATGTGTATCATGTTGTGACGCAAAGTCACATACGACTGAAGCTGACCGTGTAACATAAATAGTAATATAGTGCTAAGAGGGCGTTGGAAACCAAGAGGAGGATGAGGTGAATATATTTTTCATGGACTAGGTGAGTTAATGTAGCCTTTTCTTCATGTATTTTTATTTAGCCATTTTTAGCTATGTTTTGAAGTAGTTTGGCTATTTTTTATGTTGATGAGTTGGCAACACTGTGGCGGAGTCTTGAGTTCCACCACAAACGCAAGTGTATAGTGATAATGCAATAGCTTAGTGAAGAAATAGCGCATAATTTACGAGTATTCAAGGAAGATCAGAATGGAAGTTCATCAATCGTTATGAAGGAGTTGAAAGCAAATGTTGATGAAAGAGTTCAGAAAAACCGGTATTTCACTTTGGTCGCCAGACATGACTTTTGGGGTGGCCAACATTTGGCAACCGGCGAAAACCTCAACATCTTGGCTCAGATCTACAGCGGTGGAAGAGTATAACATAGACATTGAAACACTGGTACCACAAGACAGTAAATACCTTGATAGCAATGACGATTACGTTGAGAAATAGAGTACGGTAGTGTAACTTGTAAATAAAGTTTTTTGTTGATATGTTCGTTGTTATTATTTAGTTATGTCAAAATGTCCGTTACTTTCCCGACGCCCCTCGTATATCTAAGGACCATATTGCAATTACTAATAAAAACTAAGAACTCCGTCGTGTTACGAAGTAATATTATAAATATTATTCCTTTAAAGAACTTGCTTTCGAAGAACAAAAATAATAATAATAGTAGTAGTAATAATAATAATAATAATAATATACCATTATGTGGCCATTATTACTTTCTCTACCTCACAATGAGAAGAGAAGATATGGAATTTCACCAAAAAATGTATACCGAGGTTTCACCGGAAATGGACTCCTGAGGACTCCTGAATAAAAGGAAATTTTAGAAAAAGATCCGTGTGTCTATGAACAGCATTAATGAAAAACAAAAAAAAAGTTAGTTAAATCTCAAACTTGGTATTCGAGTTCAGTATCTTGCAAGGATGCGACACGAAGATTTTCAATAAAAACTCACCTTTACATGAAAAAATGCAGGTTTTTCTGAAAAATAGCTCAAACGATCTTGATTAAAATGCCGTATACGTATTAAATGAGAAAGTGAAGATGCTGAATATTGTGTGAACATTTGACTGTCGCTCTATCTGATTGTGTTTCCCGACCATGACACGCAACTCTCCCTCTCCAAAGTGAGCCTAATTATACACCTATTTCATTAGTTCCTGTATTTGATGGCAGCTTTATCAAGCAACAGATATCTGAATATTTCAAATTAAGTAAAGTGTATCCAACATGGTCTTAAATCAGTATTACGCGAAATTAGTATCCTTGTCAAATGTGTTGGAAACTTTTAACGCTCATAAATCTATCTTTGGTACCTCGTATTATTTAAGAAAGGTTTTTGAATTTGTGTACCACAATACATACATTTATAAAATAAAATACCTTGAGATTAAAAATAGTACACTTCAGTTATTTAGCTGATACAGGACCGAAAGCAATGCGTTGTAGTAAAAGACATAATAACGTGTATAAATCATGGTCCTATTGCACATGGTCCTGTGTTAGGTTCAAAACGTTTAATGTCCACCTTAATCTGTGATGTATGCTGGTATCGGAGACTTTAAATTAGATGATGAGTAATTGTTTTCTGAAAGTAAAAATGGTTTATTGCAATGGGTTCTTAATGAAATCTATAGATACAGCGTAGTGCATTGCTAATTAGAGAGGAGAATAAGTATCTAATGTATTACTATTTTCATGAAGCTAACGATATATCGCACGGGTGGTGTACTTAATGAAAAAATAACTGAGACAAAATCTTCCGTTAACAGTACGACCATGCAATGAAATAAAATTATAATTAATTAATTTGATAATACTTTATTGTAATGCCTGTAATGTATAATTTTCCTTCCGGAGAGAAAACAAATACGCCGATGGTTTGCCGACACTCGAGCACGTATAACTAACTGCCCATGCGAAAAACACGGCAATTCAAGGTATATTCCACACAAACACACATGACCTTGAAATGTATTGTCATTGCGAATGCAAGGTGTACGGGAAACTGAACACGCTTAAATTCAAAAGGAAAGTCGGTTGGCTTTAGTAGTATTCTTGGAATAAGTACATCCTCGCCTTAGAACTTTCCTATGATTATAGTAGCCTAAATCAAAATTTTCATAATTTTTTTAACAGCGAGTCTTGTTCCGTTGCACAATTTCGGCTGATTGAGATTGCGTGGCATAATTATTACCGAGTCAACCTTTAGATGTAAATTGTGTGGCGGAATCCTGGCAAATCCAATGAATTTAGAAATTCAGTTAGATAATTGACGACCTTATTTGGAATGGTAATACAATAAATCGACTTAAATGAATGCATTTGTCCATAAATTTTACTCTGAATGTTTATATTCCAATTATCTTCATTCTTATTAGTTCCCTCAACCAAGCATAGTTTTTGTAATTTACACAAATATTTGGGAACACTTCCGATATTAATTCTTCCTTCGGCGTTGTGAAGTGACAAAAATTTTGTGGAAACGAAAGGCCAGTAGAAGTATGAACAGGAATTTGCCCATTGCCAAGGTCTAATAATGCCTTTCCATCTGCAGAGCACAATGCTCTGTGCATTGTTGGTATTGCGAAAAGGGCGAAGTCACTCTTAAGGTAGTGTGGAAAGGATGACACATGCAGTTAACAGCATGGGTAAGCAAGATGTCGTTGGCATAATAACAATAATTGCAGTGCTTTTAGAGTGTGGCGGGTAAACGCTGAAATAGATAATGAATTACATTGAGGAGAAAGTAATAAAATAATATTCATACTTCTTCCGAATCTCTTTCTTTCCTTTACTGTTGATGTTTTCCAACTTTATTTTCAGAAATCAAAACAGATATTTTTAACAATAACATAACTATTGTTATTTTAACAATTACATAAGAACAAGTAGATGTGGTTGGGCAATTGATAAGTTTTTATTAGATGATAACTTTGTATATTAAATGTATCCATTTAACTCAACATATGACTTGATCAATTGCGTGTGATGGTGACGGGGATATTTTCATTTTCTGAAGAAATCACCTTTAGCTAGCTCATGTATCACATACCCTCAAATAACATCATCTGCATTAGGAAGTTAACCTAAAATGGTTTAATATCCGGGTCCCATTTTCAGATTCCAAGAAGGATTATTGGTTATGTGCATAGTTTATAACTTGTTTATTTTAAATAATTACAACAAAAAATACTTATTTCTTTATTTAAATGACGGGACCAAGGAAACGATAGTACATAAGCAAAATTTGATTTTCATATATTTGATTTGTTGCGTCATTGACTCCAGAACCGGGTGCATTTCCTTAGCATTTAATGGGGAAGAAAAATTGAGCAGTACTGCGGTCATCTAGCGGAAAATAAATAAGTACTTCTAGGGTTCGTCACCAGGAAAGCATCTTTGCTTCTTTATTTTGAACGATAGATGTAAGCAAAGGACAGTTATAGCATAATAATATATTTGAATTTCACTGATGCGTTTGCGATATTGTCTCGATAAACTGGTGCGTTACCTTAACATTGATTGGGGATGAAAAAAAATCTACTAATGCCATCTAGCGGCAAACAATTAGGTACTTATTCTAGGTGTTCGTCACCAGGAAAACTTCTTTGCTTCTTTTCTTTAAACCAAAGGAGTAAGGAAAGGACAGTTAATACATAGAAATGTATTTGAATTTCACTGCTGTGTTGCAAAATTGTCTCGATAAGCTGGTCTGTTACCTTAGCATTAAATGGGGAGGGAAAATATAGCAATACTACGACCATTTAGTAACAAATAACCGTGGTACCGCTGCCATCTGGCGACTATTAACCGAAATACGTTCCCTTTGCACTGTTATTATTCAAATTATGAGACTTCAAAAACTTTCCCGTACTATTTTTAAACATTTTCTTTTCCACAAACCTTGTCGTGACAATAACGAACACAACAAACAAAGAATTGTTCAATTTGGTTCAGTCGTTCGGAAGTGATGCGCGTACATACATATCGGCGATTCATTTATTTATATATATTGAAACAGCATTAAAAAAGACAATTCATGAGAGTAAATGAATTATAGCTTTAAAATCAAAACAAAATATGAGTGACACTTTAGCTCAACTATTAAAGCGCCAATGCAATGGCGAGATTAGGCAACTTCAATCAATCGCGGTCATCTGATTGGAACGATATTGTCGAAACATCTTATCACCGCTGATGTTCATTTCTTTGAAATGTTGTCACGCCTTACGTTCGTTTCTTTAATCTCCTGTCTTGCTTATTGGTAACAGCACACAATCCAGGCAGCCAACCTTCACTATTAATAACTGTCAGTTCCACAATTGTACTTCGAATTAATTCAGTTACGATGTTTATTTAAAGTTTAATCCAGTTCATAATGTGTTTATTTAAAAAAAAATAAAATAATCATTATTTATATTTCTTATGTATGAGGTCAGTGCAATAACTTGAAATAAAATTACGTTTTTTCTCATTTCAGATATTAAAAGCTGAAATAAAATAATTGTTCCCTATTTCTATTGTTGCTATCGAAATTCGTACATTGGGTGTATCATAATTCAAGAGGCAGAGAAGAAATATATATATATATATTCGGTAAATAAACATGGTCGAAATAGTTACCTACTATTTGTGAACTAATGTAATTATTATAATCATAGTCTGATAAAATCTCTCTTCCTATATATTATAAATTATTAATAGTCTATTTCGCTGACAGGATGAAAACTTATGATAACTGTATAACTGTACATCTTAAAAAGTGTTTCCCATTTACCGGACACATATAAATGATTACACGTTCCTAATAATTGCTCGAGAAATGGCAAAGGTTTGGCACGGTACACGCTCAATCCCAGATTCGTCTGTGGTTTCTATGCAAATTATTGGCTCTGCTGCCACTGGATGGTTTCCAGCATTTAGTTTTCTTTTTGCCTTGGAAACCAGTTCATCATTTCTACTCTTCATTGACACAAAACTAGACCTTTTTTAGTTTCATCAATTTTTGTTTTGCACCCTTTTTCTATTGGTCCATTTGTGTATTGTTTGTGCCTTTTTCATCAACCTCAAGTTACACGGAGACGATCTTAAAATCTGACTACTTTGAGTTCTGTTGAAGCTCGGTAGATGCTGAATACTAAAAAAATGGAACAGCAGCATTTCATTATTGTTTGTGATCCCTCAGTTCCATACAAGCAATAGTGACAACAGATATACTAACACAAGACATCCACATCCTCATTGAAACAAAAGGGAGAAGTAACTGTCACCATGTAACTTGCATACAAAACCTCAATACCCACTCACATTCATAAATAGTAGAGTTTAAAACCCTTTGGAGCACACACTACAATGAAAAACACAAATACATGCCAGCCATATATAAGCTACAGATCAAGTTTAATGACAAGATTAAGAATTGGACACACCAACTTAACGCACTCCTATCTAAAATCCAAAGAAGAGGCACCAGAAAGCAGCGCCTCTAACAGTAAACTACATCCTTACAGAATGTACCCACTATATAGAGCATATTTTAGGCAGAAACACAAAATATCAGGAATTACCACTGCTCTGAATAGTCCAAAATTCTTTTATATTGTTATTTTAAAGATATTTCTTTGTATAAATCAATTTAAACTGTAACACATAACTTTGTATTCCTTAGTAATGATATTGTTAATTACCTATGTACCATTTTAGAAATAGTTGTTCCATTGTTCTTAAACAATGTTTGTATTTTGTTATTGTGATGTCGTGGTCGCAAATAAAAATAAAAACCCCAGAGTTCTGCAGCCTTAAATAAATAATATAAAAAAGCTGGGAACATTTCTTGAGCGATTGTCTGGAATGTCAAAGATGTTGATGGGTTTTCAACGCTGGCTGCCGGAAGATAAAGGAAAAACATTTAGACAATTAAAACAATTGTTGAGCTTCCAGCACAGCTCTTCATTAATGTAAACGTAATTTGCAAATTACAACATTGCCATTTCATCATATTTGAGGTCTCCGTGTCACAGTCATGGATTATGTACTGCAAAGTACAAAGGCGATCCAGAAAGTGACTCACGATTTGGCATAACTAAACAGTAACGAAAGTTATCAACACAAAACTGTATTTACAAAGTTACAATGCCTTACTTTATTTCTTAACATGTTTTACATTGCCGATGTTATACTTTTCTACCGCCAAAGAACTTATTCGTTTTTTAAATGCACAAAATGGTGTGTCAATCGAATTTTATAGGCAAATAACGCAAGTGTATGGTGATAATGCAATGAACGAGTCTTCAGTGAGGAAATGGCACATAATTTACAAATAATCAAGGAAGCACTAGTATGCACGACAAATATCGGAGTGGAAGTTCATCAATCATTATGGAGGAGTTGAAAGCAAATGTTGATAAAAGAATTCAGCCGGTGTTTCACTTTGGACACCGTACGTCACGTTTTTGTGGAACATTTTTCCAACCTCAAAGTGTAGGTACAACCTGGCCCAGATGTTTAGCGGCAGAAGAGGACAACATCTGCATTGAAAAACCGGTACCACGTGACCTTGATAGTAATAGTGATTACGTTGAGAAATAAAGTAAGGTAGTGCTACTTTGTAAGTAAAGTTTTGTGTTGATAACTTTCGTTATTGTTTAGTTATGTAAAAACGCCCGTTACTTCCTGGATGACCCTCGTATATTGAATGTCTAAATAGAATAGGACCAAATATACAGTTAAATATAGGCATGGGATTGCAAAGGGTAGTCAAAGAATTAGATTTCCAATGCAAGTATTAAACGAGCAAGTCATTGTGGACGCATTTAAAAAAGAGATTGATAATAATAAACTAGAGGAAAGGTATGCGAAAATAGCCGTTGGATGCGGAATAACAGAAGAGTAGAATATCTGAGGGATATAGTGAGGTAGTCTCGGACAGAAGAACAGCGAGGAAAAAAGGAAGAATGTGAGGGGAAGATTAAAGAAAGGAACTTGGTTACAAAAGAAAACTAGAGCGAGTTCTGATAAGTTTAAAGCAAAAAGGAAAGAAAGAAGAGGGTCTATAGACGAAACGAGGCGCTTTTATACAAGAATTAAAAACTTCAAGAAAGAATACCAACAAAATATGGACTATCGTAGAGATAAAAAATCTGATATTCCCCACTCACATGACTTTCTCTACATCCTTGTAACAGACTATTGTTAATAACTTTATTCTTCTATCTATTTCATGTTAATCGAGATAAACATTAGCAGAAACGATCGTATTACTTAGTTCCTTATATGTAGAAGGGAAATAAGGGAATACACTAGGACAAATCGACAGTCATATGTTTTAAAATCTGCTTGCTATGGGATTAAAATTGGTTTCTTTGCGTGGCTAGGAGTTGACAAACTCCCGTAGGAAAAAAGTTCTAAGTATTTTAAAACTGAAACGAATAACAAATCTTGAAAACATCCAAGTTCCACGAAAAAAATGCATATTACATAAATTGTGTGTCTCAACGATTTTACATCTTTTGGGTAGTAAGTTTTTCTATATCTTACGGTTTACCTGTTATGCAAAATTCAGAAAACTTCATCCAGAATAAAGAGGTCTTTACAGGCTATTCCCAGGAAATTCAAGATAGGTAAGCATTTTATTTGGCATGTAAATGTCTTAAATATAAGAGATTTTAATAAAAACCGTTAGAGCCATTTTGAGAAAATCAAAATTTTCGAATGCTTTTCCATGTAAGGGGTAGTTGGGGTTGGGGGATTTTCTAGAAAATCTTTGTGTCACATCTTTGGATATGAAGTTATATAAATATTAAGTTTGGTAACTGACGGATGTGATGACCAAAGACACACACACACAAACACACACACGGACAATTTTTAAATCAATGTTTTTATTCACGCGGTCCCAGAACACATATTTCCAGTGAAATCTGGGTATTGATTTGTTGGTGCAATACAATACCATTTTTATACACCATGTATATAGTAGCACGTGTAGAGAGCGTAAAAAGGAAATTTGATTGGAGATAAGAAAGGTGTACAGAAGCGTTGTTAAAGCATTTTAGTGTCCTGCTAAATGATGAAGAAGAAGAAGAAGAATCTGATGTACTCCATTCACATGACTTTCTCTACATCTCTGTTACAAATTATTGTTAAAAAGCTTATTCTTCTAATTACTTCATGCAAATCGAGAAATAAAATGGCAGAAATGGCTTTATTACTTGATTTCTTGAAAGCAGAAGGGAAATAAGGGAATACACTAGACTAAAACAATAGTAACATATTTTAAAAACTGGTTACCATGAGGTTAAAATTCACTTCTTTGCATTGCCAAGGAGTGGACAAATTCCCGTAGTTGAAAATTTTAGTATTTTAAAAGTGAAACCAATAAAATGAAATATCTCAAAAATGGTTATCTGCAGGAAAAAAAAAAAAAACGTATATGACACACATTGTATGTTTGAACGAGATGTACTTGCTTTGTGAAGTAAACTGTTGTCTATCTCTTACGGTGCAAATGATCCAGAACAAAAAGTGTTCCTTCGTAGGCTACTCCCACAAAATTCAAGATACACATTTTATTTATCGTGTAAATATCTTTAATATACGGTATTTTAATCAAAATCGTTAGAGACATTTTCGACAAAATCCAAATGTTCGATACATGTTTCTATGTAAAGGATAGTTGGGGGAGTTTCTTCAAAATCTTCGTATCGCATCCTTGCAAGATATTAAACTCAGACAATTGTGGTATTTTACCGACTTTTTGTTTTTGAGTTATCGTGTTCACTCACGCCCGGACCTTTTTAAAAATACTTTTTTTTTTATACAGGTGACCCTAAAACATGTATTTCCGGTGAAATATCGGTATGAAATTTTTGGGCGCAGTACAATATCTTCTCTATACATTATGTACATAGCACGTGTAGAGAAAGTAAAAAGGAAATTGATTGGAGATAAGGGGAGGTGTACAGGAGCGTTGTTTGAGTATTTTAGTATCCTGCTAAATGATGAAGAAGAAGAAGAAGAAAAATTAGACTCAAGAAAAATGGGAACTACAGGGAGAACTACAAATGATCCAGACGAACCAGAACGGAGCTCGAGGGGAAGATGGCACTACAGCCGAATTGCTAAAATATAAAGCAAGGCAGTTTGTTTTGTTAAACTTCCTGATGGGAAGAGTCAATACGTAAGAAACGGAATAACACTATATGCAAAAATAATGGAGGGATAACGTCCTAGTCTCCGACACGAAAGAAGGCGATTGCGCAGCAGACGAGGTCATACTCACGTGGTTCCCGGCCAATCAGGCGCAGTCTGTTTCAGAGCTAGTTTGAGAACTTGCCTCCATTTAACAGTGAAATGTAATTATTCCGATTTCACTGTGTAATAGTGAGAAAGTAAACAGTACTATGGCTGAAGCAACAAAAAAAAAAAAAAAAAAAGTTTTGCTCTCCACAGTCAAGCCAGGGAATGTGTACAAATACTTGCATGGGGAAGGTGGAAGAACAGTGTTGCAGGAAAACAGCTGACGCTTGTCAGGTAAGTGAAGCAAGACTTGTATTAATGCAGGAGAAACTGTTAAGTTTCATTCTCCTGGAAAAGTGCAAACCAGTGAGTGACCTTGACGATATCGACAAGAAACATTTCGTCAATGTAGATATCAGAATGGAACGTTTCCTTCGGCACAAAAGCTTGTGATCGAAATGCAACAAGACACGGGCTTTGAGGGCAAATCTTCTATGCTGCGTATTTTGAAGAAAATATGATTTTGTTACTGGAAATGCAGAGACGGAAGAAAATTAATAATGGAACATAGTGACAAGAGTTCGCGCCAACTGCCACGAGCTTGCGAATAGGATTAATGCAATTTCAACATCGAAAATTAAAAAAATAATAGCAATAAAAAAAAATCATAAAGAAAAACGTAAGCGTGAAGATCTAATTGGATCGAATTCACACTCTTGAAAAATGTTGCAACGTAGCAGTTCCCTTATTTTCCCCTACCTGCGCGCATAATGTCAATCACCGCCTTCGTTTCTAACAGGGACTATAAGGACCATCATGGAAATAAACGAGTTTAATATTGACCTTTATGTGCTATTTATTGATTATAAACAAACATGCTAGAAAGGCCCTTGTTCAATTCTATGTGCGTAGGAAACTAATCCGATTGATTATAACGACTCTTACAGGTAATATGGACAGAATTACCTATCCAAGGAGAATTATCGAACAAATGCAATATTAAAGGAGGAGTGAGGCAGGGACATACACTGTCGAGAATATGTTTTAATATTGTATTAGAAAGAGCACTCAGGAAAATGGAATTTAAGCCACGTGCTACGATTTATAATAGATGGCACAGATATTGGTTCACAGATGATATTGTTCTCATTTGCAGAACAGTACAAGAACTACAACAAAGGTGTTATCAGTTACAACAGGAAGGAGCTAAACTTGCACTAAGGGTGAACACGAATAAAACAATATATATGATTGCATTTACAGATGAAAATAAGCTAACAATACTAAAAGATCTATACAAAGAAAATGATTTCGATAGGGTTCGGAGCTTTAGGTTCAGTAATAACAGAAAATAGCACAATGAGAAGAAGTTAAAGAAAGATTATAAATGAGAAATTGGTGTTATTGAGCCCTGACACCCAAACATCTTTCCAGAAAGGGAAAAAGAAAACACGAGAAAATAACAGACGATATGGTATAACAAAATAATAACGAAAGTTATCAACCAAAACTTTATTTACAAAGTTACATTATCTTACTCTATTTCTCAACGTAATCTCCATGTTATCAAGATACTTATTGTCACGTGATACCAGTTTTACAATGCCGATGTTATACTTTTCTACCGCCAAAAAACTTATTCGTTTTTTTTAAATGCACAAAATGGTGGGCCAATCGAATTTTATAGGCAAATAACGCAAATGTATGATAACAATGCAATGAATGAGTCTTCAGTGAGGAAATGGCGCATAATTTACGAGTAATCAAGGAAGAATCAGTGTGTACGATAAAGACTTGAGTGGAAGTTCATCAATCGTTTTGGAGGAGTTGAAAGCAAATATTGATAAAAGAATTAAGAGAAGTCGGTGTTTCACTTTGGACACTGTACATTACTTTTTGGATGGAAGAGATTTGCCAACCATGAAGACCTCAAAGTGACTGTGGCTCATATCTTTAGCGGTGGAAGAGTATAACATCTGTACCACGTGACAAATACGTTGATGGCAATGGAGGTTACATTGAGAAATAGAGTAAGGTAGTGTAATAAAGTTTTGTGTTGATAACTTTCGTTATTGTTTAGTTATGTCAAATTCTCTGTCACTTTCTGGATGACCCTCGCATATAAAACAGTAATTAAACCTGTAGTGACTTATACAGCAGAAATTTGCTGTCGAGCTTAGAATCGCAGTATGGAAAAGAAATATATTACAAAACATGTACGAACCCAAGGATAGAGAATTGCATGATCAGCTCTTATGAGCTTTATTAAAAGTGCAGCACTTAGATGTAGCAAGAGGGCTGCATATTGCAAACAATATGGAAGGGAAAGCCAGATGGAAGAAGACGTGTGGGATATGAAGGACCTGAATATGAGAATGCAAGGTATCAGACAAGCTATTGTAATGCACCAAAAAATTCGATACCGAGATTTCACCGGGAATACATGTTTTCCGACCCCCTGAAACAAAAAAAAAAGGATTTTTAGAAAAAGGTCCGTGTTTGTATGTGTGTATGGGCATCATAGCTCAAAAGCGAAAAAACCGTTGAATACCAAAATTGGTATTTAAGTTTGGTATCTTCCAAGGAAGCGACACGAAGATTTTCAAGAAAACCTCCCCATCCCCAACTACCATTCACATGGAACTTTTTTCGGAAATTTTGATTTTCTTAAAAATGGCTATAACGATTTTGATTATAATATCGTATATTAAATATATTTACCTCACAAATAATATGTATATCCTGAATTATCTGGGAATATCCACTGATGACTACTTTATTCTGAAAGAATTTTATCGAATTCTCCATAACTGCTAAACCGTAAGAGATGGACAAAACTTACCACACAAAAACACGTTAAAACACATAATTTATGTAATTTACATTTTTTTCGTGGAGTTGACAGTTTTATAGAAATTCCTTGTTTTTGTTCATTGTCATTTTGTGTCTCTCCGTTTCCCTATCTCTGTCTCTCACTGTTTCCTTCTATCTGTCTCTCTCTGTCTCACACTGTTTCCCTTTCTCTCGTCCTCTGTCTCTCTCTGTCCCTCACTGTTCCCCTCTCTCTCTGTCTATGTCTCTCTCTGTCTTTGTCTCTATCTCTCTCTGCCTTTCTCTCTCTATCTCTCACTGTTTCCCTATCTCTCTGTCTCTCTCCCTCTCTGTTTCCCTCTCACTCTCTAACTCTCACTGTTTCCCTCTCTCTCCCTCACTCTGTTACTCTCTCTCTCTCTCTCTCTCTCAGTGTTTCCCTCTCTCTCTCTCTCTGTCTCTCAGTGTTTCCCTCTCTCTCTGTCTCTGTGTTTCCCTATCTCTCTCTCTGTCTCTCTCGAGCTTCTCTGTTACTCCCTCTGTCTCTTTCTATGTCTCTCTCTCTCTCTGTCTCTCAGTGTTTCCCTTTCTCACTCTGTCTCTGTCTCTCACTGCTTCCCTTTCTCTCTCTGTCTCTCTCTGTCCCTCACTGTTTCCCTCTCTCCCTCTCTCTGTATTTCTCTCACTCTCTTTCTCTCTCTGTCTCTCACTGTTTCCCTTTCTCTCTCTCTCTCTGACTCTCTCTATTCCTCACTGTTTTCCTCTCTCTCTGTCTCTGTCTCTCACTGTTTCCCTTTCCCTCTCTGACTCTCTCTCTCCCTCACTGTTTCCCTCTCTCTCTTTCTATCTTTATCTCTCTCTGCCTCTCTCTCTGTCTATGTCTCTCTCTATTTTGACTCTCTCTCTCTGTTTCCCTCTTTCTCTCTGTCCCTGTCACTCCCTGTCTCTCAGTTTCCCTCTCTTTCTGTCTCTCTCTCTGTCTCTCACTGTTTCCCTCTCTCTCTGTCTCTCACTGTTTCTCTCTCTCTCTGTCTCTCACTGTTTCCCTCTCTCTCTCTCTCACTGTTTCCCTCTCTCTCTCTCACTGTTTCCCTCTCTCTCTCTGCTTCTCTCCTTGTCTCTGTCTCTCTCTCTGTCTCTCAGTGTTTCCCTCGCTCTCTCCCTCTGTTTCTCTCTCTGTCTCTCCCTCTGTCTCTGTCTCTCACTGTTTCCTTCTCCTTCTCTGTTTTCTCTCTCCCTGTTTCTCTCTCTGTCTCTGTCTCTCTCTCTCTTTCTGTATCTCTCTGTCTCTGTCTCTCACTGTTTCCCTCTCTTACTCTGTTTTTCTCTATCTTTCTGTCTCTGTTTCTGTCTCTCTGTGTCTCTGTCTCTGTCTCTCTATGTCTCTCACTGTTTCCCACTCTTACTCTGTTTTTCTCTATCTCTGACTCTCTCTATCTCTGTCTCTCAGTCTGTTTCTGTCTCTCTGTATCTCTGTGTCTCTGTCTGTCTCTCTCTGTCTCTCTGTTTCTTCCTCCCTCTGTATGTCTATGTCTCTCTCTGTATCTCTGTTTCTGCCTCTCTCTGTCTCTCTCTGTTTCTTCCTGTCTCTGTCTCTCTCTCTGTCTATCTCTGTCTGTCTCTGTTTCTGCCTCTCTGTCTCTCTCTGTCATTCTCTATTTCTCTGTCTCTTTCTGTCTCTCTCTGTCTCTGTCTCTATCTGTCTCTGTTTCTCTCTCTCTGTCTCTCTGTTTCTGTCTCTCTCTGTCTCTCTCCCTGTCTCTGTCTCTCTCTGTATCTCTGTCACTCTCTATCTCTGGCTCTGTCTCTCTCTCTATCTCTGTATCTGTCTCTCTCTCTGTCTCTGTCTCTGTCTCTCTCTGTCTCTATCTCTCTCTGTCTATCTCTGTCTCTATCTCTATCTCTGTCTCTCTCTGTCTCTAACTCTGTCTCTCTCTGTCTCTATCTCTGTCTCTCTCTGTCTCAATCTCTGTCTCTCTCTGTCTATCTCTGTCTCTCTCTGTCTCTATCTGTTCTCTGTCTCTGTCTGTCTATCTCTGTCTCTCTCTGTCTATCTCTGTCTCAGTCTCTGTCTCTATCACTGCCTGTCTCTGTCTCTGTCTGTCTCTGTCTATCTCTGTCTCAGTCTATCTCTGTCTCTGCCTGTCTCTGTCTCTATCTCTCTCTCTGTCTATCTCTGCCTGTCTCTGTCTCTGTCTGTCTCAGTCTATCTCTGTCTCTGTCTCTGTCTGTCTATCTCTGTCTCTCACTGTCTCTATCACTGTCTCTCTCTGTCTCTATCTCTGTCTCGATCTCAGTCTCTCTCTGCCTCTCTCTGCCTCTGTCTCTCTGTCTCTCCGTTTCTGTCTCTCTGTTTCTATCTCTCTCTCTCTGCCTCTCTGTTTCTGTCTCTCTCTCTCTCTCTCTGTCTCTCTCTGTTTCTGTCTCTTGTCTCTCTGTGTCTCTGTCTCTCTCTGTTTCTGTCTGTGTCTCTGAATGTCTCTGTTTCTGTCTCTCTGTCTCTTGTCTCTCTGTGTCTCTGTCTCTCTCTGTTTCTGTCTCTCTGTGTTTCTGTCTCTCTGTGTCTCTTGTCTCCCTCTGCCTCTCATATTTTCCGTCTTTCTGTGTCCCTCTGTCTCTGTGTCTCTGTCGCTCTCTGTTTCTGTCTCTCTGTGTCTCTCCGTCTCTGTCTCTCTGTGTCTGTCTCTCTCTGTCTCTCTCTGTTTCTGTCTCTCTGTGTCTCTGTCTCTCTCTGGTTCTCTCTCAGCCTCTGTTTCTCTCTCTGTTTCTGTCTCTCTCTGTTTCTGTCCCTCTCGGTCTCTGTCTCTCTCTCTCTCTGTTTTTCTGTCTCTGTATGCCTCTGTCTGTCTCTCACTGCTTCCCTCTCTCTCTCTCTCTCTCTCTCTCTCTCTCTCTGTCTCTCTTTCTGTTTTTCTCTCTCTGTCTCGCTCTGTCTCTCTCGCTGTCTCTCTCTGTCGCTGTCTCTCTCTCTGTTTTCCTCTGTCTCTCTCGTCTCTCTTTCTGTTTTTTTCTGTCTCTGTCTCTCTCTGCCCATCTCTCTCCGTCTCTCGCTCTGTTTCTCTCTGTCCCTGTCTCTCTCTCTCTGTCTCTGTCTCTCTCTGTCCCTGTCTCTCTCTCTGTCTCGCACTGTTTCCCTCTCTCTCTCTGTCCCTGCCTGTCTCTCCCTCTCTCTCTCTCTCTCTCTGTCTCTGCCTGCCTCTCTCTGTCTCTGCATCACTCTGTCTCAGCCTGTCTCTCTCTGTCTCTGCCTCTCTCTCTTTGTCCCTGCCTGTCTCTCTCTGTATCTGGCTGTGTCTTT